>OX451215.1:199765669-200220562 GCA_949628195.1 Phasia obesa
TCAACAGCACCCAGATGCTATTTTTATATTATTTTTGACACATTAAAATGGATTTTATCTTTTTAAGTTTTTGATTTGAAATTAACTTAAGAAGATTAAATTTTTAAAAATTTAACTTAGAACTGTTCAAAGTTCTATTAAAAATTTTATTTTTTAAGAATTTTTAAATTCTAAAAAAAACCAAATGAAAGAGAATATGTTTTTGATTTAAGAGCAAACAAAAAAAAAAAAAAGAGAATAGAAAAGAATAAACAGCAAATCATGGTCATCATTGTGTAACGTTTTATTTTGTTAATCCTATTTTGTTAAGGACAATGAAAATGGTAACAAATAAATTTTAAAGTTTTTGTTGTTGTCATATGTTATATACTCTTACACACACACACACACACACACAAATAGTAACACAAACAATACAAATAAATGATTGTGAAGAAAAGGGTTGAGCCTTTTTAAATTAAAAAAAATTTGCGCGTCCACTTAAAAGAACAGATAGATAGACAGACAGACAGACGAACGGTTTTTTATATTAATAAAAATAATAAGCGAGATAATGCGTGTTAGAATTTACAATTAAAAAATTACAAAATACATAGCACTTCAAAGAGAGATGGCTATATAAAGCTAAAGAGAGAAAGAGAGGGAGGAATAGATATAAACAGATTTTTGAAAAAAAGTACAGATGTAATAAATGATAGCAGTGGCTACAAAAGAATATCCTTTTATTATATTATTGTTTTGCAAAATTTTGTTACAATTTTGACAAATATTTAATCAGGCTGAAAGATGCTTAACAAAATGTCTAAAAGAAAAGGATAACAATAGATATGATCACTAAGAAAGTAAAATTATTTATAAAAACCAAGCAAACAAAATTACAAATGTCCTAACACAGTACACAGTATCCCTGCATAAAGATTTCTTCTGTGTGCGGTACGAGTAGTTAAGATTTAATTCTCAAAGTATTTTAGATTTTCAATGCCGATCATGATGATCCTGTCATCAAACCTCTCTCCTTTCATTTTTTTACTCTTCTAGTGTGTTGGCGTTATACACATGATTTAACAATTATTAAATATTTTTTCTTTTTAGTTTATAAAGAAAAAAAAAAATCTATTGATTCTATAGAAAAATCCACCCTCATTTTTATTACGTTTTAGTTGTAAAAAACACACGTTTTTTGCTAAAATTTTTTTTATAAAAACCTTTAATTTCTTGTGTATTTTATTTTACAAAACGTTTGTGTGCGCTTTTTGTAAAACTAACAAGATCTCTATGAGAATCTCCTTTACAAGAATTTGATCATGGAAAAATAAAAATCCTTTGTTTCTAATACAATTCATTCATTTTTTCATAGTCTTCCTACGTAATGCTGTTGCTTACGTAATCCTTTTTGTAAAGACACGTTAAATTTTTTTTTATTTTATTCTATTTTTAATAAACATTTGCTTTTGGCTTTATTATTCTTCGAGTTGTTGTTGTTATTGCACTGGGAATGCGAAAGGATTGGCGTAATTTCTTAGAGCTCATGTTCATGGGGTTCTATTGTTGTTTGTAAAAAAAAAAATACAAAAACAACAAAAATTAATATTGTTAGAATTTAGGACAACTGTCAGCAAATCTCCGGCCGGTGCGCAGTAGTAATTTCACGTTTTCCCTAAACAATAATTGTAATTTCAGTTAGATTGTTTTTTTAGCAGCTGATGATGATATGATTATTTGAAAAAAAAAATCATAAATAAGAAGAAAAACACGAATTTTCTAAAAGTAAACATTTTTAAATTAAATAAATCGATAACATAATTTTTCTGTTATCGATAAGAGGAAAAACATATCGATAAAATTTCAAATTATCGATTAAATATACTTTGTAGAAGAGTTTTAACGGTAACAAAATTTTTTTCTTTATAAAAAATTGTTGTCAATAACCTAACATTTTTCTATTTTAAAAATTGCTATCGATAACAACAATTTTTCTATATAGAAAAACATATTATCAATAAAAATTTTTCTTTATAGAAATTGCCATTGATAACCGAAAAATTTTAATATATGATAATTACTATCGATAATAAAAAAGTTTCTATATAGAAAATTGTTACCGATAAACAAATATTTTTATATAGATAATTATATTCGATAGCAATAACACTTCTGTTCAAAAAATATATAACATAAAAATTGCTATCAATAACAAAAATGTTTCTATTTTAAATATTGTTACCAATAAACAAATATTTTTCAAATAGACAATTATATTCGATAATAAAAACACTGCTGTTTAAAAAACTGTTATCGAATATCAAAAAAACTTCTATATGATAAAAACATCGATAACTAAAATTTTCTATATAGAATATAATAAAAAAAATATCTGCTGGAAAATTATTACCGACAACAAACAATATCTACATATGTATATGGCAAATGGTTAAAATAATAAAAAAAAATCGACTTCAAAAATTTTATATAAAAAATAAAATTTTAAAATAAATGAAAAAATTATTACAAAAATTTTCTTAAAAGAAAAGTTATTACTGATTTTTATTTAGAAAATTGCTATTATAATTTTCTATTTAAAAATAATATCGATAACAGAAACTTTCTATACAAAAAATACAATAGTCAAATTAAAGCTATCGATAACCAAAATTTGTCTACAATTGTTTTTACAAGACTTATTTGAAAATTGTGAATAGTCGGAGGAAAAACATTAGTTATTTTGAAATAAAATATTTTTAAAGTAAATAAATCGATAACACAAATTTTCTTTTATCGATACAATATTCTTTGTACAGCAATGTTATCGATAAGAATTTCGTTTATGAAAAATGGCTATCGATAGCCGAAAAATTATTTTATATAAAAAATTCAGTGGATAACAATAATTTTCTATATAGAAAATTATTACGCATAAAATATATAAAAAAATGTTGTCGATAACAAATAAACTTCTGTTTCTAAAAGTGTTATCGATAACCAAAAACTTAAACAATTGTTATTGAATACCAAACAAACTTTTATACAAAAACTTATTATAGATAACTAAAATCTTATATATAAAATATTATAAAGAAAAATCTGCTGGAAAATTATTACAGCCAATAAAACGTTTTATATGAAAATAAATTGCTTTAACTAACGCCAACCCAGAATTTTTCTACATAGTCAATTGTTATCGATAAACAAACAACATGGACAAATCTCATAAATGGTATAAATCAAAAATTTTCTATATAAAAAATTGTTATGCATATATGAAAAAAAATTTATCGATAATATGTGAAAAATTTTTTATCGATATTAATTTTTATTCTAAAAAGTTGTTATTAATGACAAAAAATGTTTATATAGAAAATTCGGAAAATATCGGTAAATTTATCAAAGGGTTTATATAAAAAAAATTGTTATCGATATTTATTTTTACTTTAAAAAATATTTATTAAGTTTTTATCGATATAATTATTAATGACAAAAAAAAGTTGATATAGAAAATTCGAAAAATATCGTTAAAATAATTAAAGAGTTTATATTAAAAAATTGTTATCGATATTCATTAATACTTTAAAAAATCAGTATTGAGTTTTTATCGATATAAAATATTTTCCGTTTAAAAAAAGACAACAAAAATTTTTATTGATATCAAAAATTTTTATCGATAACAAAAAAATTTTTCTATAAAATAAATAATTTTCTATATAGAATTACTTGTGTTATGAATAACAATAATGTTTCTATTATTATTGATGATCAAAAATGTTTAGTCAAATAACTGTTATTTTTTATTATACATTTTTTGTTTAGAAATTTTTAAAAAATACTTATTTATACAGAAAATAGTTATCGGTTATAAAAAATTATGTTTAGAAAATTGTAATTGCTAGCAAAATGTTTTTGTGTAGATATTTGTGATATATAACAAAAATTGTCTGTATAAAAATTGTTATACATGTACGAAAAAATGTTTATCTTTATAAAAAAAAGGTTTATATAGAAAATTCGAAAAATATCGGTAAGATAATCAAAGAGTTTATATGAAAAAAAAATTGTTATCGATATTCATTCTTACTTTAAAAAATATTTATTGAGTTTTTATTTAAAAAAACGGCAATTTTTTATAAAAATTTTTTTTATCTATATCAAAAATTTTTATCGATCACAAAAAAGAAATTCATTAAAATCAAAAATTTTCTATACAGTCATGGACTTAATTCTTCATACACCCCTAAAATTTTCAATAGCTGCTAAATAAAACGCGTTACAAAAATTTTATTTTCAAAAAATTATTTTATTATCTATTTATTAATGTAAAAAAACAAAATTTTTATTTTCCTTTAAAAACTTTAAGCAACAGAAAAAAAACTAAAAATCAAGAAGGACATAAGTGTTCATACAAAACAATTACTTGTTGGTTTAAATGCGAAATAAGTAACCTTGTTATAAAATTAATATTTTGTCGGCCCACCATTAGTATCAATTACTGCCTGCAGACGTCTTGGCATTGATGCGACCAGGTTTTCAGTCATATCTGGAGACCATTTGAGACCAGGTCCTTTGTAAAGCTTGTTTTAAGAATTCCTTGTTATTAACGTCAGCAGGGTAAATTTTTCTTTTCAAAATATCCCAAACGTGCTCAATGGGGTACAAATCCGGCGATTGAGGATTGAGTGAGTTTAACTGTCTTGGTGCATTATAAGTAAGGCAACCAATCTCTAACAATCTGCGCTGTATGTTTGGGATCGTTGTCCTGTTGGAAAATTCAATGCTGACCAAGACCCAACATATCAACTGATGGTTGTAAATTGCATTCTAAAAGCTGTTTATAATAGTAACGATCCATAATACCATCTATAACCACTAATCGACCAACTCCAGACGCTGCTATGGCTCCCCAAGCCATTATATTGCCACCACCATATTTTACTGTTGGAACAATATTCTTTGGGTCAAGTGCTGCATTCTTTTTGCGCCAAACCTTTCCCTGACCATCATTTCCGAACAAATTGAACTTACTTTCGTCCGTAAACAAGACTTTTTTCCAAAAGTCAGTCCCTTTATTCAAGTGCTTCTTTGCAAACTCAAGGCTAAGTTTCCTATTTTTTTCTGCGGCGAACTCTGCTTGCATAACCATTTGCTCGTAACGCCCTTTGAACGGTTTTAGGATGAACTGACTTATCCAAAGTGTTAGCAATAGTTTTTGCAATTTTGGAAGCAGAATTTCGCGGATTTTTCTTAACTTCTTTTAATACAAAGCTAACACCGCATTTGGAGAGTTTCTTCGAGCGTCCTGGCCTTGGCTTATTTTCGACGGAACCAGTATTTTTATGCTGTTTAAAAATGTATTGAATTGTAGGAAACGGCACATTTAAAAGTTTGCTTATTCCCCGATAGGATTTGTTGTTTTTGTGCTCTTGTACAATTAAGTTTTTAATTTCTCGGCTAATTTCTTTACGCGCACGCATCTTTACATTTGATATCTTTTGTACTAATAAAATTTCGACTAATCATTCAAGTAACACGCGTCCTACTGCAAATATATAAAAAGCTAACGGTATTTAAACAGTTGCAGTGAGAGAATTATGAATTAAAAGAAAAAAGATTACACTCTATGAACATTTTTGTCCTTGATTTTTAGTTTTTTTTTCTCTACTGTTTAAATTTTTTAAAGGAAACCAAAAATTTTGTTTTGTTGCACTAATAAATATATAATTAAATCATTTTTGCAAAATAAAATTTTTGTAATACTTTTCATTTAGCAGATATTGAAAATTGGGGGGGGTGTATGAAGAATTAAGTCCATGACTGTATATAAATACATGTGTTGCGGCTAACAATAAGTTTCTATTATTATTGATAATCAAAAATTTTTATTTAAAATAACTATTCAGAAAATTTAAATAATTCTTCCAAAAAAAAAACCGACTACAAAACAAATATATGTGCATCAATTCTGAACTAAAAATTTAAAAGAAAGTAATGTGTAAGAAATAGTACTCAAATCAAATACTTTTATACTTGTTGCTCTAACGGACATAGTAATATACGTTCTGTACATTCAAATGTCTATCCGTAACGGTTAAGCAGATAAAGCCATATACGACAAATTACGTCAGATATGAGGACACCCTTTATTTTTTACACTTATTATTATTTACACAGTAATAAAAAGTAACGGTTCCAAAGATATGGCCATATAGCTTAAACAATATCACCTAGGGGACACCCTTTAATGTGCAATTTTAAATTAAATACTTATTTTAAAGGACAGATTCTTTGTAAATATCTAATGTCTGTCTGTCTAAGTTTTGCCATATGCATCAATTTACATCAACTATTGGGACACCCTTTAAAATTTTAAATATTTATTAATGTTATTATACGGGACATATTAGTGGAGATTCTGTCTAATTTTCAAGTGTTTGTCTATATCGGTTCAAAAGATAGGGCTAGATAGGTAAAATTATATCAATTATGGGGACACCCTTTAGTTTCCAAATTTAAATTATATACTTGATGTTATAAGGGACTTAGATATACAGGTTCTTTGAATATTTCAACCGTCTCTCTGTTACGGTTCAAAAGTTTTGCAATATACATCAAATTACATCAACTATTGGGACACCCTTTAACTTCTAATTATAAATATTTAATTTGTGATTATAAATATTGGACATTCTGTCTACAATGGTTCAAATGGTTCATATATTTAAATTGACGTGACAATTTTTAAGTTTATTTATTTTTATTAATTTCTGTTATTGGCAGCTATAGTAATAAGCAGTTTTTTAAAATTTTAAAAGGGTACCCTTTACGGTTCATAATACACGTAAAAAACACGTATGTTGTATGGGGACACCCTTTAATTTTCAAAATTCTGAACTTCTTTGAAAATGGGACCAATCTGTAAGCATTTCCTTTCTAATAAAGAAAAAATTTTTAAAATCGGTTCGGAAATGACTGAGTTCTGCGGGCACAAACATAAAAAAAAGCAACATTCAGACGAATTGATAACCTTCTTTTTTTGAAGTCGGTTAAAAAATATTTATTTATATAGAAAATAATTGTCGGTAAAAAAAATTGTATTTTGAAAAGTGTAATTGATATGAAAAAAAATTTTGTAGAAAGTTTAAAGAAAAAAGCTCATTAAAAAAGGATTATATCGATACAATGCTTATTATTTTAAGAAATATATAATCTTATAGCCCGTTCAGGCTGCCACGATATTAAGTCACTTCGTGATTTCGGCCGAAATCAACTTGAAATTACGTAATTTCGCATACATTTTACCATTGCCCAAATTAACTCATTCTACTTAATTTCGTCGAAATTAACTTGAAACTACGATAGACAACGCTGGTTTTGTAGAAAAAGCTACTTTTTTTGCAACCATGACCATATTTACAACCTAGAAAGTCCATTTTGTTTGAAAAAAATTTAAAAGCCAAATGAAATAATGGAAATGTACGTAATTGTACATTAATTTTGTTGTAGTGTTGTTTTTAATATTCGTGTATATTTTAAATCAATGCGAAAGTGTTGTGCGAAAGCGTTTTGCAAAAGAATTAATTTATACAAATGCAACTAAGCGTGATCAGCTGTTTGCGAAATTAACTCAAATGTCAAAAAGCCCAGTATGAACACTTTAGATTTCGTTCCTAATTTCAGCTCGAAATTACTTAATTTCGTGGCAGCCTGAAAGGGCTATTATAATATTCGGTAGAGTTTCCATAGTAACCTTTACATTCTCAAGATTTGTTATTGTGTTTTTTTATAATTTTTTTAGAGATCTTTATATACTAGCAATATTTTTAATAAAATCCTTGCAACTATAAAAACCTATTTGGTTGCGGCCAATCTTTATAAAAGTTTATCATTGAACCTAAATAAACATCTTAAAGACACAAAAAAACTATCCTTTTTAAAATTCTCAAAAAAAAAAACACAAAATCAAGAAAAATCTTAATATTTATTTGGACATTAAATCAACATTGAGAAGAAAAGAAAAACTTAGCGCTTAACAAAAGGAAGCCCAACCAACTAAACCACCCTTAATAACTGAGATTAGTTTTCTTTAAAAATGAAATCTAAAAAGGAAAACTGCAATATAAACATTTTAAATCGAAACGATCGTCAATTTTTAATTGAAGAAGAATTCACCCGTAAAGACAATTTTTGCCACAGCTTATAAATCTGGCAGCAGCCGTTCTTTATAAGCGAAAAAAAAGAAAATAATACGAGAACACACAAAAGCAACAAAAATGTTGAGGGTCAGGGTCTATTAGGTTAAATGATGACGCTGATGATGATCTTGTGCAAAATCATTTTATTTTTTTATTACCTGGTCATAAGAATGAAGATGAGTTGGGAGTTTGTGATTTCGTATCAATTCTTTTTTTTTTAATGCCATTGATTTTTTAATGCCAGACTTTTAAAGGGGGGTGAAAATTTACTAAACAATAGCAAAGACTTTTTTACTCCCAAAGATCATTGATCATCTTGCTTTATGTGTAAAAAATAAAATTCTTTTCTTTAGACTTGGTGAAATTAAGAAAATTTTCTCACATTTGAATTTATGTTGCTTTTATTTTAAATCATTTTTTTAAGATTTTTTTTGCAACTTTTGTTTTCATTATCGGTCGGTCGATCGGTCGATCGGTCGGTCTATCATTATTGAGTTGTTATTTGAAAATTTAAATTCTGTTGGTTTCTAATGGAATTTTAAGGGAAAAACTAAGTGATAAAGCAATTGAATTGACAATTTATGCATGAAAAGGAATCCCTAAATGTCCTTGCGCTATTTTAAGCTGTGAATTTGTTAACAGTTTTCAAATCTCTTTTCATTTAAGGGACAAGATCAATTATGTATTTTGAAAACAAAATTGACCTTTTCTAAATAAATTCAATATTTAAATAAATTAGCAAGATGTTGAAACTTAAGAACGACCACCAAGAGTGATGACCAATAAATATTCAAGGATAATTTAAATTTAATGACATTCGCCTGAAAAGCAATATAGAGAATTTTTGAAGACATTTGGGTGAATTTAAATTAACGGTTAAATTTTTATTTTATGTCTACCATTTAATTAAAAATATTTACTCCTAGTAGCTATGCCCACACACGTTGTGTGCGTGCTGACATTATTTCGTTCGATTTTGCTTTGAGACTCTTACGTATTTACGCATTTATATAAAGGTTCCCATCCCTGGATAAAATTTTAAAATATATATGTATGAAATTCTAAAATTCTAAAAACTATTGTAAAGCTCTGTAAAAGCTGTTTAAAATATATTAGTAACAATGTAAATCCCCATAGTAAAAATACAAATTTTATTCAATTTGGCAGTAAATATAAATATTTTGTTATTATTTTAAAACAGCAACATCTGTTGAGCAACCGTGTTTAAAATATCCCGCTTTCAAAAATAAAAGATGCCTTAAAGTATGCATTACCATTAAATCGGTGAAAAATAATCGGCGTACTTTCACTGCTTTTTCTCCACTTTCTCTTGGAAATAAGATATTTTTGCGGGAAAAAAGTATCCTATATTGGTACTAAGGTCAGGTTAGTAAGGTACCTCCTCACAAAATTTTTTTAAAATCCATTCTATAGTTTTTCCGTGATGTGAACGAAAATAGGAAGACAGACAGGAAATAAGTTACTGTTTTTTTTAAATGTATAGATAAAAAAGGTTCGTTATCGAAAAGCTCTGTGAAAAAAATTTAATTATTAAAACATTTTTTGTGGAAAATTTTATTATTGATATTTTTTTTTTGGTTTGTTATCGATAACATCGTAAAAACTTTTTGTTATCGATATATTTTCAATAAAAAAAATTTCTTTCGATATTTTTTTACACAAAATTATATAAAGATTTATTTTTAGAGACTATTTCTATCACTAAAAAATCTTTAATATATTATAGATTATATTTTTTTTTTGGAAAATATTTGATCAATAATAGACTTTCAGTCTCGAACATTTTAGGTCTAGAATAACAAAAAAAAAAAAAAAAAAAATATATCTTTTATAGAGTATTTTCGATTTTGTTTAGTTTGAATAGAACATTGTGTTTTTAAAAAAAATTGTCGTTATCGATAAATTTGTTTATCGTATAAAAAATTGTACTTTTCACACATTTTCGCCATGTAATATTTTTATTATGGACTAGATGGTGTACTCATCTTCACTAACGTGGTTGATATGGATTTTAAGGCACGGCAGTTGGAATATAAGGATAGACTTAGAAATGTTAAACGAACAATTTTTGGGAAATATATTATTGATAGATAGATACAAAAAAAGTTTGGAATGGTCCACAATGTTATAAAATATTTTACAATATTCCATATTGTTAGAATTCGTCCAACAATGATCTGGAATGTTGTGGGATGTTCCCGAACGTTCTACAGTTTTCGCGAAAAATATTCTACTTTCTATGTTGTGAAATGTTTTAGGGTGTTAAGAAATGTTAGAGAAAGCTTTAAAGTATTCTCGAATTTTTTGTAATATTATTATGTAAATATTCCATAGAAAAAACTTGGTTATCGATAAATTATAAATATTTTCATATATATGTTATCGATATATATGTTATCGATATATATATTATCGATATATTTACTATGAAAGAATGTTTGTTTTATTTAAAACTTCACATACTGTTAATGATAGATTTTCCATAAATTATCTGTGTTAACGATATATTTTCTTTATAGAAAATTTTTACTATCGATAAATTCTCTATGTGTAAAATTTTTGATAGATTATTTTTTAAACGTTATTTTATTGTTAAATATTCGATATACTTAATTTTTATTACAAAAAGTTTATGGTATCGTTTTATTTTTTGAAAATTATTTTTATCGATACATTTTTTCTATGGTATATTTAACAATAACGTGTACAGTATTGTTAAATATTCCATAGAAAATCTTGATTATCGCTAAATTATATGAGATTTTATAAATATTAGAGAAAATTTTTATCATCGATTTTTTTCTAAAGAAAACTTTTTCGATTTTTTTAATTTTAAGTATTGATTCATTTTTGTTATAGAAAACTTTTGTTATCGATATATTTTCTATAAGTAAAATTCTTATATAGTTTTTTATATAAACGTTTTTCGATATAATTAAATTTTATTTCTATAGAAAGATTTTGCTATGGATATATTTCTTGTAAAAAATTTTTGTTATCGATACATATTCTCTAAAAAATAGTTGTCATCTAAAAGTTTTGCTATAGAAAAATTTTGTTATCGATACACATTTTATAATAGAATTTCTAAGAGACAATATTGTTATTTTTAAATATTCCCTTGAACAATTTTCTACATAGAATTTTATATATTTTATCGATAAATTTTATACATATATGAAAAATTATTTTTATCGGTAAATTTTCTAAATGAAAAATAATTTTCATGGTTAAATTTTCAATATAGAAATTTTTTGTTATTGATATCGATAATTTTTTTTATATAAAAAATAATTGTTGTCTATAGAAAGATTGTTATTGATATATTTCCTGTTGAAAATTTTCGATACATATTCTCTAAAAAATTTTTATTTTCAAAAAAATTTTGCTATTGAAAAATTTTGTTACGATACACATTTTATATTAAAATTTCTAAAAGACAGTATTTTTATTATTAAATATTAACTTGAAAAATTTTCTACATAGAAATGTTATACATAGAACGTTTTTATTATCGATAAATTTTATATATAAAAAAAAATTTGCCGTCGGTAAATTTTATATATGAAAAATAATTTTTATCGTTAAATTTTCAATACAGAAATTTTTTGTTATCGATATTGATAAATTTTATACATAAAAAATAATTGTTGTCGGTAAATTTTCTAAATAAAAAATAATTTTCATCGTTCAATTTTCAATATATAATTTTTTTGTTATCGATATATTTCCTATAAAAGAATGCTTGCATTTATTAGAGCTTCACATACCCGTATTGTTATTGATAGATTTTTTTTAACATTTTTACTATCGATTATTTTTATTATCAATAAATGGAAAATTTTATTTATCGATAATTTTTCGATAAATTTTTTATTCGTTTAAATTCTTAGAACCTAAACCTGTTTTTAATGATTAAAACCTTCTATTCAAATTCACTTCCTCTCTCACAATTTACACACCGCCTAAGAAAATTTGCATAAAATTTAAATTCCATTCGTAATCCTTGCTAATGCTCTTTTAATGCCCTGCAAACAAATGATCCTCAACAGCAGCATCTTCAAAACATTATTAATCTCTATTATCAATGTGTCTGTTGTTGTTGGTATCACTTAAAGTTGTATTTATTTACCATTTACATTCTTTACTCTCACAAATTTCTTTTCTTAAGGAATCTTAAGGAATCAATAATGAAGGAACAATTAGGTGTGAATGAAATTTGCATAATCATTCAATTATGACAATTTAACACAGAGGGAGGTTAGATTTGCTTTATCTATGCTCTTCATTATCTTTATGGACTCATTAGCATATACCTGCGTGCGCTTGTTCTCTTGTAATGGGATTATTTGTTTTGAACAATACGATCTTTGTGTTCTTCGATTTGATGAAACTTTTTATTGAATTTAAATAAATTGCTTTGACAGTTTTGAGGTTAAAGACGATTCTTTGATTGGTCAGTATGGTAAAGTATAGATTAGGGATGAATTTTTGTAGATTTGAAGGATAATTGATGAGCGATAATATAATTTGGACACACATTTCAGTTTTAAATATATTTCAGATTTTTGTTGGGATTTTAAGTGGTAATAGTGAAAATTTGATTTAAAAAAAGTTTCTTTTAAATTTTCTGAGTAAGTGATGCTTTAATAAAATCGTCGTTTTGCCTTTCTGCAATTTGGGGAAATCGTAGGAATTCGGGAAATGAAATGATTAGACTCTAAAAAAATTGAAAGGGTAAAGGGGGACAGCTTAAATGATCAGGAAGCTTTCGTAATCGAGGAGCTTTATGGCGACAACTTTCCTTGAATGTGTTGTAAAGTGATGTGGGATAAGGGTTACATAGACTGGCAACCTAGTAAAAAGGGGATCAGCTGTGAATCAGCTGTGATCATCCACCAACATCTAGAGTTGCACTAAGATGGTTAAACTCTTGAAATCTGCAGAGGTGGAGGATACTGCTACTTGTATACAAGTTCGAATTGTGTTGAAGAAAGGCACAAAATATGCTTGGATATAATCAGGGTAGATTCAGCTGAATAATTGCTTTAGTGTCAGGTCATAGAAACTTCAAGTATCATCTGATCAAGATAAAAATCGAAAAAGACGACATTTGCACATTGTATGTGATTGTCCTCCTCTGGCTAGAATTCAGGTTAGGACCACGCATGATCAGACTCTCTGACGAGGCAGAAGGTCGGCAGAAAGTCTGAAATCACTACTGTCGATACTAAGGGCAAAGGACAGCGAGAGACTAAATGAAAGTAAGTGGTCGTAATTTAACAGAAATCATTAAGGAAAAAATGAAATCCACACCAAACTGTCACTTTCTATGGATGTATTGGCTTCTCGACAATGACGTTCGAATTGGTTTTCTGATCCCCAAATGCGATAATTTTGTTTGTTGACATAGACTCCGAAATAAAAAGGCGTTTCGCAAAATTATTTTCAACCAAATTCAATGCCCGATTGGAGCTTCTGTGAGACCCAAACTTGAAAGCTATAACGAAGTGGATGGTCATTTAGTTTTAATTTCTGAGTCAATAGAAACTTGTAAGCAAATAATCCAAGATCTAGTCAAATTCTCATCATTCTGCTGCGTGCAATACTTGTTGAGATTAATGGCGACTCAACGTTCTTGCTTTGAATAAGTACTTTAGACCACAGTAGCCTTATTCCCGTCGGAACGCATCGTATGACGAAGGGGATGATAAGTGTTTTCCGCTAGAAAATCAGTGACAAGAACTTGAGTAAAAAACACTTGTAGTGGGTGTTATATTTCGGCCAAAAAAAATTTTTTTCAAACATACGGAAATACACGGAAATGTTTACCAACTTTGCTCAAGCATAAAGCGATAATATGAATAAAAAAAGTCTTAATAAAATCTAAAATAGTAATTTTAGGTGTCATGTTGATTTGATATGGAATAACCCATATACATATGTACCACCTGTTAAAATATCAGATTTACTTGTTACGGTTCAAGAGATATAGTAGTGTGACATGTGGAGAAATATTAGAGCAATATTATGAGGATGTCGTTTTCATCATCGGTACAGAACGGACTAAATGGCTAAAACTGTCATTGATCTGCTTCATTATCTGTCATTTTCACTTTAAAATATCTATTGTCTGTGCCAAGGTAGATTTATCTTACTAGGTAGTGGCGTCTTCACAACAAATACAACAATCCAAAAACAACATGGTATTTTATATTGCTTCTTTGTAGTTCGAAATGTCAAAAAACATATGAGAAAATTGAGAAGGAATGTATGTATTTTATTGCTTTCTAGCTTCTGCACTATAAAATTTCTAAACACATACAACTTTTGACAGGTCGAACTACTAAATCAGCTGGTCGGACGACACTACTTAATAAGATAAATCTACCTTAAGGGCAGTTTACATTATACTACAAGTAATACGACATGTCAAATTTTTGTGTAGAAGAGTACAAGTAGTATCGTCTAAACATAATATGTAATAAAACTGTCCGACATTGAGAGAAAATACGGATGGAAATTTGACAGTCTTACGGCACTCTTTACGTTTTGAAATTTTTCAAAAACTATTCCACTTCATTAGATCAGGGTTGCGTTTTTCTTATTAATGCTAACTTTTCAAAGGCAAAACTCGTCAAAATAGCAGAAAACCGCTGAATATAGTGCAAAATAGATCCAGTTGGCATCACAAATAAGTTTGTAAACAATAAAAAACTTGAAAAAGAACGTGAAATTTTTTTAATTTTGTTTTAGTTGTTGGTTTCCAGTTTTGGCAATGGCTAGTACAACACCAAGAACCTTTTCCTTGTTACTTTTTTTTAAATTTGGCATATTTTTCACAAGTATGCGCACTATTTATTTGTTTACACTTTTTTTATTGTTTTAACAACAGCTGTTTCAATTTTACTTCATTTTATTCAACACCAATGGTGTAAACGTAAGAAAAAAACCATACGATTTTTAATCTCTATTTTTTCATACGGATTGATTTTCATTTTATTTTCTCTTAGATTTTACGTACGTAAAGTCTTACTGTCTAAACTGCCCTTTAGTCTGTACCAAGGCGAATTCATACCAGGTGTGAGCAGTAGGGTAACAACTACAACAAAACAACAACTTTGACATTAGATTAGCAGATATGAAACAATTTTTTTTTGACAAGACATTAGCAAGAAAACGAGAGCAAAAAACAATCAGCTGGGCTATCGCCTCCACCTGGTATGAATTCGCCTTGGTCTGTACTTAAAAAAAATCGATCAAAGTTAAATCAGTTTTAATCGAATTTCAATTTTCTATAACAACAACAAGCAATCTAACCCCTTTTATATCATTTTTGTAACTCCTCTCCATGTTTAAGAATTCAAAAGATTTTAAATAAGAAATCAATATTGAAATTTAACTCAATTATTTATGGTTTGAAGTGTGTAGTGAATTGAGAAAACAAAATGTTTCAATATGCAAATAAGTTGAAAGAAGAGAAAAAAAAAGTTTTGCTAAAAAAAGGTAAAGGGATCGATGATGAAGAGACAAACAAGGATTTGGAATATTTGCATAACAGTGGCACAAGTCACACATACGGAACAGCAAAGTAAAAGAATTTTTTTTTTTTTTATTTCAAATGTGCAAATTTAATTTATGTAAATTAAACAAAACGACTTTTTGCCAAAAACTGCCAAACGCAATTAAAGCAAATACAACCAGAAATATCAAAATCAATCAATGATTTATGTAAAAAAAATCTATTGATAATAAAAAAGAAAAACTTAAAATTTAATAAATTCATTAATAAAAAAAAAATAAACGCCAAATTTTTGAACAGCTGTTTCGCCAGAGATTTTTAACGTATTTTCTTTGTTTACCCTTTTTAAAAGAAGAATTTTTTTAAATAAAACAGAAAATTATTTTGCAAGAGTTCAAAGTTGCTCATCATTAGCTAAAATTGCTGATTATCCATTAATTTAATTTAAAAAAAATATTTCCTAAATTTTTTCTCTTAAAAGAACTTTGATTTTCTTTTTAAAAAGTCTTTTTTTGTTTTGTGAAGATTTTCCTTTGATGCGTCTAGTTTTATTGACAGCTGTAATAAATGATTAATGTTTATTTTGGGGAGTTTTGGGTTGACAGCTTTAGTTGTCATTGTTGTTTTCTCAACAGCCAGAAGTGTTGCTTTGTCGGTCCAGTGAGAGCAAAACAAACAATTAAAAACTCTCGTCTACTCGTCTACTCACAAACATAATTGATGATTGCATATTTTCACACTTGAATTTACAAATTCTTTTTCGATAAACTTTAAGAATCGATTTGATAAATGAGATTTCTTTTTTATTTTTGTATCTAAAAAAAAATGCAATTTAAAATCAAGATCAGTAAATTAGCAACGAAGGAAATACATGCTACATATATTTTTGTAGCTTTTCTGTAAAAAATTAATCGATGACATAAATGCTCCGTAGAAATCTTAGCGATTGCAAAATTTTGTTTAAGATCATTTGTTCAAAATCGAAATTTTTAGTAGAAAATGATAGCTTTTCTTAGTAAATGTGGAAATACTCGTACATCGATGATTTTGTCCAAATTAACCTAGTAATGACATTTGAAAAAGTTTACAAAACAAAAAAAAAAAAAAAATGTAAATAATTATTATAGAATTGGATTTAGTCCTTTTTAATCAACCTCTTATATTCAACAATAAATTATTTTTTTCAAGCTGAAAGTAGTGAATAATTATTTTAAAAGCATCAACTCTAACTAATGCGATTTTAAGGGATTAAATAATGGTAAACAAACTGCTGTAAAAAACCATTGGTTAAACCATAATTATTAGTTAACTGAGGACTGTGAAGTTGCTCTGTGTAAAATGTATTAATGAATCAACTTTTTTGATGAAAAATAACTTATTGTAGTAAAATAATTGATTATTAAAATAACCAGAGAAATTTCAAAACTTAAATTTATTACCACTCAAAAATAAATGAAAGAAAATCTATCGGCAACGTATAATTTATATAAAAGATTTTTCAATAAATTGACTTTTTATAGAAAATTTCAAAAACGTATTCTTTTTTGCATAAACTCTAATAATCAAAAATATATCGATAACAAACAATTTCTTTGTACAGAAAATTTATTGATAACAATAAATAAAAATAAATAACAAATAGTTTTGTTTGCGCGAATTGCATCGATAACAATTTTTTTATATATAGAAAATTACCTATAACAGTCTTTTTTATATAGAAAAAATTGGCTATAACAAAATTATTCTATTTCGAAAATTACAAAATTTATTTTATATTCTCAACAACAAAAATTTTCTATATATGAGTACAAAAAATGATATTAAAAATTATATATAAATTTTTATCAACTATATATAATTTGTTATAATCATGTATAGAAAATTTTTATATGAAAACTTTATTGATTATTGAAATTTTAAAATATAACAAGATATATATATCGAAATAAAAATACTTTATATGTACATATATGAAACAAGTTTTTTCTATAACTGAAATCTATATACATATATATAAAAAAGTTGCACTGATGTTCTCTGGAATGCGTTAACCGATTTTGTGTCTGCAAAGTTTATATGAAAGGTGACGTCAATACCAAGGTTTTTATGTACAAAAGGTCTCTGTATGTATATTGGTTCATGAGTCATAGCCGGAATAGTGGGCGTGGTACCGCCCATACAAAGTAAAAAATTATTATCGTGTTTTTGGCGAACTGCAATAGATAGCTCTTTGGAACTTTGCAAGAGTAGCCTTTGTGCTAAGGCGAATAGTCTGCCAAAATACAGAATCAATTGGGACAGTGGGCGTGGTACCTCCCATACAAAGTGAAAAATTATTATTGTGTATATAGAGAACCATAATAGGTATGGTCTTCAAAATGGGTACAAGTAAACCCCATACCCATGAGGATACTCTAGAAAAACATAGGCTGAATTGGGAGAGTGAGTGTGGTACCCCCCATAAAAAGTAAAAAATTATTATCCTGTATCTAGAGAACTGCAATAAGTAACGCCTTGGAATCTTGCATCAGTAACCCCCATATTAAGATACATTATGTAGAGAAACACGGACTGAATTTGAATGGAGGGCGTGGTACCTCCTATACAAAGTGAAAAATTATTATCGCGTACCTAGAGAACTACATTAGGTATAGTCTTGTAACTTTGCACTATTAACCCTCATACTAATGTGCATAGTCTAGCAAAATACAGACTGGATAAGAATACTGGGAGTGGCACATACCATTAAAAGTAAAAAATTGTTATTGTGTTAATACATATAGTCTAGCAAAAAACAGGTTAAAATTTGGTTATACTTTTCTTCCAAGTGTTTATTGTGTTTTTTGTGGATGG
Organism: Phasia obesa; assembly: GCA_949628195.1. Taxonomy (NCBI): domain Eukaryota; kingdom Metazoa; phylum Arthropoda; class Insecta; order Diptera; family Tachinidae; genus Phasia; species Phasia obesa. The sequence goes on from OX451215.1 coordinate 199,784,246, forward strand.
GTGCAGCGAAGCGCACCGGGGATAGCTAGTTTTCCATAAAAAATTTTTCTTAATAAAAAATTTTCGTAAATAAAAATATCGATAATATATATTTTTTCAAACCTGAGGAGTATGAAGAATAATAAGTAGAGCGTAATGAATTTGACAAATTTGGATAAATGTAATTTTTATTTTAAAACTTTAACTAAATAAATTTCTATTTAGAATTTTTATCGATATCTATAATTTTATGTTTAAATTATAAAGCGTTTTTCTGTTTAAAATTTGTTTATGTAAAATATTTATTAATAATAAATATTTCTTATATAAAATATTAAACAATAAAAAAAACTTTTCGTAATAAAAAAAATTATCGACATCTAGTATTTTATATGAAACATTTATCGATTATAAAAATTATGTATAAATATATCGAAATTACGCCGATTGTTTTTTATACGTCGAAAATTTATCGGAAAAAAATTTTTTAATATATAAAAGATTTGAAACTAACTAAAAATTATCTATAACAAATATTTTCTATATATAAAAACTAAAGCGATACAAAAACTCGATATAAAATATAGAATATTTATTGATAAAAACTCTTCTTTATACAGTATTTATCGATAACCAGCTCAAATATTTCAAAGATTTTGAAGTTATAATAAATAATATAAAAAAAATAAATATTTATCGATAACAAAAATATTTTCTAAATTAGAAATTTATACAATACAAAAAAGTTGCTATACAGAAAGTTGATCGATATAGTATCGAATATAGTTAATCTATATCGACTATAATATTCCTATATATTATTATAGCAGAGTAAGGATAATCAAAATTTATCGATAAGAAAATTTTTAATATATAAAAGGTTTTTTGACTAGCGAAAATATCTATATGTATATGGAAAATTTATCAACTATTTTCTACATATAAAAATTAAAGCTATAATAAAATTTGATGTAAAACATTTATAGTATTTTTATATATAATATTTAACGATGCAAATGGTTTTATATACAATATTTAACGATAACAAAAATATTTTCTATATAAAATATTTATCGATAACCAGCTCAAATATTTCAAAGATTTTGAAGATATAGTAAATAATACAAAAAAAAAAAAAAAATAAATATTTATCTATAACAAAAATATTTTCTAAATTAGAAATTTATTCAATACAAAAATATTGCTATACAGAAAGTTGATCGATATATTATCGAATATAGTTAATCTATATCGACTATAATATTACTATATATTATTTTAGCAGAGTAAGGATAATCAACATTTATCGATAAGAAAATTGTTAATATATAAAAGGTTTTTTTACTAGCGAAAATATATATATATATATATATGTATATGGAAAATTTATCAACTATTTTCTACATATAAAAATTAAAGCTATAATAAAATTTGATGTAAAACATGTATAGTATTTTTATATATAATATTTATCGATACAAATGGTTTTATATACAATATTTAACGATAACAAAAATATTTTCTATATAAAATATTTATCGATAACTAGTTCAAATAATTTAAATATTTTGAATATACAATAAATAATATGAAAAATAAAATAAAATATCGATAACAAAAGCATTTTCTAAATTAGAAATTTTATCAATATATAAAGTTTCTATACAGAAAGTTTTATCGATATTATATCGGATCGAATATAGTAATATTTTATTAGACTAGAATATTGCAATATAGCAAAGTTAGGACAATAAAACTTTTAATTAGAAGTTTTCATTATTTTAAAAAAATTATATTTTTTTATATTTAATATAGAAAATTTTTTAATATAGAAAATTTATCGATAAAAAATGTTATCATGTAAAATATATCGATAACTATTTTCTACACATAAAAATTAAAGTGATAACAAAATTCGATATATATTTTTTTAATATAGAATATTAATCGATAAATAAATATTTATATATAGAGAATTTATCGATAACAAGAATATTTTCTATATAAAATATATCGATAACCAGCTCAAATATTTGAAATATATTGAAGATACAATAAATAATATAAAAAAATATTTATCGATAACAAAAACATTTTTTAAATTAAAAAAAATGGTGGTACATATATAGAAATTTGATCGATAAATATCTAATATACGTTTAATAAAACTGTAACAGGACCATTTTTTGTACCTGCAATATTTTTGGACAATTTTGTTTCCGGTGCAGTTAGTAATCGAAATGCAATACAAAATATCAATTTTTAAAATGTTTGTCTGTCTGTTTGTGATCGCATCACGTAAAAACTACTGGATGAAATTTAATAAAATTTTGTGAGCAGGTACCTTCGAATCGAGGTTTAAATAAAGGATACTTTTTACTTATTTGTTTTTCTTTTATTACTTATTTTCAAGAGAAAATAGAGAAAAAGTAGTGAAAGCACGCAATTTTACAGATTTAAATGTAAACTTGACAGCACCTTTTATTTTTGAAAGTGGGATTTTGTAAACACTATTTACAGAACTCTACAATAATTTAAGAATTATATATGAATTTTAGAATATTTCATAAAGCCTATGTTCATAAGTAATTACCCAGGGATGGATACCTTTATATAAAGTAAATAAATTTTTTTTTAAAGAGAAGTAACACTCAGGTAATTAATGCCTATGTTAAATGTGTTACTTCCTTTGGAAAGAGATAGGAGTAGATAAGACAGATGGATCGTGTGATAGTAAAGCTTCACTTATGGCAACACCGCAATTGCAGGTTATGATTATTTTTAGAACAGTGTTGCAGCGCCTCTGGTGTTATGTAAGCGTATTAGTTGGAAGCTAGCATAGCCAATTTATAATTATTTTACTTTTATTATTATTTATTTTTTTTTAATTTAATCATATTTTTACAAAATTATATTTTTTAATAATAATGTCGGCGTAAGAATTGTAAAAATTTGCTTTTAGAAATTGCAACCTGAAATATAATTTATTACTTTCAATTGATTAAAAAAATCTGTAATAATTTTATAATAAAATGAAAAAAAGATGAAATTCGATACTGTCAATATAATCGATCAAATTTCACTTCCACAATTACAATTCCATTTTTCATTAGCAGCTAAGAAAAAATATTTGATTAATTACAAAAAAAGAAAATTTCTTTTCGATTCTCCTTGAAATAAGAAGGGTTGCCTTAATTGTAACTATCAAGTTACGGAAAGAAATCTTCTTTTTTTTGCGTAAGAAATGACAATTTTTATAAAAAAAGAGTAATTTTATAAATACTTAATGATAAAAGTAAATTTTGAACACAATTTTGAATGACATGAACACATGAAACGCTACAAATCTAAAAGTAAAAGGATACTTTTTTTCCTCAAAATAAACATTAGAAAATTGATGAGAAAATTTCATTGGCAACAATGTGAAACAAAGTAATTCTATACTTTTATGGACATGTTTTGAAGATTTTAATCCTTTTTTCGCAATATTTACAAACAAAACAAAGAAAATTTCATGTAACAGATTTTGTAGAAGGAAATGAAATGAAAGGGTTGATTCTTTTTTTTTTTAGAAAGAAAGTAAAGGACAACTTTCTTAAGACTTTCAGGTAGTTTTGGCAATTTTGTAAAAAGAAAGGGTTTAAATGCAAAATTTATGCAACACACATGCAAAACTGTGTGCACCCTTTTTGCATTTTCCTTAATTTAGATTTATGTAAAATTTGAGGCAACCTTTTTCTTTCACGAAAATTATTTGCGTAAAATCATTAGCTAAAATAAATTAAATTAAATTAATCCTTTTTCATTCTGACAGTTTTGCAACATGTGTTTGCCCCAGAACCGTTATCAGGAAATTCGATATGTGCAAATTATGCCACCGCTAAATAAACGTGAGAAAAATTCTTAAATAAAGAAAATTTTACTCCCGAAGAAAATTCAAAAGAAAAATTTTAGGTGGTGGCCAGTCAACAACCCTTTTTTTATTCGCATGTATGTCATGCCATCAAGAAATTGCATAAATTTGGCAATCCCACTTGAGTTTAATCGAAAAACAACATGTTGTGAAAATTAGTGGATTAAAGTAAATGGGAAAATTTTTGCTAGATTTTGATTTTAAGTTGAAATTTGCATATTTAAGATTATTTTCGAATGATTGTATATCACAACAATAATGAATATTTAATTAAAGTTTTAATTAAATTTACAAATACTTGTAGTGACTTTGTAATGCCCAAATTTTGTCACACTAAATTACCGGGAAATTTGCATAATTTTTTTTTTCTTTTTGGGAAACTGTTGAGTTTGTTTGAGGTTTTCACCACGACGTAAATTGGGCAATTCAATGGGAACTAATTTATCTTAAGAGTAGGATTTATTTTAGAAATGTTTAAACATTATTTTCTTTATGTAAATACAAATCCTTGTTTCTTTCTATAAATAAAAATTTGACATAAATGGTGTGAACTTAGAGAGTAAAACAATTTTTTTTACACATTCTTTTGCAAGTCTACTTGAGTAAGCAAATCTATTTGAAACACATTTAGTTGATGTTATTAAGATATTTACTTAAAATGGTTTTACACGACGTGTATTTGTCATATGACTTTTCAGTTTGATAACCGATATGTAATTTCATCATGTGTTTGTCAAAATAGCCATTTTACATACGGGTTTAATTTTTGCTTTCAAACGTACATGTGTAATTACATGTGACATAACCTACAATATCAAGGCGAATTCATACCAGGTGTGAGCAGTAGGACAACAACTACAACAAAACAACAACTTTGACATTAGATTAGCAGATATGAAACAATGTATTTTTTGACAAGACATTAGCAAAAAACGAGAGCAAAAAACAATCAGCTGGGCTATCGACTCCACCTGGTATGAATTCGCCTTGCTACAATATATAATTTTGCCGCCCCACAGTTTTTTATTTCCAACCACAGCTGATGCACAAACCTTGTGCTTTTACCACATTTTTAGCGCTTTTGGTACCACAAAAAGCATAAAATAACAAAATATCAAGTTGGCATTACAGGATGTCAGATCAAAATAGAACACGTTCTAAATGAAAAATGTCATATGTATTGTACACATGGAAAATACACATGTTATGTTTGAAAGGGTTCACACGACGTGTATAGAATTTACACATGGAAAAGTGACAAGTCATATGACAAATACACGTCGTGTAAAAGCACTTTTAATTTCGATTAAACAATTTACAACTACAATTATATTAAAACAAAAATAGTACTTTTATAGTAACAATACTAAAAGCTTCAAAGGTACTTTATTCACCACACAAATAAACCAACCTAGCAATAATTACAAAATTTCAGTTAGTTTTCATTATCTCCAGTCTACATTACCCACCGTCTCCATTAGACATTAATATGTCTTAACAAAAGTCAAACTTCTTTTTTTTTATGTGAAGTTTGACTTTTGTTAATGACTAATGTAGCCAGGGGTTTAGACATGAAATGCTAAATATTAACACTAACATGATGTTAGTGTTTTATGTAGACTGTCCATGTTAATGTTTATTCCAAGTCTTAACATGATTGTTAAAATATTTGTTATAAAAACTCTTTTATAACATGACAATGACGTTGTTGTTGCATTTTGTTTGACAGTATTATTTGCAAAAAGCGCCATCTGTTGCTTAACCGTACTACTGCTATTATCTGTGCAATAAGCATTCAAACAACATTGTTAGAAAACAGAAAATTGTGTTTAAACAGAAAATAACATAAACACGTATTCATCCATATTTAACAACATGCACAAATTACTGCTAAACCTAAACAAGCGCATAACTGACTAACCTAAACAAGGGCGTAAGGCGTAACGACGTCTAGCGCCTAGCTTTGAACAAACCTAAATAAGGGTGTCAAAAGCCTTGTCGAAATCCGATTTCTTATTTTTTTTTGTGAATTTTCAATATTCTAAACAACAAGGAGATACATTATGAGGATACTGTGGGCACTCGTCATTTTTGTCCAAATCTCCGCCAATTATGTACCAATTTAGTTTAGATTTTCAATAGTAAAATTTTCGAAAACAGATCAGTATATAATACAGGAACGACCATAAGTTATCTTCGATAAATAGAGGCTATTTACATTCTTCCTAGGGGCCAGCGGTTGTGAATGAGTTTTAAATTTCTGCAGAGACCGGTTTTCGTCTAGCTCAATTAGTTTTTCCTCAGGTGCTCCCGGCCGCGTATCCAAAAACACAAAAAAAAATGTGTACTGAATCAACAATACTACAAAAACCATTGCCTCCCAACCTTGTGCGGTAGTTTTCCTCACCATTTTTATCACGACCAAAACCTACTTAACCACATTTTTCCATTTACCTTTCCACCGTTGCCGTTCTGTAAATGCCACATGCCACATGTTGGGCGCTTTCGATTTTTTGGGTTTTTGTGAATTATGCTCATGTTTTTAAAGAAGTTTGCAATCTAAGTTAAGGGCAAGGCGAATTCATACCAGGTGTGAGCGATTGATCAGCTGATAGTTTTTTGCTCTCCTTTTTTTGCTAATGTCTTATCCAAGGCGAATTCATACCAGGTGGAGGCATTAGCGCAGCTGACTGTTTTTCTTGCTCTTCTTTTTTTGCTAATGTTTAGAATTTCAAAGTTGTTTTATTGTAGTTGTTGCCATACTACTCACACCTGGTATGAATTCGCCTGGGTCATATCAAAAATACATTGTTTTATATCTGCTAGTGGAATGTCAAAGTCAATAACTTTGTCAAAGTTGATAACTACAACAAAACACTATTTTGTTTTAGTTGTTGCCGTTCTGCTCACACCTAGTATGAATTCGCCTTGGTTAAGGGTAAAGGTAAAGCTTCTGCCAAAAAGTCGAAAAAGTTTTTTGGACCTGTTATTATTTACGGTTTCTAATTATTTCATAAAATCAGCCTGTAATGATTTTTAAAAATATTTTTTTTTTTTGGAAGATAATAAAACAAAATATGAAAGAGTTGAGGTTATGTTTGTAGCAAAGAAACGAAATTTAGTACTTTTGTCAGTGCCGCTAAACGTAGAGTTCATATTACATTCAACGCGAAAAAAAAAACACTACAAAAACAAAGCGTTTAAAACTGTTGTAAACAAAAAAAGGGTTGAAGATTGTAAAATTTTTATTGCAAAATTTAGTTTCGATATGTCGCGAAAATAAATTTAAACACCAAGAAAACACAACCCCTATTTATAGAAAATTTTTTTACAAATTTTTGTTTTAAAATTTAATGATTCATTTTTTAAACTTTCCACAACAACAATAATTACGTAAAAGGATGCTGTAAAAATAAAATATAAATTTTATTACCTGTGTTGGCTAAACAAAGGGAAGAAAGGATTTCAAATGCAGGAAGGAGTTGGAATACATACGACGCAAGCAAGCAAGCAATGAAGCACAGAAGCGTAACAAAATAATAATGATCGTGCAGTTTTTTTTTTCTCCTCAAAAATACTCACTGATATTTAAGTACAAAAAACAAACTGACAGCAACTTTTTAATGATCATCTTTAGGAAAAAGTAAGAATATTTTAAAAGAAATAATGAAAAAGTTGTAGTTTTGGTGAAAAAATTACATCGAAAAGGGTGAAGGGGTAAAGAAGATTCACTCGCACATTACAAAATGTATCCAATGTCTTAGGAAACATCATTAATTATAATAATGTCATCAGTTAGAAAGAAAAGGTGAACAATTTTTGGAGTTTTTCAAATTTTTACCTAAAAATAAAAGATTTTTTTTTTTGGCATAAAAATGTTCGAAAAATATTAATGATAGTTTTATGCAACTTTTGAAGACGTTTTAATTGTCTCACAAGTTAGTCAAGTAAAAATATTTGTTTAAATTTGTTAAAATTTTAATGCAAATAATTCATTAATCAATTTAATCATTAAAAAATCAATATTCACATTATAGAATATTCAAAAAAGGGTGTTTGTTTTAAAATAGCAGTACCAGCGATGCACAGTGTTGTGAGCGTTGCCATATATAGAAAAATCCAATTATGGAAATTAAAAAAATGGCTAATGGCATTTAATAAAAGACACTTTTACTAACAAGCTTAAAAAAAATTAGATTAAAATAAAAATTTTTTCTAAAGAAATCAAAATTGTGGTTTGAAATAACTGCAATTTTGTATAAAAAGGGAATAAAAATGAGCATGTACTTCGTAGGGTTAAATAATTGAATTTAGTTGGCAAATAACCCAAATTTGTACTAGATTAGTTGTTGTATTACACAGTGCAACACGGAAAAAAATAACCATATACGGACACCATTACGTGATAAAAGACCAAAAAAAAAGACCACTGTCTCCCAGTTTTGCCCAAAGTCCTCCAGGTTTTTTTTTATGGGCCCTCAAAGATGTGGGGCCTCGATGTCATTTTTGCATTATATTGAAATATAGAAGATAGAGCTTTTCTTTTCAAATAAAAGAAAATATATAAAGAGAATTAAAATAAAGAAAAATGTTTGCTTGGTAGTATAATATAAAAAAGAAATAGAGTTTACAAGTGTAAAACAATTTCAAAAAAAAAAAGCTCTATCTTCTATGAAATATAATGTAAAATTAAAATTTCTCAGATTCTATTTCTTTGATAAGTTTGTTTAAATAGAAAATTAATAACAATTGAAACTACCGGGTAGATTGATACAAAGAGTACTGATGACGGACGTAGCTGTCTAGAAAATGCATTCTGCTTTGCTGGTATCTAATTTTTCTTTATCTCTTTATAATTAAGAACTTAAGCCTAAATAATTAATTTATTAATTCAAAAATAGTTCAAATAAAATTCATATAAGTATTACAATTCATTTATATTTAAGACGAGCTGCGCCCACACACGTTGTGTGCGTCCTGACAACATGTTGTTCGATTTTGCTTTGAAAGCACTTCACACTAAATTTTAAGACTCTTACGTATTTACTTTATATAAAGGTACCCATCCCTGGATAGAATTCAAAAATTTTTATATTATATTCTAAAAATTATGGTAAAGCTCTGCAAAAGGTGTTTAAAATTGATTGGATTTATTCCGCCAGTAAGTGAAATACTGTTGTCATACCTTTCGGTGAAGACCGAACACAACTGGCTGTTGTTTTGGTAAGTTTGGCGAGCTACTTTCATGTAAGAACATCGTTTTCAAGCCGCGTTTAAAATAGTACTATTTAAAACGCGGTTTGAAAATGACAAAGGTGTTTAGAATATTTTAAAAACAATGTAATTCCACAAAGTAAAAATATAAATCAAATGCAAGTTTTATTCAATTGGCTATTTGGCAGTAAGTAATTCATATTTTGTCATTATTTTAAAACAGCGACATCTGTTGCGCACCCGTGTTTAAAATATCCAACTTTCATTTCCGATTTTATAATTATTTTAAAACTGCACCATCTGTTGCACAACCGTGTTAAAAATATTCCGCTTTCAAAAATAAAAGATGCCTTAAAGTATGCAGTACCTTTAAATCGGCAAACAAAATCGGCGAACTTTCGCTACTTTTTCACCACTCTCTGTTAGAAATAAGATATTTTTGTGAAAATAAAAGTATCCTATATCGGAATACGGATACTAAGGTACCTCCTCACAAAATTTTGTTAAAATCCTTCCAGTAGTTTTTACGTGATGCGAACACAAAGAGAAAGAAAGACAGGCAGACATGCAGACAATGAGTTACTGTTTTATTACATGTATAGATAAACAAGTCCACCTCAAGTTTAAAGAAGAAAAGATTTTGGAAAACTTTTGTTAAATTTCAATTCTAATAGCGGAGAGTTGTTCATTTCATTCTCTCATATGATTGTCCAGATATTAATTATTGTTGAAGATTGTCAAACCAATTAAAATGCAATAAATTTTCAAATCCAATCATAATATTCCCACAAAAGTAAGTTGTACAGGGACATTCCATCAACATCAAAACATCACTCCAATCAATATCAGGCGAAACAAAAAAAAGTTGCATTTTCATGCAAATTTCTTTTTTGATTTTCGAACAAAATCACTCTTAACAACTTAACAAGCGAACAAAATTTACTTCTTACAAACAATAAAATGACGGAGCAAAGAAAAAAGAAACGTTTTAAAATTTGTAATCGTAAATTATTAAAATAAACTTAAAAAATTAAAATGACAATGTAATTGTAATTGTAAATGACGTTGTTATAGTCCTAGTTATTTGTAATTGTAGTTGTAGTTGCAATTGTAATTTAGTCTATGCGACAAACCTTAAAACCTAAAAAGAAGGACTTTCAGTAACATATACTTTGATTGGTTGACTGACTCACACTGACTGTTTGACTTGGCTGTGTTACAATAAAATATCAATTTAAAATTCTCTGCTCCAAAAACAATCAAATCAATCGAACAATGGCAAAAAAATAAAATAAAATACAAAATGTCAGATGAACAAAGAGAATTTTGTACGAATGAATCTGTTTTAAAAAATCATTGGCAAAATATGCAAATTTCTATATTCAGCATTTTTGTAGTTTTTTTTTTTTTTTTTTGTTATTCTAATTGTAATTCTAATTCTAATTGAAAGTAAAATTTTTAATACTAAATTTTCATAACTTCATTTTAAAGTAACAAAGGAAGACATTCTCAAGCTCATTCTTTCATTCATTCATTATTTCGTTTATGTGTGTGTGTGTGCGTGTGCGTGTCGTGAATGAAAATGTCAGAGGGCTTTTAGGTATTTCCGTTCATATTTGTTCATTATCTCTGCATGTGTTTGTGTGCGTTTGACTTGTACTATTTTTATGCAGATTTTTCCTTTTTCCAATTTTTACCTTTATTGCCATTTTAGTGTGTTTGTTGCGACGACGACGACGACTCAGTCAACTAACTCCTTTTGTGAAATCAATATACAAAAATAACAAAACGCCAAACAGGCTTAATCCTTGTAAGAAATCCTGTATTTAAAATAACAGCCAAAAACAGAGAGAAAGAGAGAGAGAGGGAGATGGAGAGAGCGAGAAAGGCTGATAGAAAGTGAGAGTGAAAGCGCTAGAAACAGAGATGGAAAAGATGATAAAATCGTACTATTTTATATTCAGCAATAACGCATCACTACCCTGACTTATTTAATGACCCAAACTAACACTGCGTTTACAACTGACAATGCTGTTAAAGGCCAGTATTCCCTATCCTATACAATTGTACGGAGACGTAAAGTAGGTCTGGGTTGGGGAACATGTGCGCGTGTCATTATCATTATCGCTTAAAGTCAATCAAGCCGTCCTTGGTGCTCGGCCTTCGAGTGGTTTACATCTTACTCTCTGATTGGCTAATTGGCTTCCTCGAATAACTGTACTGTTGTACTGTATTGGTGGTTGTTTTAATCAGCCACGTGTAATCGTTTAGGTTATATAAATTTTAATTAAATAAGTCGGACATTGGAGAAGCATCATTTTTAAAACTCAATTTTTAACTGGAGGAGAACCATTAAACTCAACATTTATCACTGGAAGAGAACCATTAAACTCAAGTTTTGATTTTCACTGGAGGAGATCTATTAAACTCGAGTTTTTTTTTCACTGAAGGAGAACCATTAAACTCAAGTTTTTTTCACCAGAGGAGCAAGATTATTTTACCTGGCTGAATTTGGAGTCTCACTTCCTATAGGAAGGTATAGGTCACGTTGCAGATTTTGGAGGAAGCTAAGACAATCACACTCTGGCGCTTTCTTCTCGCACCTTTGCCATATACCAATTTTTTGGACAGAATCCAAAAAAAAACACAATCGTACGATTCAATCACAAAAAAAAAACTAACAGAATTCTGTCGTACTGCAAAAATCTTTTCAATTATGGCATTGTAGATGCCACGCTATCATACAAAGAAAGATTTTGCATCAGAGTAATCGCATGGAAAAATACTATTTTATGAATTTTTTCAAAAGATTATCAAATCGTACAGACCTGTCAAAAAGTTTGTCACATATATATACATATCTAATCCACACTATCATACTTTTTTAGAACCCATGCTATTTTTGACAGATCTTTAGGACTGAGTATGATAGTGAATCATGGCCTTAAGACAATAACAATACATACACACTTTTTCACTAATACATGCACACTTTTTCAATTGTCTGAACTGCTGTCTTGAATATTTTGAACACAGTAAACAGGACAATGATTTGAAGTATGCCGACAATAATTCAAATATTTGTTTACAGAAAAAATTCAAAAAAGAAATATTACAAAATTGAAATTAATAATCTTAATTATTGTCTGGACGCCTACACTACGGTGAGAATTTTTGTTTTTGTAAAGAGAAGAAACACTCAGGTAATTAATGCCTATATTACTTCCTTTGGAAAAGGATAGCAGTAGATAAGACAGATGGTTAGTTTGATAGTAAAGCTTCCCTTATGGCAACACTGCAATTGCATATTGTGATTATTTTTAGAACAGTGTTGCAAGCGCCTCTGGTGTTATTTAGGCGAATTAGTTTGAAGCTAGCATAACCAATTTATAATTATTTTACATCGCCGGCGATATAGTGCTATGTGGTAATACCGGCGAAGAAGCGCACTGTGATATGCATTATTATAAAGAGTAATTAATATATATCAGAACAATTGATGTTGCCATGGCTGAACTCGTGACCATTGCCTAGTGGTCAACGTGCTAACCACTTAAGTTGGAAATTGTCAGCATTTTTGACAACTAATACGTATTCTTTTATTGTCATTGTCATGACACATGCAAGGCGAATTAATACTAGGTGATTGCAGGGGCGAATTCAGGCTTTTTCGCCTCCTTTGCAGTTGTCAAATTTCATGTAGAAAAAATTTGTTTATATTTTTTTTATATGGAATTTGACTTTTCGCTTTCAGGCATATGATGAGCTTTTTCGCCACTGCAATCATCTGTTATGGATTCGCCTTGGTCACATGTAAACGCAGTGCAAACATCCAATTGGCAATATTGCAGACTGTTATATTTTCCTTTTGTCATTCCTTGCTTGTAGGATCAATCGTTTTGCCCTTTACAAATGGCTGAATTATTTCCGAAATATTTTGATTCTGCTGTGGCTTTTTGGAATCAATTAAGTTAAGTGTGATGGTGGAGTTATAATTTTTTATTGCCTCTGTTGTTTTATATGATGTTTAATTTAAATAAATAATTTATAAATGTTTTCAAATAATAAAAAAATTATAAAAATTGTGCTTTAATAATCTGGGAACCAACTGTTTAAAAATATTATTGATACAAAAAAAATATATATTACCATCCCTGATCGAAATATTACTATAGTTTTGTTTTTTTCTCTTATTAACGAACCATTTAACCAACATGTAAATTACAAATCAATTGAAATCAAAATCGAACAATTTTTACAAATCAATGTTGTTGTTGTTTTTTGATCATTTGCATAAATTTGCATCTTTTATTTATTTACGCGTTCAATAGTTTAACGCCCGATGGATGAAACACCTTTTAACGAACAAGAGGGTTAGAATTAAAACAACATTTTAAGGCATGTTAGAGATCAAAGGAAGGAAAGGTGCAAAGCTAAAAACAAAACGGGGAAGCTGGTGGAAAATTTAACACCAGAAGTGTAGAAAAACAAGTCGTTTTTTTAAGATTTTTTTTTTTTGAAATACGAGTGTTACTGGTCTGATAATCTGGAATTCTAGTGTGATAGTGTACTACTTAGATAGTCTTAGGTTCGATTCCCACTAAATACTCCATCCTGGTGTTTTAAAACAACGAGTAACGTTACATTTTGTAGTAACCGACAAATAAAGTTAGAATATAATTTGAAATCTATATATATAAAAAGGAGGGTACACTTTGATGTCACCACTAACTGCGGAAACGGGTCGACCGATTTTAACCTAAATTTCTGGGTATATTGTGGATGGTCTGTAGATGGTTTGTATGTAGATGGTTTGTATGTAGAAGTTTGTCTGTAGAAGTTTGTCTGTAGAAGTTTGTACGAAATCGGCCTAGTGGTTCCGGAAATATGGCTTTCACATTTTCCTATATATTCCCATACAAATATGAACAAAATGCCCTCAATTTTCCATATTATGACTTTTTTGTTGTCAGTTGAAAAGTTAATGTGTATAATGATATTCGATCTTTCCAATTGGAATGTTGAGCTGAATCTTTTCAGTCGTTGCTTAGATCGTCATTTTATTTGTGCGCTAATCATTTGATTTTTCACTTGCTATACACCTGTATTGTGTCATAATTAATTAATCACCTCGATTGGTTGAACGCGATATGTGATGCTGTTGATGAGATGTATGCAAAAGCTTTATCGCGAAACTATAATTGTTTCTCCTCCGTTGAGAGTGAACCTACAGGGTGGACAAAACCGAAAAAGGTTAATCATTTTGCAAGCACTTAGAAGGGCTGTAAGGGTGGACCCAGGCAACGCCGGGTAAAATACACTAGTTAAAATATATAATTCGTAATTGAAATAAACATAAAAGCGAGTACGAGTAGGCAATATTCAAATTGAAAAATGTATAACAAAATAATTATAAAATAAAGAACTGTTTCAAATCCCAAACGCTCTATACTATTTGTATCCCAGTGCCTGTAGTGTGCCATACATAAAGCCTCAAAGGTAAGTGTTTTACTTCATATCAATCCAAGGAAATTTAACATTTTTAAATGATCCTTTTTGCCAATCGTTACAGTAAGTACTCTATATTCAAAGGGTAAAAACGTAACGTAAACGTCTGTCACAGGCCTCTACCTCTTGAACCGTTACCCCCGTCTACATTTGAACTAAAATAAATAAGTAAGAGTGCTATTTTCTACCGCTCCCTTCACTTCACCATGGCGATTTTATTTTTACAGATATAGATAAAAAATTGATTTAATTTAAGAGACAAACGCATTATAAAAAAGAACCGCGCTTTTTTCCCCCAAATCAGCAATATTTCGTAAATGGTAGATATACATATATCGTCACCTGAAATGTCTAACTATGTAAAATTTTATAGATTTTTTTTTTGTAAAAATTTTATATAAATTTTTTTTTTTTTGTAAAAATTTGATAAACAATTTTTTGTAAAATTTTAAAATTTTTTTTGTAAAAATTTTATAGAATATTTTTTTTTAAATTTTAAAGAACATGTTTTGGATAACTTTTTTTTTAAATATTTGTTTTAAAATATTTTTTGTAAAATTCTTTTTAACTTTTTTTTTTGGATTTTTTTTTTAATTTTACAGAAAATTTATTTGTAAAAATTTTATGGAAAATATTTTTGTAAAAGTTTTATTAAAAATTCTTTTTAAAAATTTTATTGAAACTGTTTTGTAAAAATTTCATTGAAAATCTTTTAAAAAATTTTAAAGAAAATCTGTAATAAGTTTCAATACTTTTTGTAAAATTTTATAAAAAATATTTTGAAATTTTTTTAAATTTAAAAAAAAAATATATTTTTGGAAATTTTTTTAAATTTAGTTAAAATGTTTTTCTTAATTTTTTTGTAAAATTGTTTTTAAAAATTTGTTTTAGAAAATTTTTGGTAAAAATTGTTTAAAAATTTTTTATAAAAATTTTTGGTAAAATTTTTGTATAATTTTAAAATTTTTTTTTGTAAAAATTTTATAGAATAATTTTTTGTACAAATTTTAAAGAACATGTTTTGGAAAGCTTTTTTTTAAATATTTGCTTTAAAATATTTTTTGTAAAATTCTTTTTAATTTTTTTTTTTGGATTTGTTTTTAATTTTACAGAAAATTTATTAGTAAAAATTTTATAGAAAATATTTTTGTAAAAGTTTTATTTAAAATTCTTTGTAACAATTTTATTGAAACTGTTTTGTAAAAATTGCATTGAAAATCTTTTAAAAACTTTTATAGAAAATCTTTGTAATAATTTTCAATACTTTTTGTATAATTTTATAAAAAATATTTTGAAATTTTTTTAAATTTAAAAAAAAATATATTTTTGGAATTTTTTTTAAATTTAGTTAAAATGTTTTTCTTAATTTTTTTGTAAAATTGTTTTAGAAAATTTTTGGTAAAAATTGTTTGAAAATTTTTTACAAAAATTTTTGGTAAAAAATTTTTATTTTTATTATTGTTATTTTAGTAAAAAATTTTTATAAAAACTTTTTTAAAAATTTTTTGTAAAACACAATAAAATTTTTTTTTAATTTTTTGTAAATTTTTAAAATTTTTGTTTTTTTTTTTTTGTAAAAATTACGACCTTCCTGCAATCTAAATTACGTTAGAATGTTAAGTCAAAAACTAAAAAATCCTTTAAAAAATTCATTATAATAATGTGTGTTTTCACTGCTCGTGGTTACCAGTGGCCACCTCTATGTCTATATAAAGGCCTTTAATACAAATCAAAGCAGAAAAACCATACCAACCTAAAAACAACAAAAAATCGCCCCACCCACCCGCGGGGTTATTGATCCCCTGAGATCTATATGCATTCCATGCGATCTACTGGTCGTTGTCCAATATTTATTTAACAAAACAAAAAAGCAAAAGAGAATCATTACAACCGAAAAAAAAAACAACGTGAAAAAATACAGGTAGGCGTGGTGTTTTGCCCACAGTCTCGAATATTTTCTGTATCTTTTCTGGTGCCTTGGCAAAGTTGATTTCAAACCGAAAACAGACTGACGGGCGGACAGACTGACGGGCGGACAGACGGACATCGGTTAATCAACTTCTCCATGCATAAGGATTCAGAATATACATACTGCGTGGCGCAAAAGTAATCCTCCTATCAGAAAATGCTATAAATTTTGTGATTGGCCCCTAATGTCAATTCTGTTTTGACATTTCGGCCATTTACATGACATCATACTCTCGACTTGATGTCGAGAAGAATCAAAGTTTTTCATTTTTTTGTTAAATTACAGCCAAAAAATATCGGAAGGTTATTTTTGCGCCACCTTATATACTTTATGTGTTCGGAAATGAATATTGTAGAAATTAAACACGGAATAACAAACTTATATATATATACCCTTTTCCACCTTTTCTTTATATTAAAGGGTGTCCCTTAAAAGAGAGTATAAAATGTTGCTTTCTGTATCTAGAAAATTCTAGATACTTTGCCAGTCGGCCGTGTCTGTTTTTGAAGAGTTATATTTTTTCTTCTTCTGAACTGTATGTGGGGGCATAATAATAAGTGTTGGTAACTTACTCAAATCCAATAGGGAATTTTGAACAATTGAACGTTCCTATTTAGGGTATATTTAACTACGTCTTTGAGTCCGACTTCAACGTCCTGAGAATAATATTTTGTTTAAATGTAAAGGCTTACTTTTTTTGGGCTGCAGTTACGGTTTCTTTATTTACTTTTTATGAAGATACCCGTCTCTGGAAATTACTCAGTATGTTACAACATAGGTTTTATATAAAATTATACTATTGTGGTTGTGTAAATAGTGTTTAAAATTCCCTGTTTATAAAAATAAAAGGTGCTGCCAAGTATCCGGTATTATTAAATCTGTAAAATTACGTACATTGAATATTTTATCTCTATTTTCTTTGGAAAATGATATATTTTTACGGGAAAAAGTATGCTTTATGTAAACCGAGCTACCGAGTTACTTCCCTCCCCACAAAATTTTATTAATATTTATACAGTAGTTTTTACGTGATACGAACTCTAACCGACACAGAGACATAACCACAGAGCCTCTTAAATTTATCTTTTCACACGGTCAGATCTTTTTATTATTTTTTTTTTATCGAATTTTACTAAATTTTACTACTATTGGAAATAGATTTTTCTTAAGATTACAAAAGTAACAAGAACAACATTTAAGTTTAATAAAACATTAAATTCTTTAAGTGAGCATATCTTGAGGCATTTTTCTAAAGGGATGCTTGGGGTGTTTCCCTCTTAGAAACACAGTGGTCAGTTTGACACGCGTCATTATTTTTGTAACAACCAGTAGATTAAGAAAACCTTAACAAAAAAATAAAATAAAAAATAAATATTTACAAAAGGGTTAAACTGACCACGCAACAATTTGTTTAAATTAATTAAGAAAGTAGATATTTAACAGCAAGACTCGAGTAAAAATAAATTTACAGGGCGTTTTCGTAAACGTAAATATTGAAATCACATCAATATCGAGTCAATAGTCAACTCGAGTCACTGGATCATCTTGTTGTGCGGAATTTGGCTTTCCAACAAAATTTCACAGTAATTTTCAGTCAATGTATTTTAGATGAAGTGCTGAGATGTTATTTGTGCTAAAGCAATGGATGGACTTAGCTTAAGGGGTTAGTATGAATTTCGATTTATGTTTCGAAAATGTTCGCTTTCGAATCAAAATACACAGTAATGTCCAGTGTTTAAAAAGCTACGATTATTTTAGCAAAAGAACGAAAATATTGCCAAGAAAATCCAATAGCTAATCAATATTAAACCTCAAATAGCAAATAATTTGCTAACAGAGAGAAGCCAAACACACACTCAGGTATGTGATGGAAATTGATTTTGAAATCGAAAAGATTTAGTACCTTGACAGACTGTTAGATGTTCAAAACATCCTAGATGTTCAAAACATCTAACAGTTCCTATTGAAAAACCTGTAAAAAATTCCTGCTGTCCGTGAGATTGCATAGCAGCACCAAAGGTAGTCAGTCAACGGAGCTACGCACCGAACAGCTGATGCCATTTTATAAACATCTAACCGTTACTATTGAAAAACCTGTTGAAAAAAATCCCCGCCGTCTTTGCGAGTCTGTAGGAGAACCAAAGAAAGTCAGTCAACAGAGCCATGCACCATGCAAGTTATGAATAGATATTCATAACCATTCCTATTGGAACAACCTTTACTATTACTAAATAAAAAATGATTTAAAGATGTTTTAGTTAAAACTTCAGACAATCTTTTTTGTGAACAAGGTGAACAGTCGTAAAGTTTCTCAGGGTGGTTAAAAAACGCGAGCGCTTCACTGTCATTATCGCTTCTATCGTCCTTCGCATGATTTACGTCTCACTCCAGAATTGGCTTATTGTTCTGCCTCGATAAGCGGTATACTGGTTTCGCTTTTGAGCACCATACAAAACTCAAATTGTTATACACAAGCTAAATATGGAAATTCCGACTGTCTATACGAAGGCTGCAGATCCTGGAGGAGACATGAAACTTTGATCTTACCTTTTTGTAAGAATTTGGGAGTTACGACTTCCTATGCGAATGCAAATAACAAAAAAAAATTTTTTTTAATCAAAAGTCGTATATTGGAGGAGTACCATACAAAACTCAATATGTTATATGTATAAGGCTTTACCACGTTTAGAGATCTTTACGAACTTTTATATAAAAAAAAAAATCAGGGTGAAAGTAACCGTTAATTTGAAAACAAAAATGATGATTTAAGTTCATGACTTTTTCTCTTTTGATGCGTTTTAATGAAAAATGGCCGCTGACCTTTCATTTTACACTTTAATAACGCTGGCACATAAAATTAAATAGAAAAAAAAAAAAAAACTAACCAATTGGGCACATGGAGGGATACACTTACTCACACATGCACAGTTGCTATACACTAGTACGTGTATTTAATTTTAATGTATGACCAACAACAATCAACATCCTTATGAATCCTTCCTTTTATTTCCCCCTTTAGGCAGGCGCATCATACGAACATACAACAAACTTGTTCAAAAATAAATTTTCTAATTTTCAAGCGCGTTTGAAAGACAAAAACAAAAACAATAAAAAAATGCAAATCATAGTTTTGTTATCAATGACCAGAATAGAGGATCTTATTTCTTATGGCCATGGACCGTTTTATTTATTGTTGCAGTTGTTGTAGTTGTTATTTTTATATTTAGAAAAAAGGATGTGTTTGTTTTCCAGCCATATGTTGGGTTTTATGAGTAAAGGATGGACGGACGGACGGACGGACACATTGCCAGGGGTTTTTAAGGATATTTATATGTATTTTTTCTGCTAAGCTTTTCCAAAATTAATGTTTGTTGTCCAAACCGGTTTCTCCTTGGTCCTTTTTTCAGTTGCTTTCGCATTGTATTCTCTTGACAGATCGCGGTTGTAGAAGATAAAAAGGATTTTTCACAGAAACAAAAAAAAAAAACAAATTTACACACAACAGCAACGAGCGAATGAGTTTAAACAAAAAGGGTTATTGCACAGTCCGGTTAAGAAGTTTCATCCCTTTTTAATGTTGTGCCTCAGCAGTAGCTGCCTCATCATTTCTTTAATTCCGTCCATCCCAAAAGAATATTTGAAAAGAATTTCAAAGAAAATTAAACAAAAATCTTTTAAATCTTGCAATATTATGGGAAAATAAATTTGTTTCTAGCAAAAAAAAACTTAACAACTTCAAACGTCAAAGCCAAAAGCCGTTAGAATATTTTCAAACTGGAAACGATTTAAAAAAAAAGAAATGCAAAAACTAGTTCTGCGAATAAATTTAAAATTTGAAAGCATTTGAGTTAAAAATGTGTAAAAAAATGTAATTGAAATTAAACTAAAAATTCAAAATCCCTTTTATTTTTGTTAAAATCTTAAAATTTTATTTTATAATTTAAAAAGTGTGCCATCATTTAACCCCTTTAAAACCGTGTCACTGACCATCAACTGACCACACATGAAAATTAATTTATTTTCCCTAAAGCTGCTCTGTAAACCCTTTTACACTAAATTTATATGTTTTCGAAAGAAACCCGTTTTATTTTTCATAGCTTGACCAGTGGTCAGTCAGTTGGCTCGTGCCAAGTTCAGCCAGTTTCAAATGACGTTTATGTGTTTGTTTTCTTAAGACATAAAGGGTGATTCATTTTGTTGTTAAACATAAAATTTTATTAGAAAAAAAAAAACTGGAGTGGCCTACACTCAACTTTACCATACACAATGGAAACAGATATTTTTTTGGATATATTACATAAAGAATATAAGTTCAAAGTATATTCGAATCGAAAAATTAATTATTTTCGGTTTGGGGTGTTGAGTAAACTACCCCTTTCCTCTTCCCGATTATGCCCAAAATTTACACAGCTCCATACACACTCAATGAATTTCATTTTGATATTTGATATAAGCACATAATGAATTTAATTTTTATATGTCATACGGTATGACCTTAAGAGCGTTTACAAAATTTGGGGGGAAGGAAATTACCCCTTGCCCTCTCCCGATTATGCACAAAAACTATCAGCTCTTCATCTCCATACACCAAAGGCACATACTAAATTTCATTTTGATATGTCAAACGGTATGACCTGTAGACCGTTCACAAAATTTGGGGGTAAGGAAACTACCCCTTGCCCTCTCCCAATTATGCTCAAAAACTATACAGCTCTTCATCTCCATATACCAAAGGCACATACTTAATTTCATTTTGATATGTCATACTGTAGAGCGTTTAAAAAATTTGGGGGTACGGAAACTACCCCTTGCCCTCTCCCTTCTAGAAACAAGGCTGCCACCAAATTGATTTTGCAATAAATCGATTGTTAAACGCGCTGCATAGCTAGTTGTGCCGTCTTGTTGGAACCAAATGTCGTTGATATTTAACTGAAACTAAAATTCAGTGAACATGGCTCGGAAGCGCTCGCCATTCGCTATAACGGCAGCTCTTTCTTTATGTCGAAAGAAATAAGGGCCGATGATGCCGATGATTATGTAAATCGTACTAAACAGACAACTTTAATGTATTGAATAGTGATTCGTAAAAGGCTTGAGAATTGTTTTACGAAAAATACGACAATTTTGCTGATGGACGTAATTATGTAACCAGAAAACAGCTTCATTACTAAAAATAATTCCTTGATAAAAATGCTCATCTTCGGCCAGTTTCAAATGAGCCCAATCAGCAAAAATGTGACTCAAACGATGGTGGTTTGCCTTCAATTCTTGTACGAGCTGTAATTTATAGGCAAGTAAGCCAAGATAATTCCATGAAATTTTCCACTTAGTCGAAGGTCAAAGGCCAACTAGTTGAGAACGATGACGATTTGACATTTCGGCGTCTTTTTCAATACTTTGCGCTACCGCAGCAATATATTCTTCGGTAAACACATTTCGATATCTTTTTAGTGACTTTGAATCGTGAATAGTAAAATTAGTGCACGAATTGCTTGCCGATTATGTTGACCTTAAAATGGACGTAGTGCTTTATGGACTTGGCGAACAGATTTTTTTTTTTTTCAAAGTAAATTTCTACAATTTGGAAACGTTGTTCGGCGATTCATTATGACTTGACAAACCTTACTGAACAGAAATGTTAACACAGATTGACATTATCAGCTGTCAAACCATAGCTATCGATAGTTTCCATGCATCTAAAAAAAACACCCGATATACATATGTTTTAATCATCACTTCAATATCTATCGCAACTCATTTATGAATTCTTTACGAGATTAGCTTCTTAAAGAAAACAAGACAACTTTCACGTGCCGCAAGCAACTCATTTTATCCTCAACTCTTTAGCAGTGGTCAATTTGCGAAACCCTTCTTTTTTCAAATCAAAATTTAAAATTTACCAAATAAAACCAGTTTCAAAAATGACCATTACTTGTGAAACAAAAAAGTGCGACGAACATAATGATAAACAAATGACCAGTGAGTGACTTACTTTAAAAGAAATTTATTTCCCTTGAAATCTTCTTCTTATCTTAATAAATTAGCATCATTCACTCATTGTTTAACACCTCAATTGTGTTGACATTTCAAGCGATCCGAATAAGAAGCCAATAATGGACACTACTTTCCCCTTCAAAAGGAAAAGTCATTAGCATTCATGAAATGAATTTAAAAATATGCAAAGGACAATTAAGAAAAGATCCTTGTTATTAACAAATAATAATGATAATAATACTAATGCCATTTAAGTAGAGATAATATGACTTTTTAAAACTTGCAACATTCGTTAAGGGTCAGGTCAAGAAATTTTGCCTTTTTTGCAAATGCTTTGTTTAGAAAGAAATATTTTTCATAAATAAAATTGAAAATAAAGGAATTTTAAACCAAAAAAAAAAAAAAACTCATAAATCTGATCATTTGCCTAAAAGTGCCAACAAAATAATTACTGGTATTAATCTTGGCAATGAGCTGTGTCCGTAGGCCCTAAAGTTAAGGGTGGTTTTTCCTTAAGGA
This sequence comes from Phasia obesa, assembly GCA_949628195.1. NCBI lineage: Eukaryota > Metazoa > Arthropoda > Insecta > Diptera > Tachinidae > Phasia > Phasia obesa. The sequence goes on from OX451215.1 coordinate 199,807,342, forward strand.
TCTTTGATTTTTACTTCCTTTTTTTTCCTTTTTTATTTTTTTCTTTCTTTCTTGAATAAGCAAAGGCAATAAATCCTGTGGCTAATATTAGACAATGTAATAAAAGAAAAGAAAATTTTCTAATGATGCAGCATTAATTTATGTGAAAATAGGGTAAATTATGTCAATAATATTTTATAAAAAAAATAACAACAACTAATAATGAAAAACTCTTCAAATTTACCATTGAATTTTTCAAAGAATAAAAAAAAATAAAAAAGCCACAAGCATTTTAATTTTTTTTTATTTATTCAAAATTTTTTTAGGGATTTTCTATTTTTTTAAAGGAAAAATAATAAATATTTAAAGGTATAATTTGAATGGCGAGTTGTTTGGTGTAGAAAAAGGCATAATTATTACCCAAATCTTAATTAAGGATAATGAAGTATGAATGCTTAATATAAATATAAATAAACTGTCAAGATTTTTTTTTTTAATATTTTACATTTAGAATATTTTGTTATCTTTGTAACATACAACAAACTGGAGATGGGAACGACAGCAACTTCTCACAGACTATGGTAAATTCTTACAAGTAAATAATTCTTGCAAAAAAAAAACCGACTTCAAAACAGACAAACTTAAAATCATGTTTCTTTAAGACGGTAATGATTATATTATATTCGAGGAAGATTGTAACGGGATTTTTTTTAATGTCGTAGCACAAACTGTCAATTCAGATAAAAAAACTAATTTTTGAATTCAATAATCTAAAGCAAATATCAGTCGATTTTCTACATAAAATTACACTAGCTATTGCGACACCCTTTAATTTCCGAATTCAAATTTTATACTTGTTATAGAGGTGGGTAGCGCAAAAGTAATCCTCCTATCAGAAAATGCTATAAATTTTGCGATTGGCCCCTAATGTCAATTCTGTTTTGACATTTGTGTAGTAAACACTTGCGTAATACACGTTAATAAACAATGTTACGCTACCAGGCGTGGCAGACCCCGGAGTAGCCGTTCTGCAGAGAATATTGCTGCTGTAGCCGAGGATGTCATGGAAGCGCCGTCGACATCGAACAGACGACGTGCCACGCAAATTAACGAGTTCTTTTTGCCGCAACTTGAAGAATTGGGATTGGAAAACATATCGTTCCAACAGGACGGTGCAACGGCACACACTGATCGCCTGATTTTACCGCTGCAGACTTCTTTTTGTGGGGCTTTTTGAAGTCGCGGGTTTATGTCAACAAGCCTCAGACTCTTGCAGCTCTTAAAGACAATATCCGTCAAGAATGTGAGGACCTATCGCCGGAAGTTTTGGCCAAAGTGATGGAATATGCCATAAAAAGGGCTTAAATGACAATCAACTGTGGCGTCGGCCATTTACATGACATCATATTCTCGACTTGATGTAAAAAAATTAAAAGACCAAATAAAAATAATCCACAAGAAGAATCAAAGTTTTTAATTTTTTTTTTTAAATTACAGCCAAAAAACATCGAAAGGTAATTTTTGCGCCACCCTGTACATCAAATTACATAAACTATTGCGACACCCTGTAATGTATAATTTTAAATATTTATTATTTTATTATAACAGACATAGTAATGGACATTCTGTCTAATTTTTAAGTGTTTATCAATAACTGTTTAAAAGATAGGGTTATATATATCAAATGACGTCACCTATTGGCACACCCTTTAAATTGAAATTTTATAAATAAATACTTGTTAAAGAGGACTTTGTGATACAGATTCTTTGTAAATTTTAACTTTGTGTCCATATACATAAAATTACATCAACTATTGGGACACCCTTTAATTTCCAATTTTAAATATTTATACTTGTTGTTATACCAGACATAGTAGTGGAAATTCTGTATATTTTTCGAGTGTTTGTCTATAACGGACAAAATGGCGAAATTACATCAATAATGGGGACACCCTTTAATGTATAGATCCAAATTGTATACTTGTTGTAATAGCGGACTAAGCAATAGAGGTTCTTTGTAAATTTCAACTGTCTATCTATAACAATTGAAAAGTTTGGCCATATATATCACTTTTACATTAACATTGGGACACCCTTTAATTTCCAAACTCATATTTTAAACTTGTTATTTTAGCGGACTTAGCAATACAAGTTCTTTGTAAATTTCAACTGTCTGTCTATAACGGTTCAAAAGTTTGGCGATATATATATCAAAATAAACCAACTAATGGGACACCCTTTAATTTATAATTTTAAATGTTTATACTTATTATAACAGACATAGTAACGAACATTCTGTGCAATTTTCAAGTGTTTTTCTATAACGGTTCAAAAGATAAGACGATAAAGGTGATATTACGTCACCTATGGGGTCACCCTTTAATTTGTAATTTTAGTTTTTAATTACTTTTTGTTATTGGGAGCTATAGTGATACGCACTTTTTTTAATTTTAAATTGGTGACCTATAATGTTCATAATAATCGTAAAAAACATGTATGTTGTATAGGGACACCCTTTAATTTTTAAAATTTTAAACTTCTTTTAAAATGGGACCAATCTGTAGCCATAACCTTTCTAATAGCGCAAAAATTTTTAAAATTGGTTCAGAAATGACCGAGTTCTGAAGACACAAACATACAACAAAAAAAAGCAACACACAGGCGAATTTAGGTTTTTTCGCCTCTTTTACAGTTGTCAAATTTCATATAGAAAAAATTTGTTTATAATTTTTTTTATATGGAGTTTGACTTTTCGTTTTCATATGCATATGATGAGCTTTTTCGCCACTGCAATCACCTGTTATAGATTCGCCTTGATCGTGTACGCTTGCTCAAGGCGAATTCATATCAGGTTCGAACAGCATGACAACAACTGCAACAAAACAACAACTTTGACATTCTACTAGCAGATATAAAACAATGTATTTTTGACAAGACATTAGCAAAAAAAGAAAAGCAAAAAACAGTCAGCTACACTAATGCCTCCACCTGGTATGAATTCGCCTTGTTTGAAGTCAAAGTTCTATGACAACAAGCTCACAATCAAAAGTGCCTGGAAGGAAGAAAGTTACCATGATGGATGAACGAAATTCAGTCCCACTTATGCAAATAGGTCATGGAAGATTTTAACCAATGAACTATACGACATCGGAAACGGAGTATTCTACTCTAATAAGAGGGATACATCTGACGTAAGCAGAATACAGAAGATAGTATCTGAAGACCCTGTCTCTAAGATTGGACTTATTCGCAAAGAGCAGGCATGGTCAAATGACTGATACAGGGAAGAAAACAATGCAGTCGCTAATGTAACTGTATTTTCCTGGATGCTTCAGTTCGAATGACTCATAGACTCCTGCTATCAGGGGGGCTAGTGAGAGGAAATGAGCTGAGGCCGCAAGGATAATAACTGTAAATAGTGTCAAAAGTGCAATACCATTTTTTGTTATATTTAATACGGCCTGGAGTGGATGGAATTTTTCTTGTCTTATTACAGTAGGGTATAAACACCTTGTTGAACGCATTACGAAATTATTCATGAACCCATTTGCTTTATTCTATCCTATGTACTCAGGTTGCCTCGGTGGGTTAGTAGATAGCAAGAGTGATAGAAGACAATGTTACGCCATCCCGAAAATGAAATAGAAATTTTCTGCGCATGTCGGCCGAATGACGTCACGAAAATGTGTTCCTATTGGCTAATAATTCTGACTGAGAGTATAACTATAAATTATGAGAGTTTTTTTTATAAATTATGAGAGTTTTTTTTTATAAATTATGAGAGTTTATTTCCAGGGTTGCCAATTATTGCCTATTACTTTTTTGTGCGTATTTATTTGAGGCAATTTGTTGATTACAAACTTGGCAACTTTAAATTGGTCGAACAACGTCATCTAACGGGAAAACATGCGCATGGCATAATCTTCTCTTCTATCATTCTTGGTAGGTAGTGTGCTAGTCTATCAGTCCGGAGTTGTGTGTTCTATTCCCACCAAAGACTCTGGAATTTTTCACTACAAGTTGACAAGACGACTAAGAAGGAGCTTGAATATTATCTGGTTAACTGCGGTACTGACAGGTCACGGATTCTCAAGTATTATGTTTCCAACTTAAAAATCGAGGTAAGACGATAATTGAAGACTGTGTCTGAAAAAAGGATAACATAAAAAAAGGCTTTGGACCACGAGCAGATGGAGATGCTCTGGAGACCTTAGCCTTAAGCAAATGTTAGCAATTACCATGACTCTGTGATAAGCAAGAATGTCGACAGAAATCACTACAGTCGAGAGTAACAGATATTGATAAAAATTTTCAGTCGGATACCAGAAATCATTGAGGAACGAAGGGGGTCAAAAATGGGAGCTATGAAGGTAGTGGTCTGCTGCGGTATCCCTCCTACAAAATAATAATGCAAAATAATCCTTTGTACTTCAAGATTCAATAAAAAAACCAACTTAAAGAGAAAAAAGCTGTGTTTTCTAGTTAATTTTTGGGGCACCCTCTATATAAAAAGTTATGACAAGATCAACCTTTTTCGTAATCAATATTCGAAAACAAATTAAAATTAAAAAAAAAAACTGCCATTGTAGCCCGGCTTATCCCTTCCTTTTTTACTTGCACCAATAAAACAGCAACATCAAAACCAAAATTGTAATATATTTTTGTTGCTGTTGTTGTTTTGTATGTTGTAAAATCACTTTTGATTTAGTAGGAAATCGAAACAAATCGATTGAATTGAAATGTGCATGAGATTGAAATTTGCATAAATTTACATGTAATGCGCCTTCGTGTAGCATTTAAAAGCCTTTTTCGTAGAGATTTTTGTCGTGTGCGCAGTCTCACTCGACAGGTCATTTGCATAACACAGGAAAAGGAAATCAAATTGTATTATCGTTTTTTGTCATCAATGGCTGGTGTTTTGTTCGGCACTACCACGTTGTTTTTTTTTTGGCTTTTAACTGAAACAACTCTCTTGTTGCAATTTAAGGGAGAGTAAATTATTGTTGGGTATTTAAGTGTGTGTGTGTGTGTGTATGAGTGAGTGTATTGTAACGTGCCAAAATTATGCAAATGAGTTGAAAATTTGCATTTATTTTTGTTGTTGTTTTAATTTAGGTTCTTTGCAGTTTTTTTTTAGATTTACTCCCGTTCGGGTTTTTTTTTTTTTTTTTTTGTTATGCAAGGAAGTTACATGCCGTTTCCTTTTCTAGGCTTTAATGTTGTTGAATTTAAATCCTTTTTTAATAATTGGAAAATATGCAAATGTTTTTTTTTTCGCTAGCGTTATATTTAAATGCGGTTCCACAGTTGGAAAATTTATTTAATACGCAAACGTTTTTTGTTATTCATTACCTTTTACATGGACTTTGTGTTTGAGTTTGTAATTGTAATTTTGCCATTTTGAATTTTTATGCAAATTTTGTTTTTTATTATAAAAAAAATTTTTGCATTAAAATAAAAAAATTATATAGAGAATTAAAAGGAAAATTCGTTTGCAAAATTTTGGCAGCTGTCATGGAAAACTCTGGGAAATAACGATAAAAATAAAAAAGCTGTTTAAAAACATGTTTATAAATTTGGCAGCTGTTTATCAAAAATTATGAAAAAATTTTTTTGCTAAATATTATTTTATTTTTTTCGTCTTTTGTGGAAATATTTTATTAAAATAAAATAAAAAATTTTTAACTGAAAAATGAATCACCCAATTTGTATAACAAATATTCTTTCAATCCAAGGCGAATCCATAACAGGTGATTGCAGTGGCGAAACAGTTCATCATATGTATGAAAGCGAAATGTCAAACTCCATATAAAAAAAAAAAAAAAATTATAAACAATTGTTTATATAAGGAATTTGACAACTGCAAAGCAGGCGAAAATGCCTGAATTCACCCGAGCAATAACCTAGTATATATTCGCCTTGTCGAACTAATAATTTATTTGTATGAAAAGTTCCACGTCATATCGGGTGGTTAAATTTTAAGGGCCAATGTTGAATGTGAACCATACCTAAACGTCAAGTTTTTTTCCGCATTTAATTTGACATTTCTCAATTTCAGACTAACTCAATTTGAACCATGGAAAGTTACACAATCGAGCAACGCGGCAAGGAATGGCAACATTGAATGATCAATTTTCGAAGAAAATCATCTTCAGTGATGCGGAACATTTTCACCTCAGTGGATTCGTCAATAAACAGAATTGCCGCATTTGGGCGAATGATAATCCAAGAGTGATTGTCGAAAAACCAATGCACCCACAAAGAGTGACTGTTTGGTGCGGCTTGTGGGCTAGCGGCATCATCTGGCCGTATTTTTTCCAAAAATGAGGCTGGTAAGGCAGTTACTGTGAATGGTGTTCGCTATCGTGATATGATAAAGAACTTTTTATGGCCCAAATTGATAGATATGCATGTGGACAATATGTGGTTTTAACAGGACGGTGCCACTTGCCACACAGCTAACGAAACAATGGCTCTTTTGCGTGACAAATTCAATGGCCGTGTTATCTCACGTGGTGGCGATGTCAATTGGCCGCCAAGATTATGTGATTTGACACCTTTGGACTTCTTTCTTTGGGGTTATTTGAAAGAAATGGAGCTAAAGGATGAGATAAAGCGGCACATTAACGGCATAGAACTTCAATTATGCCTTAGTGCCATCGAAAATTTGGAAATTTGGATTTGGTGGTGTGCCGCCGAGGTTGCCATTTGGCCGATATTTTGTTCCATAGATAATTGAACCATACCAATATTATCAAAAGAAATGACAATAATTTCCTAAATAATTTGTGTTTTATAAAAATTATAAAATCCAATGTCTTTGGCGGGAATCGAACCCGCAACTCCCAGACTAATAGACTAGCAAACTACTATTCAGTCTATGGAAGCACTTATGGTCTATAGAAGCACTTTCTTTAATTTTTCTTTTAAAGAATTATATTTGTGTTTTTGTTTCTAATATAAAATACTGTGGACTTAATTTCTTGATTTTGACAAAATTCATAGTTCTGGCTTTTTCCAAGATGTTATATATTCAGCAGGTCCCTGCAATTTTTTTTTTCAATAATAATATTATGTTGGCCTGTTGAATTAAGCAGGGCATTAGTCAAGGCAAGGCTTACTAAATTGCAATTATGTGGACATAGGAGTCGCCAAAAATTAAAGTGGTTTCACACCAAAGAAATTTATGGCAATGAAATATGTTTTGCTTGCATTTGGACTTGGCAGGTATTTTTATTATTTTTTCTTTGTTTTGGACTTATCATATTCGAGAAAAAATAGCAGAAATTTATTTTATTTTGTTGAAAACAATGTATTTAGAGTTATATCGCCCCATGGCAGGAAAGCCAGTGTAAAACTTAGTTAGTGACAGGTCATGGAAACTTTAAGTATCATGTAGCCAAGATTAATATCGAAGAAGATCACACTTACAGATTAGGCGTGGAAGAGCCTGAGACGGTAGCCTAATGCTTGTTAAATGTGGATAACATGAGGGAAGTAAGCCTTGGACAAATGCTATCAATTACCAAAGACTCTGAGATGATAAAGAATGCTCACAGTTACTAGTCGACAGTCTGAAATCACTAAAGTCAAGGCTGGTTGTAGCACGTGACTTAAGAAAAGTAAGATTGCCGTAAATACATAAGTCGGTTGCCTATAATCATTGATGACAGACGGGGTACAAAAAAGACCCATTCGCTTCGTTATTCCCCCTACATTAATGAAAAACTATAAAATACGAGTTATATCGGGTGCTGTTTTAGCTGCTTGAGAACTATCGATACCGATAACTATAGTTTGACAGCTGAGAATGTCAAACTTTGTTGACATTTCTAATCATTAAGGTTTGGCCAGTCATCATGCATCGTTTAACGTCAAAAAACCGCTTGTGAAAAATGACTGAAAAAAAATATCTGTTCGCGAAGTGCATAGAGCTCTTTGGTCGTTTTATGGTCAGCATAATCGGCCTAGTGAGCAAGCAATTCTTGCAGTTGTCAATAAGACAAAGAAATGAGCACAGCGATTTACATGCTGGCAGCATCATATGCCCTTATTTCTTTCGAAATGAGCAAGGAGCTGCCGTTACGCGGAATGGCGAGCGCTTTCGAGCCTTGCTCACTAAATTTTTGTTTTCAATAATTAACGACTTAGGAATAGATTTTTGCAAAATAAATTTGGTAACAACATCATTTCCAAAAGTGGTGCTGCTGGCATCCATATTCCAATTTAGGATACTTTTTACCGCAAAAATATCTTATTTCCAGGAGAAAGTGGAGAAAAAGCAGTGAAAGTACGCTAATTTTTTACCGATTTAAATGTACTGCATACTTTAAGGCATCTTTTATTTTTGAAAGCAGTTTATATAAGCCATGTTGCGCAACAGAGGGCGCTGTTTTAAAAAAATGCGTAACTCATTTTCTGTCTGTCTTTTACAGAGCTTTACAATAATTTTTACAATTTTAGAATTTTATATAAATTTTAGAATTATATCCAGGGATGGATACCTTTATATTTTTTTTCGGAATGATGTCCATGGGTGGAAGGGTGTGTATGCCACTAGTTTGTGGAGTTTGTGCATGTCATACCGTTTGACATATCAAAATGAAATTTAGAATGTACCTTTGGTATATGGAAATGAAGAGCTGTATAGTTTTTGGGCATAATCGGGAGGGGGCAAGGGGTAGTTTCCTTACCCCAAATTTTGTAAACGCTCTAAAAGTCATACCGTATGACATATTAAAATGCAATTCAGTATGTGCCTTTGTTATATGGAGATAAAGAGCTGTATAAATTTTGGGCATAATCGGAAAGGGGCAAGGGGTAGTTTACTTAACACCCCAAAACTAAAATAATTAATTTTTCGATTCGAATATACTTTGAACTTTTATTCTCTACGTAATATATCCATACAAATATCTGACATTGGATATGGTAAAGTTGAGTTTGAGTGTAGGCAACTACAGATTTTTTTGATTTAAAGCGAAAACATTTGTTTAAATTTTTTTGTTTTAGATGTAATTTTGCGAATGAACGACTTTGTGTGTCATAGTGGTCCAGGCAGAGTTAACTTATTATTATAATGACAATGCATTCCTATGTCAGATTTACAACTATAATTTTATTAATTAAACAGCTGTAATATTTAATCTCTAAAGTAAACATATTAAAATCTTTTTTGTAACATCTTGAAGAATTTGCCAGCCAAATATAATTTTCGCAACAATTTTTGCAAAACCAATTGAAACTTTTGTTGACATTAAAAATTCCTTTACATTCCTAAGCAAATATTCTCCCCTTAAAACAAAAACAACAAATTTTATTTAAAGAAGGAGAAATTCCTCAACATTCGTTGGCTGAAACTCAAAGCATTTTTTAGCTAAAAATTGCTTTTTTATAAAAATATTAGCATTTCCTGCAACATCATTGGCCCAACACCAGGCAGGCAACAACAAAACAACGGAAATCAAACTATTTTCAAAAGAAAATTTTCCGGCACAAAAAAATGTAACCTTTTTTTAATAAAACAAACAAGGGTTGGTTGGTTGGCTGGTCTAGCAAAAATAAAAAATTGCATAAAAAAGATTACAAAATATTTTTTAACCTTAAAAAGTGTTCGAAAATGAATGAGTATTACAACCACCACTTTTAAAAAAATTTGTAAAAAAGAACTATTTTAAAGAGAGAAAAAGGTTAAGCAATAAAAAAAGATCCTGCTCTTTATTGTGTTGGATATATTTGTTAAGAGAGTTTGATCTTTTTGTATAAAAAAGAGAATAAGTTGGTTTTTTATGCTGCTGGATAAAAGGAGAGGGTTTGTAAAGCTGGTTTTTTAAGATCTTGTATAATTTTTGCTTTATATAGAGTTCTTCGGTGAAGAGTTAAATCAGTTTGCGCCCAACAGCCAAGCTTTAATTATCATTAATGATAATTTACAACTTCTAAGGCTAAATGTGAAATAGAAAATTTGTTTTAACAAAAATTAAATTTTACGTGAAGTTAAAGAAAAAAAAATAAACAAACCCACCAAAAAAGAATTAATTACACTGAAAAAAATATATATAAAATTAAAAATTTTTTTAATAAGCAAAAATACAAAAAGAAAAAACAACAATAATAAATGTTACCAATTTAACGAAGAAGTGTTAAAAAATTTATTTAAAAATTTATTTAAAAATTCTTAGAAAAAAAAAATAATAAAAAATAAAATAACATGTCTTCACAATTGGAATTTATTATGCAATTGTATATGATGAATTTGTTGCAGCAACAACAACAGCAACAACAACAACAACAACATATCCAACCACAACAACTTTTAACAAGTCCCGCCAAAGCCAAGGATTTACAAATTCAAATTCAAACACAAACCTTGAATTTAAGCAATCAAAATCGCCAAAATTCTCAAAACACCATGTGTAGTAGTAGCCGTAGTAGTAGTCCCAATAGTAATTTGAGTCCCTTGCCAAATACAACTAACTGTTCTGCTACCAATTTCCCTCAGACACCTCAAGCCTTTAATCCCTTAGCACAGCTGACGACGGCACACCACACACAACCCATGACACAATTGTTGCTAAATAGTCTGCCGCCTTTGACACAGTTTATGTTGTTGCAACAACAACAACAGCAGCAACAACAACAACAACAAATAACTTCCACAAATTTACTACTAACACCCACTACTCCCAATTCTGCTAGTAGCTTTAGTAGCCCCTCCATTGCTGCTGAGAGTTGTAACTCAACGCAAAGTGCCTTAAATGTGGCCGGCTATTTGGCCAATAATGTGTCGGGTGCCGGCGTCAACGTTTCTGCCTCTACTCCACTATCTGCTTCTGCTTCTTCTCTTTTTTTTCCTTCTGCTTTTACAGCTCAGTACCCTTTTATAGCCGCCTCATCACAATCACATTTTCTTCAATCATCTACAGTTACCTCAACGCCCTGCAGTGACTCTAAAGTGACCTTAACAAACGAACAATTCACAACGACCAACAACAAGTTGGTGTCAGATGTTTCGACAGTGGGTCCTGACAGCAGTGATGGTGATGCTGACGGTGATCAAAGCCAATCGACTGACGATGTGAAATTAATAAAATCGAATAGAGTACAGTGCATGAAAGTAGATGAGGATGCTCAGGTCTTTTCTAGTCTACATTCTTCATCGGGTAACTCGAGTTCTACCACGGGAAATTCGGCGTTAATGTGTTCAGGTGTTATGGCCTTGGAGACAACTCCTGATTCTATGGAAGATTCAACACAATTGGTGAGTATTTTATTTATATGCAAAAGAAATCTTTTAAAGTAGGCTTAAGTTCGTTCTCAAGTTCTCTCTAGCAACTCAATAGGGTTGAAAGTATTTTATTTTTATTTTTGAAAAATATTTCCAAATATTAAATTTCGAAATCATTTTAGTTATTAAGGCGCCAGTGGTTTTGAAAAATTTATGCAAAAAAAGATTTTAATTTTATACCTGCGCTCTTATAAAATGAGAGCGCACGATTTTTGAATAACATCCTTGGAATTAAAACTCTTCCAAGGATCTTTTCTTCAGGAGTATGCGCATCATCATTTTATCATATATATCTAATACACGATTTATTGTAAACGATTTATAAATACAATTTTTTAAAAAAATTAATTTTTTTATTCCAGAAATTTATTTTAAACGCTTTATAGCTACAATTTCCCGAAAAAAATTTTTAGTTTATTTGAATTTTATAAATTCTATTTATTTTAAAATTTTTTCGTGGAATATAATTCTTTTATAACTTAATTTTTATTTTTATGTCTAAATTTATAACTTTATATTACCATTTTTAAATTAATGTTTCTCCCCGCGCATTCAATTTAGTCTGTATGTCCTAAATTAAAGCACAACAACTTTATGTTTGCTACTTTTTTCTAAAAATCAAAAACTCTAACATTTTCAAAATTTCGAAGTTAAGTTCGAATTTTCGAAAATTCCAAAAATGCTGTGATTTTGTGCTATTGTCGTTTTAATAAATATGCCACGGTTTTTGGATCGTAAAACTTACGTTTTCATTTAATTTCGAACTTAGGTTTGAGTTTTCGTAAATAAAAAAATTTAAAAATTTTACATTTTTGTATAAAAAAATAGATTTCGTTAAATGAAAAGGCATTTAAAAATTAAATTCTGTTTAACATCCTCAAATATAGTTTGAAAATCACCGCTAACACAAACTACACACAGTTTTGTTAGTTGTTTCTGTTTATGACAGTAAATTTGGGTATTACAATTTCATTCTTGTCAAACTTTGAAACTATGTTCGAATTGTCACATAATAAATTTCGGGGGAAAAATAACTTTAATAATATTTAGACCTCTTAAAATGATTTTTATATGAAATTAAAGTAGTCGAAATTGATTTCGAACTTGCAGTACCAGTTTATAATATTGCGATTGTTTATAAATAATGAAATTATTAATTATAAAATTTGCCTTTTGAAAGTATTTTAAATAATTTTAAATATTTAAACAAAAAAATTTATAAAAATATATGTAAATATTTGCATAAAAATGGATTAAAAATCATGCTTCGAAGTCGATATTTTACTTCGAAAATTTGAATTTCTGTTAAAACTAAATACTTAAACAATAAAATTTTTGCTTTTTCGTATTTAAATATTTTAATACTTTTGAAATTCAAAATAAGATTTATGCTTTAAGAATTCATATTTAGCCTTTTCTAGTTTTAACATTTAATCTTTCATGAATTTTAGTATTTACATCAAATTTTTTATTTCGAAAATTCTCGTTTTGTTTTGAAATTTTTGTCATGCTTGCAAAAATATTATTTTTACTTTTTTAGCAGTTTACATATTCTTTCATGTCATTTGAAATTTATTTATTTATTCATTTATTTAAACAACAATTTTCGTTGTCCATTTAGAAAATTTGAAATTAAGTTCGACTTTTCAAACAAACTTTGATAATAAATATTTATTTATGTAGCCACAGAACTAATACATACACATTTTTGGTTTTTAATATTTTACAATAGATTTTCTTTTTAATCATCCATATATTTTTTCGTTTTTCTTCGGTAAACATAAATTTGTTCATTTTATTTGCTACGAAATTTCGAACATTCGAAGTTATGTTCGAAATTTCAAAACATGATATCCTGCTTGTTTTGAAATTACGTGCAATTTAGCTATTTCATTTTAAAACAAATAATTTTCTTGGTAATTGCACTTAAAACAAATATATCTCCTTTATTTCTAAAATTCAGAACAAAGTTCGAAATTTGAAGCGTAATATACAGCGGTGTTCCAAAAAATAGAGCCACCTTTTACTACATATTTCGAAAAAGAAAAAAACATACTAAATCTTCATAAAAAATTTTAAGATTTTCATTTTTGTGAGACGGAACAACTGTCCAACTAAACAAGTGATCATTAATTGTTGCATGTTTTCCCTTAATAGCTAATTTAACTATTCGCCACAAGTTCTCAATGGGTTTAAGACTGGCAACTGAGCAGGCCAGCTGAAAACATCAACCCTATATTTTTCAAACCAATCTTTTACCCACTTCGATGTGTGTTTCGGGTCATTGTCTTTATTTGTATACCCTTCACCACAGGTGGAAATGGTATATATATAAGTTTGTCATTCCGTGTGTAATTTCCACAATATTCATTTCCGACCCTATATAGTATATATATATTCTGGATCCTTATAGGTACATTGAAAAGTTGATTAAGCGATGTCCGTCTTTCCGTGTTCGGGTAATAATGTCATTTGCCAAGGCACCAGATGAGATACAGAAGATTTAAGACCACCAATCTGAATAGGCACAATTTCTAAAATTTTGCGATTGTAATTCAGCAACATCAATTCATTTGTTTGGAGGCAGCGGGCAAAAAAACACGCCCAACAACCCCCCTCGAGGGCCGATTTTGTGTTTATTTTTAGGTTGGTAATGTTTTTCTGCTTTGACCTTTATAGAAAGCGATACATATAGAGGTAGCCAATAGACCCACTGTGTGCTCACTGGTAACTAGGAGCAGTCAATAGGCCCATTAGGAAGGTCAATATGAAGAAATTTTTTAATATGAATTGCAGAAAGTTTCTTATTATTACAAAAAATTTTTGAAAAAAATGTTGAAAAAAATGTAGAAAAAAATTTAAAAAAATTGGAAAAAAAAGTTTTTATAAAAAAATTTTTAAAAACTTTTTACCAAAAAATAAAAAAAAAATTTTAGAAAAAATTTAAAAAAAATTTTTACAAAAAAGTTTCCAAAAAATTTAAAAAAAAATTTCCAAAAAATTTTTACAAAAAAATTTACAAACAATTTTCAAAGAAACATAAGGGGGTAACACATTATCTAGCATTACTATGGTGGCATGGTCGGCATGTCCGAAAATATCACTAATATTTAATAAAATTTAAAATTAATTTCGAAAGTTTAAGATTTAATATTTTACTTTTTTATTTAAAAAATTCAGATTTCAGCGCGAAATTTCGCAAGAATTAATATGTTTACTTATTATACTTTATGTATTTATTTATTTTTTAATATTGAATATTTGAAATTTTATTAGTCGAACTATGTATTTATTTTACATACAGATGAAATTTGAAGTCAAGCTCAACTTCGTTTTATTCTATCTACGAAAAAATAATTAAAATTACAAATTAATCGATAGATATTAAAGAAAAATTGGAAAAATTTAATTTTTTTTATTCGAAAAAAATATTTCCTAGTTTGAAATTAAATTCGAAATTTCATTAGAGCCATGCAATTTACTATTTTTGCTGTTTCTCATCTCAAAAATAATCATTTCATGTTGTTTGAGCTTTAAAATTGATTTTCGAAAATTCGAAATTAACTTCGAAATTTCGAACACATTTTTAAAGTAAATATTTTTGATGGTTTTCCTTTAAATATACATTTTTTGACTTATTTCGAATATAAAATAGAATTTTTTCTATATTTGTAAATGCAAAATAGAAATAAAGTTTAAATAAAAATGTTAAAATTTCAAGATTTGTATTTATTTCACAATCATCAAGAAGATGAATATTAAAGAATAACATGCCTTTACTTTTTTTATAAGCAAATTTTTTGTCCAATTATTCCATTTTAAGAAAATAGTTGAACGTTTTCTGTGCAAAGCAACTTAATTCCTTTTTTATTATTATTTTTTATTTTTTGTGTTTATTTTATGGATATTTGTATTTTAAAAAATCATTTTTCAATTGATGATTCACAATTATTTGTAGCTAAAAATCATATAAAAAATATAAAGCATAATTTTTGTTTATTTTTCTTAAAAGATTCGTAGGAAAACATAAAATTCAATTGAAATTAAAACTGAAAAACATTAAAGGCAACATTGTAGTGAATTATTTTTGAACACTTGTGATTGTTTTGCACAAACAATAAGAACAGAAAACAAACAAACTTACAAAAACGAGAGACATTAACACGAATTTTTCTCCAAATGTGTGGGTGCGAAAATTGTAACTTGAGTGCGATAAAAAATAATCAAACAAAAAACGAAATAAATTGTTATAAAAACATGTATAATTTATGACAATTTCATTTTAAATAATTTTTCCTTTTTTCTCTCTCTCTCTCTCTTCTTTTAGCCCTATACCCCGGAAAAATCCAATAACCAAATAAATCCCTCTACCTCCCAACTTATATCCTATAAAGGTACCCATATCACAGATAATGATGATATTGATGATAAAGCTAATATTACACCGATGACTTTGAAAAATGCCATACTCACACCTCCCTCTAGTGAGCAGCTTTCTTCGAATAACGGTCAAACATTTGATTCATCCGGTTGTGGTGTACAAAACACCAACACCACGACGACGTGCAACACATCTGTTAGTGGTGGTGGTGGTGTTGATACCTTTTTAACCGAAGAAAATTTGAAACATTTACGCAAAAACTCTTCCTATTTGGAATGTGAGAATCCATTGTGCCGCCAGGAAAATCTGCGAGAACATTTCCATTGTTACGAGGAACCTTGTCAGGGTAAAATTTTAAGCAAAAAAGATGATATTATACGCCACTTAAAATGGCATAAAAAACGTAAAGAAAGTTTGCTTCTGGGTTTTGCCCGTTTCTCTTCATCGGATGATTGTGAACCGGAGTATGGTGCTGGCTGTGCTTATAATTGGAAACAGACTCATTATCATTGCATTTATGAAGATTGTCCCACGGTTTATGTTAGCACCAGTGATGTACAAATGCATGCCAATTTTCATCGCAAAAATTCGGAAATCGTTCAAGAAGGTTTTCGCCGTTTTCGAGCACATGAAAATTGTAAGACTGAGGATTGTCCGTTTTATGGCAAGAAGACATCGCATTATCATTGCTGTCGTGAGGGTTGTAATCATACTTTTAAAAATAAGGCTGATATGGGTAAGTAATCTCTCAAAGAGTTTATTTTCTTTATAAGAAAAAGTGTTCTTTTAAAATCCGGACGCACAGCTTTGGGAACTCAACAAGTTCTTGCAAAAACCAACTCGTTTTTTTTTTCAAGTCGTTCAGATTTTCCAACAATTTTAAGTCCTTGGCAAAGTAAGATTTCGATTGAACCTTAAAAAAGGTTGTAGTCTGTTTTTATCTGCTGAGCAATTTCTTAAAATTTGGAATCAAGAAATAACCGGAAGCTTAATATGAAAAATTGGGATATAATTTTTAATTTAAATAATATTTTTTTTTTCTCATTAAAACTGCACAAATGTGCACCCAAGCATTTGAAGAAAATGAAACCCTGACATGATGGGTTGTTACTGTTTTTGAAAAATTTCTAACAGCGATTAGATCAGGGTTGCATTTTATTCAAAAGTATTATTACTTCTATTATAGTGTGAATCCGCCCTAAATGGGGCATAGACTATAATAAGGTTGTAGTCTGTTTTTATGCTAAGTAATTTCTTAAAATTCGGAATTAAGAAATAGCCGAAAGCTAAGCATGGAGAATAAGGTGGATGCTGCAATAATTCTTAACTTTAATCGTGGTTTTTTTTTCCTCATCAAAACGACACTAATGTGCATCCGATCATTATATTATTGAAACATTTATTGTAACTGCTAAAGGCTGGTTTACACTATAATACAAGTATTAATACTTTTTAGGAAAATGACACCCTGACATGATGAGTTGTTATTGTTTTTTGAAAATTTTCAAGCAGCGATTAAATCACTGTTGCATTTTATTCAAAAGTATTATTACTTCTATTATAGTGTGAAACCGCCCTAAATAGCGCAGAGACTATAACTAGGCTGTGGTCTGTTTTTATTCCAAACAATTTCTTAAAATTTGGAATCAAAAAATAGCCAGAAGCTAAATATGGAGAATTAGGTGGCAATAATTCTTACCATAAAACGTTTTTTTTTTCCTCATCAAAACTGCACAAATGTGCACCCGAGCAGTATCTTAATGAAAAATCTATTTTAACTGCTAAAGGCCATTTCACACTATAATACAAATATTAATGCTTTTGAAGAAAATGAAACCCTGACATGAGTTGTTATTGTTTTTTTTTTAATTTCGAACAGTCAATAGATCAGGGTTGCATTTTATTTAAAAATATTAATACTTGTATTATAGTGTGAAACCGCCTTAAATGGGGCAAAGACTATAAGTAGAGAACTATTTAAGACAGTGACAGATGATTTACCTCAGTACCTGGCGTGTTGCCCTAACCTGTAGGTGCTCTTACCTCTAGGTAAAAAGAAAGCGCATACCAACGCCCTTATTTCGCATAGCGACACAACAAGTAGCAATTTTAGAACATGGTTCCAGGGTCCTGAGTTGAAGACTATCTAAACTCTTGAAACTCTATTGGTGTCAATGTGCAACAGGACACCGGAATTAGGTTTAGGTCCAAACCACTCCAATAATTAGTCAGTCTCACCGATACAGGAAATTCCTATGGGGTTACCAACTCCCGTGTCTCGTTTGAACACTTCTCAGACCTCGACGGTTCTTATCTTCCAGATTTAGGTTCAGTGCAAGCCTTGCGGACTGGTTCCTCCGATAGCATTGACGTTAAGGTTTTAGAATTTAACAAGACAATCTGTCAACGAGGGAAATTACTATAATGGTGATCTAAATTTAAATCAGGGTACTTAAAGAATAACGTGCATTTTCTATTTAGAGTATGGTGGCATAAGAGAGAGGGAAGGGTACCCTCTCATGCAAAGTACCTATTAATTATTCTATATCTATAAACCTGCAACAATGACATCCTCTAAATTCAGCCAAACTACTCTGAAAATAACGTGCGTTTTCGTGTTATAGCGAAAAGGCGGTATAGGATAGGGGCAATAGGTACTGAACATATAAAATAATTATTAAATTTTCTACATCCGGAGAATTGCAACAGTGACACTCTCTAAATTTGACTACGTTACTCTGGCGTTTCCGTGTTAAAGCTTGATGGTATACGTAGGGGATATGGGTACGGGGGTGAAACGAGTATTACCGAAACAAAATAGTTTTTCAACTATCTATCGCGAATAATTATTCCCATGAAAAAACTCCCAAATTTTCTATCGTGAATGATTTCTACCGTGAAATACAAAAAAAATGGTTATTGGAATCATTCACGATAGAAAATTTGGGAGTTTTTCATGAGAATAATTATTCGCAATAGGGGTGATAAATTGTCCTACATTTAGAGAACTATAATAGTTAGACTTTCTGGAAATTTATATTATAAATTATATTCTAACTTTATTTATCGACCATAGTAACGAAAAAATCACCCGTTGTAGTGAAAGAACCACAGTGTTTGGTGCCAGCCAGATAGGCTAACATACTATCTACCTACCTTTCTTTATATATGTATATATTTATATACATACTTTTACGTGCGATTGTTCATTTTATTTTTTGGCGATGGGGGTAGCGAAACACACCGGGTATGGCTTTAAATCCGTTTGGATGATGTTTTTTTTTCCAAAAACCAAAGTTAATGACGACTCTTTCTTAAATTTCGACAGATGATATTTAAAGGCTGCAATGTTGAATATTGATTAGCTACGAGGTACGTTCAAAAAGACATTGAACGTGTTACACCTGTAAATTAGGTTTTTACTCCTTTTTAGTTTTTTCTTTAAACTGATATAACATCCTAATTTTTAAGATCTTGTCCCATAAATAAACATAAACCCAAATTAATTTCAATTAAATTTTTTTTTATTGGATAAAAATAATAGACCCATTTCTTTTAAACTCAACACGTCCGGATTTCAAACGAACAGTTTTTGTTAACATTTATTCTTTTTATTTTAATTGTGTTTTATTTTTTATTTTCCTCCTTCAAGATAAACACAAGACCTACCACATGAAAGATCATCAATTGATCCAGGATGGTTTTAAGAAAATCTTAAAAACGGAACAGTGTCCCTTTGAAGATTGCAAATTTTCAACGGTGTCCAATCACATACACTGTGTGCGTGAGGGTTGCAATTTCATTTTACACTCTAGCACACAAATGATCAGTCACAAGCGTAAACATGATCGTGCCGAGGGAGAGCAAAACTATCAGCAATTTAAGACACAAAGAGATTCGAGTGAAGAAGAATCGCCTAAACCGGTGGTGACGGTGAAGATCGAAGGCAAAGCTTCTACCAGCACTACGGCAACACCTTTGTCATCTTTATCGGCAGAACATTTCTTGGCACGCAAACGCGGTCGTCCACCCAAGAAAATTGTAAGTTTAACGTTAAAGAAAAAATTCAATAAATTCCTTTAACATTTTTTACTTTTATTTAAGCAATTGCCCACGGAAAGCCAGGAATCTAAACGTAAAAAGTCGGACAGCAATTGTGAAGTCAACAATGCTGCAAATGCATGTATCAATCCAGCTACTATGTCAATGATTAATCCCTTTATGGCCACGAATGCTGCAATGGATACGAATGCTCCCAATCTACAATTGACTCATTTAATGGCTCTCTTTCAATTACAAAATCCTCTCTTCTATCAAAATCTATATCCCGGTGGTATAACGGCCGCCAATCTGGCCAACATATTAGGTGCTGCAGCTGCAACTGGTACCATGTCCAATGCTTCCGCCGCCAATTCTAACGTTAAGCAAGAATTTAGTGATAAAAACGATTTTAAAGAATGAAATGATAAAGAACCAAAAAAAAAAGAATAGGGAAAATAGATCATAAAGCGTTAAGGGGTTTTGAAAAAACACAAAATATTACTCTTCAGTGCTCCGGTAGACTAGTTGCTGTTGTGCACTAGTCTGAGGGTAGTGAGTTCAATTCCTGCCAAAGACTCTGGCGGGTTTCACTACAGCAGGCACATGGTCTTTGTAACCCTGCTCCTTATTATAATTTAAGCAAAGAGCAAGGCAAACTTTTTGTTACGGATGTGGCAGAGAGACAAAAGAGAGACAAGATCTCAAGCGATCTTAAAAGTTTTTACTAACTTATGAAAATAAGTTTGGGCTATAAATCTTTTGTCCAAATGGGGTTTCAGATAAGAACTTATGAAGGACGCACATTAATTTCAGTCTAAATAAGTTGGGAAACTAAAGGCGCTTATTATGAGTTGCATTCAGCGTTTGATTTTCGCTGGATTTTAAACATTGAACATCAATCATCAATGTCATATGCATATTCTGAGCTGGCAACACCGCAAAGAGTTGGCATCGTTTGCCTCTCTAGGCTAATTGGTAGAGCGATAGTTTACTAGTCTAGAGGTTGCAGGTTCGGTTACCGCCAAAATACTCTGGGTGTTTTCTGCAAACTAGCCAGGAGCTTCTCATATAGTGTTGACTAGACTGCAGTAGCTTAGCAAAATTATTGAAGATAATAATTTTTAGCGATTATTTTTTGTCTTTGGGAGAACAAGGACTAATTTTAAATTTCTTTTGTTAACTTTATGCGGATGCTTTCGCATATTTTTATTTTATCAGCTGTTACGAATACACTATTGTGAGCCCTCGAAATGAGTTAAATTCACAATAGTCCTATTTTTCTTCGAGTGCAACTCAAAATATTTAACAAAAATTCTTTTAATCAAATCAACTGTTTCGAAATTCAAACTTTGCTCATAATAGGCCCCCAACATTTCTCTAATAAGAAAAATTTCTTCTACAGATTTTTCAAAAGAATAAAATCTGTACAATAAATTTTTCAAAAGAATAAAATCTGTACAATAAATTTTTCTTTCTTTTATAAAGAGAACACAATTTTTGTTTTAAAATATTTCCCTTAACTCAATTTAAAAATTTTGGGTAAATTTTTTTTCTTATTGAGTTGGAAAATATTTAACACTATGGGTTGAAAATTGTTAAAATGCTAAAGAACTGAAAAATTTTAATTTTTAATAAAATTTGAAAAACTATAAATAAATACAAATTAAACGCTGTGATTATTTTAATTCAATATTTTAAGGTAAAAAAAGGTTAATAATAAAAAATATTATTTTTTAAGGTCAAATTTAAGAAAAAACAATTTAAATAATTTTAGGCTTCAACATTAGGCTAAATTTAAAAAAAAAAAATTAGGGAATTAGTTGTTGTATTCATAAAAATTATAAATGAAATTATTGTTATAAATTAAATTATGTTGAAAAAAAATTATATGAAAAATGTGTTTAATATTTTAAAATTAAAAATAAACAACACTTACATGTTAGATTGCAGATTTGAAGAAATGAAATGATGGATTTATATGGCAGTTGTAGTAAATTTTAACAATTGATATGGAGAGAATTTGAGGTGCCTTGTTTTACATCCTTAATTAAGCAACAAACAACAAAATAATTTATAATAAAATTTATTAAAATTAATTTCTAACCTAAAAAACCAAAAGAAAAATATATATTATTTAAATTATGGAAAATAAATTTATTTAATTATCATACTTACCCTTTTTGAAAATATTCGTCTTTTTGTTAATAAATAAATTTGAAATATTTTAATTAATGTCAATGAAATTGCTTTAGGATTTAACAAATTGTGGGAAAGATGCAAGGAGATTTTAGTTTAGCCATTTATTCAACGGCAGATTATTATTTGATAAGCAGATTATTTTGATAAGCGAAATAAAAAATTCTAAAAAATAAAAAAATAAAAATTAAAAAACCTTAATAAAAATGTGTAGAAATTTATATTTTTTATATTTTAAATTTATCAATAAAATAAAAAATATTAAGGCTAAAGTTCTTTTCTATTTTTTGTAATTTAAATTTAACAATAAATTAAAAAATATTAAGGCTAAAGTTCTTTATTAAAAAGCAGAGTACCGAAATGCTCACTCACTGCTCAATCATTTGTGAGTATGTAATTACTAAACGTGAGCGCAAGATGTTAAAAAGTGTACAGTATTGCATGTTTTTGAAACGCAAATATTGATTGTATGTGTAGTCGAATATTACTAAACAGTAAATACAGAGAACAAGAGAGCAAACAGTGCAAAAATCAGTGCACCTGAATTGACCGGACAGTTTTATCAAGTGCAATAAAGACACTATTGAAACAAGAGACACTATTGAAACAAAATATTCACTACTGAAATTTAATTTCAAACAACAACAAATATTGCATTGGTTGGAAGAAGAGCAAATGCTATTGTATGTTTTTATTTAAGAATACAACAATATTTGTATACACATGAAATCAAGTGCAAGAAAAAAGAGACCAATTCATTATTGAACATTATGAAGTTAGTCTAACAAGACGTTTTATGCTCACGTTTAGTATGTACATCTTACGGTTTTTTCTGATTCTCTTTGTACTAGAAAATATTTTGTGTTTGTTCACTTATGAGTGAGCGGATTTTTTTTCCTTTCCATTCAAAAGTGAATAAATGAGAAAATATTAAGCTTTTCACGTAACTGCTCATATATGAGAATTTACAATTTAGTTAATTTTTCTTAAATTTTCTTAAAAATAAAAGGTCGTAGAAAAACGTTCGCCTTAAGCATTCGCATAAATGTTTGTATGTATGTATTTTGTAATGTGTAACTGCTGGCTTATGAAGTAACAAAGCGTTTTAGAACTCTCATTTATGAGAAATTTTATAAATGAACACTCATAAATGATAACGACAATGACAAAAAAATGTACAAACATTTTTATAAAAAAGCATTAATGAAAATAAGCTAATTCATTACTTATCACTTATGAATAATACGGATATTGTTCGTTTAAAAAAAAACAAACAGTTAAACTCTTTCAAGAGTGATCGTAGGCAGAGTATTTTTTTTTTTTTTTTTGTTCGTTTATGATCGTGAAAAAAATATAAAAATTAAGAAATCTCATTTATAAGAGATATCATAAATGTTGAAACTTCAACGTTCTCTTAATAATAAAGAACTAAAGCCTGAAAAATTATTAATTCATTTAAAAATAGTTCAAATAAAAATTAAATTACATGAATTTTATTTGAACTATTTTTGAATTAATATTTTAATTATTTAGGCTTAAGTTCTTAATTATAAAGAGATAAAGAAAAATTAGATACCAGCAAAGCAGAATGCATTTTCTAGATAGCTACGTCCGTCATCAGTACTCTTCGTATCGATCTACCCGGTAGTTTCAATTGTTATTAATTTTCTATTTAAACAAACTTATCACAGAAATAGAATATGAGAAATTTTTAATTTTACATTTATTTTATAAAAGATAGATCTTTTTTTGAAATTGTTTTACACTTGTAAACTCTAAATATAAGAAAAGTAAACATTTTTCTTATTTTTTTGACAAAAAGTTTTTTCAATCATTTTAAATTTTTTCAATTAAATATTATATAATTATTTTTAATTCCTGACGATGCTACCCAATGGTGTAGCGAAATATCGAGTATAAAAATAAAATTAAATTGAATTATTTTTATAAAAAAGACCTAGAGCGTAAAAACTTAATCCTAAATAATTAATTTTTTAAAAATTAAATTTTTATAATTAAATTTATTAATTCAAAACGTTTTAGCAGGAAGAGAAAAACCAGAAAAAAATTATACTTTATTTTCAAAATCCAGCTCAATCTTAGCTTGCCTCAGCATAGAATAGAACAAGTATTATTTGGTCGTGCCAAATTACCAAAATAATTTTAGATTTTACCTATTATACTGCCTATATACATATGTCTTCTAATAATGTCATTTGTACAAACAATTATACATACTTATACATATGTATAAAAAATTAAATGAATATAACTAAAAATTCTATTTTTTAATAAGCACTAGGTCTTTTTATAAAAATGTTTTAATAATTTTTATTTTCTCAATATTTCGCTACACCATTGGGTAGCATCTTCAGGAAATAAAAATAGTAATAGTTTTTTAAAAAATTTTAAATGATTGAATAAAATTCAAATGAATGAAAAAATTTGTTGTCAATCATTTTTTAAAAAACTATTACTATTTTTATTTCCTGAAGATGCTACCCAATGGTGTATCGAAATATTGAGAAAAAAAAAAATTATTAAAACATTTTTATAAAAAGACCTAGTGCTTATTAAAAAATAGAATTCAAAAATATAAAAAAGGTCAAAAACTACAATAATTATAACTAAAAATTTATATTCAAATAAACAAAGTAAAAAATGATTTAAATTTAAATTTAATTTTTTTTTTTTTGTAAAAATTTGATTTGTTAGTGATATCTCGTTTTTTCTAAAAATTTCATCATTTAAGAAAATTTAAATTTCATTGTAAAATTTGGAATTTTTTCTTTTTCTTAATCAAGATTTCTTTCAAAAATGTCGATTTCGAGCAGGGTATATATAATGCATTTTCTTAATCGCTATATCCTACTTCAGCATTCTTTATATCCCTCTACTTTGAGTTGTATTCAACTGTAAACATCATCTATTTAAACAATTTAACACAGATAATAAAATACGAGAAATTTTAGTCAATTATTGACAGTTATTGAGAACGAAGTCCACAACCACCATTAAATAAATAATATCAAAAAAGCACATAAAACAAGAGGTAAACATTTGGTGGTGGCAGAATAATTTCTCACTAATTGAAGGTAAATGATTTTGAAATTTCTCGTATTCTATTATCTGAGACGGATTGTAAGTAGATACGAAAAATGTTGAAGAACGATGTAACCATCTACAAAATAAATTACATTCTGCTAGATTCTAACAAAAAATATTCCCATTCTTTTTTTTTTTTTTTTTGTTTAAATTGATCTCCTAATTTGTAAAAATAAATTACACAACCCTATCTAGTCCTTGCTTTAACATTTATTTTTTATGTTAACAAATAGTTTCGACTTCGATAAATTTAAATATTAAAAAATTTAATGTTAAAAAAATCGAAAATTTACCATTATGCTTTAAGACGACAGCGGCTAGACAATTACAAATGCCGTTCGCTAGCTACTCGACGACGATTGTAGTCAACGGCAATTGCAGTGTTTAAAGCATCGGTTTTATGATATTCTCTTCTGTTTAATAAAATAAATTATTTTTTCTTTCAGCTTTCATTGCTCATTGTCGCATACGAAAATAGAAATTGGCGTATGTGGGCTAGAGTCTGGAGTAGTCATGGATCCCTAAGGCCACTATCACACATTAGCGCTACTTCCGGGATAGTTTATCAGACATTTTGGACTTCGTTACCATCAATTCGATTTAGGAAACACTGAAATCAAAACTTACAGGTACTGTGTTCGCTAAAAATTAGGACTGAAAAAAGGACCTTTCGGTCGTGGTACTTGGAGCTTATGACTTAATAACAAAGTTGGTTATAACCATAACAATGTATCCATGTAGCTTTGATGTCGTCTAAAAGTGTGTATTTTAGTTTTGACAAATTATAGTCGGCAGTCTGATGGCTTCAAGTTGCTAAATAAATCCAATGGAAATTATGAAATAAAAAGGAAATTAAACAAAAAAATTTAAATTTTGGAAAATAAAAACTAATAGTAATCAGATAATTGAAATTTCGCAAAAAGATAAAAAAACACAAAATATTTAGGTTAGGTCGGCAAATATAATACACTAAACACCCTGACTCTAAACACTTATTGATGAATTGTGATTTCCTTTTATTTTTTAACCGACTTCAAAAAAAGAAGGAGGTTATCTATTCGTCTGAATGTTGCTTTTTTATGTTTGTGCCCGCATAACTCAGTCATTTCTGAACCGATTTAAAAAATTTTTATTTATTAGAAAGTAAATGCTTACAGATTGGTCCCATTTTAAAAGAAGTTCAGAATTTTGAAAATTAAAGGGTGTCCCCATACAACATACGTGTTTTTTACGTGTTTTTTACGTGTATTATGAACCGTAAAGGGCACCCTTTTAAAATTTTAAAAAACTGTATATCACTATATCTGCCAATAACAGAAATTAATAAAAAAATAAACTTAAAAATTAAAGGGTGTTCCCATATGTGACGTCAATTTAAATATATGAACCATTTGAACCATTATAGACAATCACTTGAAAATTGGACAGAATGTCCAATACTTACAATCAGAAATTAAATATTTATAATTCGAAGTTAAAGGGTGTCCCAATAGTTGATGTAATTTGATGTATATTGCAAAACTTTTGAACCGTAACAGAGAGACGGTTGAAATTTACAAAGAACCTATAATTCTAAGTGCGTTATAACATCAAGTATATAATTTAAATTTGGAAACTAAAGGGTGTCCCCATAATTGATATAATTTTATCTATCTAGCCCTATCTTTTGAACCGTTATAGACAAACACTTGAAAATTAGACAGAATCTCCACTACAATGTCCCGTATAATAACATTTATAAATATTTAAAGTTATAAAGGGTGTCTCAATAGTTGATGTAAATTGATGCATATGGCCAAACTTTTGAACCGTTTTAGACAGACATTTGAAATTTACAAAGAATTTGTCCTTTAAAATAATTGTTTAATTTAAAATTTTACATTAAAGGGTGTCCCCTAGGTGATATTGTTTAACTTATATGGCCATTTCTTTGGAACCGTTACTTTTTATTGCTGTGTCAGTGATAATAAGTGTAAAAAAATAAAGGGTGTCCTCATATCTGAGGTAATTTGTCGTATATGCTGAACCGTTATGGATAGACATTTGAATGAATATGTTAGTTAGAGCAACAAGTATAAAAGTATTTGATTTTAGTACTATATCTTACATATTACTTCCTTTTAAATTTTTAGTTAAGAATTGATGCACATATATGTATTTGTTTTGAAGTCGGTTTTTTTTTGCAAGAATTATTTAAATAAAAAAATTAAAATAATTCCAAAAAACCTAAAATTAAAAAATATTGAAAATTCATTAAATTCATGTGGAAAACTCACAAAAAATAATTTAAATTAATAATTAATTAATAATAAGCCTCACTATGCATGGGAAATATTAAGGCGAAAATTTTTATTTTTTTTTTTTAATGGATTTTGAAAATTAAACTTACTGTCAAATTCCATATAAAAATTTTTCAAAAATTCTCTCCTCAATATTTCACCTTTGCAGAGAGGCTACCTGATAAATGTGCCTTGCCACTACTGTTTGAGATGCTTTTTCCTTTCGTTTCGCATTCGACATCGATCGAAATTAACATTTTAAATTACGATAGGCAACGAATGTTATAATTTGGCTCCCGAGAATTCGGTTGCCAAAAATAACATTTAAATTTTTTTTTTCTTTAGAAAAAAGAAATGAAAGCAAGTCTAACTTGACTAACTTGAAAGCAAGTCATTTAAACTAAAACAGTTTAATTATTACATGTTTCAAACGTCCTTAAAAAAATCTGACATTTAAATGTCAACTTACGCCTGAAAGACAATTGAATTCTGAAATTTTTCATTATTCAAATTTTGCTAAAAATCTATAGTCTGATTAATAAAAAGAAAAACGTTTGTGTTTTTGTTACAATTTTAATAAAATGACTAAAAATTTTACATTTTATTTACTTAATATTTCATTTGTTTGGTTGATTGGTTGTTTGTTTTTTTTTTTTGTTATTTATTTTTTGCAAATTTTAAATAAAATATATTGTTTATTTAGATGTTGTTTGTGTGTATATGTAGAATATATTTAATAATAATTATAATAATCAAATAAAAATATTAATTAATAACAAATATAATTCAGTTTAATTTGCTTTGTTTCGCACTATGGGTTTTTGTTTATCTTTTACATTCGATACAGAATACAGAGACTTAGAAATTACATTAAAAATTAAGTTTAGTTTAATTAATTATTTATACATTTTTAAAAAAAGGTACTTAACGATTTTTTGTGTTTCTCAAATTTAATTAAAAACAATTTTATGAAGCCAATTAAATGGAAAATTCACTGTTCAAGATTTTCAATTAAAAATCTAATTTTGTTTTTTGGTATATTAGAGTAAACAAATTAATAAATTGAAGATAGACTTTTTAAAACAGCAAATATGGTAAACAAATAGGTAAAAAAATCAATAAATTAAAAAACTAAAAATAAAAAACTAACAAGTGAAAACTGAAATAAAAAAAAGAATTAAAGAAATATTATATAAAATATTATTCACATTAAATTTAGTCATATTTTAAATAACTTTAATGGTTTTCTGTATAAATTATACAATTATTACACTCAGTTGTTGCTTAATTTATACAAATATTTCAAATTTTCCATTTTATTTTATAAACTTTAGTTTAGTAAATTTAATTCGTTTATGCAAAATAGTTTTATTTTTTTTTTGTCTTACTTTTATTTATTATTATATTTTTTAACTCAAACCAATTCAACGGTTTTAAATAAATCACAATATTTACTTTTTTATATTTTTTAAGGAGTAATAAAGAAAAAATACCTAAAAATTATTTAAATTATATTTTTTCAGTTTTTTTTATTTTTTTATTTAACACTTGGAAAAAAATGACTACAAGGTTAAGAACAACAGTTTGTTTAAACAAACAAAAGTGAACATGTTTTGTTTTTAATTCTTCTTTTTAGTTTACATGATTTTAATTTTTCTAATATTTAAAATTTCGAAAAGTTTAGTTGTTTTAATTTTAACAAATTTTTAATTCCTCTTTAGTTTAATGCCCATATATTCATTAAAAGTAAAATATATTTAAAATCCATGTTAGAACAATTTTTTTATACAAAAGTTGTTCTAAATTACATTTCAAATAAGTTTTATTTTTTATGAATATGGGTATAAAAGTTTTAAATTTTCCTAATATTTCAAATTTCGACAAGTTTTGTTGTTATAATTTTAACTATTTTTTTATAATTTTTATATTTGATTTTAAAAATAAAATAATTCTGTTAGGTTTAAAGTTAAATTAAAAAATTTTATTTCGAAATTTTAGAAATATTACTAATTTGGATATATGAGCCCTTAATTATGAAAGTGGTATAAGTCATATATTTCTTGTTTCGAGATGTTAAGAGGTTTGCATTTTAAAGGATTAAAAAATATTTTTGCATTATGGAAATAAATATTTTGACAAATAAATAGTGCCAACAAATAAGTATTTATTATGAGTGTGAAATTTATAACCATTTTTAAAAGGAAATGTGGTTTTGAAAGGTTGAAATGACTTATACCATTTTCAAAATTAACTGCGTGTCTTTATAAATGACTTAAACCATCAAGAAAAAAATTTTTTGTTAGAAATTAACATTTTATTCAAACTCATTACATTGTAACTAAGTAATTTATTTTTTAGTATTTAGGAAAATAAAGTGTTTGTGGAAAATTGGTGGGATATAGGGTAGTAAATCCATCATATATTTACGTTTTTCTTCTATTATTGGTCTAATGGTTGTGTATAATGAAAGCATATCAATATTTTTGTATATTCTTGGGCTTCCTCCTTTAGGTAAAAGGTCTAACACTTTGAATTCGAAATTATCATCCAAAGAAGTTTTATAAAACATCTTATATGGTGCATTTTTTAGAAATCTAATCCATTGTATTTTAGCCAAGACACAGCTTCTCCATTGGTGTTTATATTTCTATTAGTCGTTGATTCTCCTCGTTTACTCGTCGAAATGAAACGAAATCTTTCTGAGCCATTTGTTCTTATTTGTTTTCATTTCTTGGGAGCACTACTTATACTTCTTCGCCGTATAATGTCGACAATTAACTATAAATAGTGTATTTTTGCATTAATAGGATACCCCGATCATACCTGAACCGCTATCTGAAGACATGACAAAATTACTAACAAATATTTTGACAAACTTTGAACAGACAGACTGACTTATACCACTATCAGAATATACAGTAACTGAATTTTTTTTTACAAAGCAAAAAAAAAACTCAATTTATCAACTTAATTTTCATGCCATACTGCGAATTACTTCAGTTTATGTTATTTTATTAGGATTTGATATGAAATAACTGATCAACTAGATTTTTAAAATTTTTTACTTATACCACTTTCAAAATCAAGGGCTCATATATAAAATTTAGAACTTAAAGATGTAAAATGTTCCCCACAATATTTCAGCTGCACAATTTTTATTAGTTTTAATTAGTTTTAAGTTAAAATTTAATTAATCTTTACTTTGATTCAAATATACATTTGTTTGAAACACAACAACAAAATTTACT
Source organism: Phasia obesa (assembly GCA_949628195.1). Lineage (NCBI taxonomy): Eukaryota > Metazoa > Arthropoda > Insecta > Diptera > Tachinidae > Phasia > Phasia obesa. Next base: position 199,837,858 of record OX451215.1, read on the forward strand.
AATTAAAAAAATAATTGAATCAATTAATTATTTAATTAAATTTTAATCTGAAACCAATTAAAACCTTTAATTGATGAATATATTTTTTCCTATATAAATATAATTTGAATGGGCCTGTAATAGAAAAATACCATTTATAATTCACAGAAATTTTAATATTTTCAAAGGTATCAATTATAACCTTTTTTAAGGTGTCGACCAACAGCTTGTGTTTCGCTAAGATTTTAACAAATATTTTAAAAATTAACAAGAGCATTTAGTGTGTACTAAAATTTTAAAAATTCTGTGCTAAAAATTGTTTAAATTCGTTGCATGTTGTTGTGATGTTGTTCGCTTCAAAGCGTAGACTGAAAAGTGTTTATAGCAGTGGTGACCAAACACAGACTGCCACAATGGAAGCGTAAGAAGCACAGGCATTTAATTTGATTTTCGTACTTTTAGTACATGAGTGCCGACGTTACGCTAACGGAAACATTTTGCTATATACTCACGAATATAGGAAATCAGAAAAAGTGCTTCACTGGTCTAAAATAGATGCCCAAACAAAACTAGCAAACTGTTGAATTTGATTTACGCAGTTGAAATGTGTTAACAAACACTTTCAATGTGTTGCTCGATACTAGCTAATATAGAAAATCAGAAAATGTACACCACTGGTCTATAGTGAAGAAAAATTGTAAGCAATTATGACTTTTATTTAGTTACTTAACCCTTCAAATTCTATCGGTACACATTTCATATACATTGCAAAGAATGCTGCTAAGCTTGCACTTCTGTTGATTTTTGTTGTTGTTTTTTGTCTAAATGTCAAAATTAAACCAAGAATTGTTGCATTTTCGAAAAAATAGATATAGAAGCCGTCTTAGAATATGTAATAAGTAAAATTGTATTAAAGGAGGAAGAAAGCATTACAAAAAAATGTTCATGAATTTAAAGTGAAATGATAATCATTGTGCGAATAAGACCAACAAATATTACGAAGCTCAATATGAAGAGAAACTCAACAAGGAATAAGTTTTTGCAATCTCTGATACCGATTCTAAAGTAGCTGATCTCTCTCTATCTCTGACTTTTATTTGCAAAATTTTTCTGGAAAAAAGCACACAATTTTTAAAAGTTTCTTTGCTTTTAAAAATCCATAGTAATGTTGGACAATTTAAAAAATTCCAATTAAAAAAATACCGCCAAAAATAAAATAGTATATTTAATTTAAGGCTAAAGTTTTAATGCCATATTCATAAAAATATTTTAGGATTATAAAAGGTTTATTAAAAAAATCTTGTATACAAATTTGTTTTATAAACCTGTCCAATATATTTTTTTTTATAAATTTGGAGCTTAATGTTCGAAAATCCATGACTTTTTCAAAATTTTCGAATTTATAAAAGATTTTTGTAATATTAGTGCTCGAGAATCTCAATTAAAAAAGTTTTTAAGCATTTTTAAAATTTCGAACTTAAGTTCGAATTTTCGAACATATAAAAAAATTATATTTTTATATATTATTTTGCATTATAAAAGTTTCTTATATATTTTTAAACAAAAATTCGAAAAAAGAAGCACAAAATTTCAACAGAAAAATAAAGTTTGAAAATACAACAGAAACATTCTACCATATATGTACATATTTAATTAGAAAGTGGTATGGTATAGAGCCACATGTATAATTTTTTTAGTCAGGCAGAAAAATAAGAAAAAACATATATTTTTAAAAACCACTAATGGATAATTAACACCAAAAATTCTACTTTTGCACGCTTACTTAAGCGAGTTTATTTACACTTAAGTTCATGCTAGCTATTGATAAGAAAATAACAGTACTCACGATCAAACATCATACCTGATTTTATATGATTAACGTTAATCACATAAGCGGTGCGAATATCTATCTTTACGTTTCTCAATATCTCTCTCTCTCTGTTCTCTCTCTATCTGCACTCTCTATGCTTTATTAAAATCAAATCTCGTATAAGTTTCCTGATGTTTTTAACAAACTACTCAATGTATCAAATGGCTAAGGCTTCGCTCAGAATATCAGTTGTTTATTTTCCTTGAAAATAACATTTTTTTTTTTAAATAAATAAAATTTTGAAAGTTAAAACCAATTAACAAATTTTCGTATACCGCAGTTTTCGGCAATATCAAATCTAATATATAGAAATATAATGGAAAGTCCATACAATCAGTAGCTAAAGCCGTAATGACACTCACTTTTTTCGTCTTTTTAAGATTTTAAAGAACAGTACAAATATAATGTAAAAGAAAATTTTCCCAAGAGCGAAGAGTTCAGATAAATTTTTTGAAAAAATCTCCAAACATCAAAATCGATAAAAAGTGTATAAAGTAAAAAAAAAATCTAGAAAAATTGTATTTTAAACATTACGTTTCAAGCTTAAAATATTACAGTGATGCTATCGAATATAACGATTTTATATTGCACTTCTTCAACTTGGCGTTTTTTTTTTTTTAATTAGGAAAATTTACTCAATTCTGAATTCAGATCTTTCTGGTTAATCCCTGAGATTAAAAAAAATCCATTTTAAAGCCTTGCTTTACCGAACGCATTTTAACAAAATAATATTAAAACCTGTTGGAATGAGATAGAAGAAACAGCCTTATTACGGTTGTCGTTGTCGTACTTCAGCAACAATAATATTGTAATAGATTAAAGAAAGAAATCGGAATTTTTCTTTAATCTATTTCAATATTCTTGTTATCGAAATACGACAACGACAACCGTAATAAGGCCGATGCAGCCTTATTACGATTATTATTGCTAGAGGACGGTTCAAATGTAGAAAACCTGAGAATATTACAACCATAAACAAAGTAATTGTTTAAATCTTAACCCCTTGTATTGTTGCATCGTTGTATTACTTGATAATAATTGTTCAGTTAACAACGCCCTTGTATTGTTATATTGATTACATTACAATATAAAAAATCTGGGGTCTAATCGCCGCATTCAATATCGAGTAAACTATCGTATCGAATAACAAATTCGATACGAGTCGAGTAAGCTTATTATGCCATATGACAGGTATCGAATCGTTATTTATATCAAATTGTAATAGATTAATAATAAGTCAACAAGTGAACAAGAAAACACGGTTTAAAATTATTTCCTTTCGAATGAAACTACGATACTTTTTATTCGATATCGAGTGCCATGATACCAAAATGAAAAATTACGATAGATTTTATTCGATATCGAATGCGGCGATTAGACCCCTGTTTTGAATTACTTTATAAAAAACAAAATTTATTTGGTTTTATTATTTAAAAGAAGGCATTCACATTGGATTGATAGTACGACATAAAATACATCATTTAAAAAATATGTCGATTCCGTACAGAAGTAGAGGTGCAAAACTATCGATAGTCGGCTCATTCGATAATTTCGATAGTTTACTTAAAAACTATCGATACTATCGAAGTTAATTATAATCAACAAAAAGCATAAAAATCGTAAAAGGCGTAAAAAATGAAAAAAGAATTTAAAAATTGAACCATATGGACATAATAAAATGTTATATAACTATTACTGGCCTGTCTGGCTGTCGAATTTAACTCTATCAAGAGAGTACCTGGAACCATTACGAGGGTAGTTTTATAATTCCATGACCTTTTGTATTTCCAGCTCAATAATTTTCAACGCTAGACAGATGCCGTTAAGTGTAAGCTAATACTGCCGAGTTCTGGGCAAGTTGCGTCTATTACGAGAGCAGTTTAATAATCACATGACATTTTTTATATCTAGTGCAGTAATTTCCAATGCAATTCTGATCTCATTACCGGTTATCTAATACTAAACAACTGACTAATTTTGGACAAGAACTTTAATACTATCTACAGTTGCATACTTTTTGACAATAGCCTTTTTTTTGACAGATCACGTGTGAGTCGTGTCATGCTGTCATGTTATTTTTGTTTAGTATTGTTTGGCATTTCATAATGGAAAGACTTACGCCTGAATCACATGGCTCTATGGGCTCTTGAAAAGTTCCAAGAAGATCCGACGTTTTCGAGGCAAATTTTGTTTAGCGATGAGGCCCATTTCTGGCTAAATGGGTATGTAAACAAACAAAATGGCCGCATTTGGAACGAAGAGCAACCTGAAGAGATTCAAGAGCTGCAACGGCGCGACTTCCCACACATCGCATGAATCAATGGATTTATTGAGATAACATTTCACGTTTTAGGCCGGTCGATTGGCCACCAAGATCGTGTCATATCACACCGTTACACTTTTTCCTGTGGGGATATGTAAAGTCTTAAGTTTATGCGGACCAACACTCCTTATGTTAACTGTTATTAAATACTGGACTGCTGTCTTGTGTTTCCAGCACAGCAACTTTCAATGCAACACTGTTCCCGTTAACTTCTACTGTCGAATTTCGGGCGAAGACTATCAATCGATATTGAAAGACTATCAATCGATAGTCAGCCGAAAGAAAACTATCGATACTATCTATTGCTTTGCATCTCTATACATGAGCCCTAGTTCTATAAGCAATTCGCACGCCCTTGTAAGTATCTTTTGATGACAAATATGTCTTTCTTTTCTCTTAGCCTTTGAGTAGAATTTAATTTCCAATAGCTACAAGTTCATTTTAAGAAGCTAAAAATTAGTATATCATGTATTGACTGATGCCATGAGACTGCAGCATCATCTGCAAAATCATCCAATTGGATATTTTTATTTCTACCCAACCAAAACATCCTAATTACACTTTCTTAATTTCTTGCTATTAGTGCAAGTATTAGCCAAGCAACAAAATCCGTTAACGTAGTTGCTAGTTTTAGGTGCTCATCTAAGTTAAATGTTAAAATTTCGTTTAAAGTCGTTAATATACAAATACTTAAAATATAGTAAACGTATCCTATTTTATAGTATATATACGTTTAAAAATATTTTTGGCCAACTTAAATTTTTTTTGTTGAAACTCTCATAAAAATTACCAAATAAACCGATTGCAGATATAAAATATTATTTGAAACTTGGAAAAATCTTAATAGAAGGATTATGCTGTTCACTTACTTGTTGTGGTAAACTGTTGAAACCCTCTTTTTCTATAACATTTATATTATTCCTCCTCGAAAACTAAAACTATAACATTTTAAAATCTCTTGCTTCTAGTTATTTCCACTTTCAGCACTCTACCAAAACCTAGTGGCGGTATTATTATTACTAATGTTGTTGTTGGATGGTAAAGCGGCAACCGCTATACCACCCTGTGTAGGAGTTTGTATAAAAACGGAATCTGTATCATTAACATTTGTAACCACCTCGGGCCTTTGACGAGATGATGATGATGATGACGTTCTTGCTGCTGGTGTGGATTTAGCTGCAGTTGTACCAGCTGTTTGTTTTGCTACTGGTTCATATATACATTGTAATGGAGCATCATCATCTTCATCTTCTTTGAAAGAACCGCTTAAATTCGGATTTAAAACATTATTCGAAGAATGTGCAGCTCTCAAAGAAGAACTAATCACATTATTAACATTTGCAGTAGTCGAATTGGAATCACGTACTGCCGCATTAATTGCTGATGCTGAATGCTCTGCAAGAACATCATGCAAAGTATCTTCCAAATAAGGAGGAGCAGCCACACTAATTGTTACGGGTTGTCTAAACAACCTAAAATGTTATATAGAAAAGTAATTTTGTTTTTTTTTTTTTTGATTATTAGGAAATAAATATTACCTTATAATTGGCCAAGACCATATGGAACTGGTACGTGTTTCATTATTCAACTGAGCAGCCAAATGTGGCGGCAAATTAGGAGAACGATCAAAGGGATTTATACGTCGGGCAGGTGAAAGCACTGAAATAAAAAAAAATATTTATTTTATTTTATTATTATTTCTTTTTTTAATTCAACAGATGTCGAACATAAATCACAATAAATTTTGTATATAAATAAATTGTTAAAAAAATATAATCAAATCTTCCTTTAAAGCGAAAAATGTCAAAATCCATATAACAAAAATTGATAATTTTCTCCTTAATATTTCCCCTCCGTGATGAGGCTACCTGATTAATGTGCCTTGATGTTGCCTTACACATACAAGTACTTGCATACAAGTTGTGTATAGATATCACACATGAAAAGTTGCAAAAATTGCACAACTGTTTTCTGTAACTTTTTTGATTATTATTTATTTATAATCCAGTTTTACCAACAGCATTATATTTGTACGTTTATAGGGAAATAATATTGAATAATTTTTTCCTCAAAATATTTCTCTTTTCACTGACTTTCCCATCGTGGGCTACGAACTGCTAGAACAAGCTTTTCATCAGTCTCTCATACTACTACTGACTACATGTTTCAATAAAGGTGATAGAACTAATGATTTAATCATTTACTTACTATTCTCATCATCTGATGTAACGTCTCCACCAGCACCAGCTTCAATACTGTTACCGCCACTGCGGCGAAATGTACCATGACTTGTTGCTGTTGAACCAGATGTTGTGGATACTGTCGAATTTATCGAGCTATTATTTGTTGGTTGTTGTTGTTGTTGTTGCAATAATGGTGTCGTATCATCATCTGTATCCGTTACACTATCCAATGAAGACTGTCGATTCCGTTGAGATCGCGTTTCGCCCTTCGTAAAAACCTTGCGCTTACAAATTGGACAATCGCGTTTATTTTCAGTTAACCAAACGTCAATGCAATCACTGTGATATGCTAAAGGAAAAATAGAGAGAAACAATTTTCAATAAAATAAGAATAATACATATCAATAAGTTTGTATTTTATTTTGATTTAAAAATTTACATCTAAAGAGTGGTTAAGTTTGTAATGGCCGATGTTGATTTTGAATAAAACACAAATTATTTAGGAAATTATTGTCATTTTTTATTTTGATAATATTGGTATGGTTCAATTATGTATGGAACATAATATCGCCCAAATAGCCGCCGCGACCTCAGCAGCACACCTCCATCCGATGCTCTAAATATGACGCTGAGGCATAATTGAGGTTATATGCCGTTAATGTGGCGAATTATCTCATCCCTTGTTCTTGAATTGTTGCTGGCTTATCGACGTACACCTTTTCTTTCAAATAATCCCAAAGAAAGAAGTCTAACGGTGTAAAATTACATGATCTTGGCCGCCACTTGGCATCGCCACCACGTGAGATAACACGGCTATTGAATTTGTCGTTAGCTGTGTGGCAAGTGGCACTGTCCTGTTGAAACCACAAATCGTCTACTTCCATATCTTCCAGTTCGGGCCATAAAAAGTTCGTTATCATCTCATGATAGCGGACACTATTCACAGTAACTGCCTGACCGGCCTCATTTTGGAAAAAATACGGCCCGATGATGCCGCCAGCCCATAAACCGCACCAAACAGTAAGTCTTTGTGGATGCATTGGTTTTACGACAATCACTCTTGGATTATCATTCGTCCAAATGTGGCAATTCTGTTTATTGACGAATCCACTGAGGTGAAAATATGCCTCATCACTGAAGATGATTTTCTTCGAAAATTTATCATCCAACGTTGCCATTTCTTGCCACCATTCCGACCATTGAAGACGTTTGGAATCATCAAGAGGCTTTCGCGTGTAAATGCAAGTTTTTATGCATAATGTTCATCAACGACGAGCGTGAGAGGTGCAATTGTTGGCCACGACGATGGGTTTAGGTGGACGGCACTTCAGCCACACTATCGCGAACAACAGCAATATTTTCTGCAGTACGAGCTGTACGAGTATGCACTGGTGTTTTCACATCTCCTACAGACCCGATTTGCTCAAATTTTTGCACAATTTTTCCGATTATACGCACATTTGGACGATTAAATTGACCGAAAATATCACGAAGTGCACGATATGCATTTTGATTTGAACGCCCATTTTCATAATAAGCCTAAATAACTTTAAGGCGTTCCTCGATTGTGTATCTTTCCTGGTTTCAAATTAACTTAGTCTGAAATTGAGAAATGTCAATTTAAATGCAGAAAAAAACTTGACATTTACGTGTGGTTCACATTCAACATCCGCCCGTAAAATTTAAACACCCGATATATGTTTTCGTTTCAATAACTGAAGTGAGAACTTTCTCACATGAAATATATTAAAGTCATCTTTGGTAGGGCAGGATGAGCTGGAGTAAGTCATGAACTTTTCTATTACTTTATGTTAAAAACTTTCATGGCTAGTATTCCAACATGATTTAATAGGATGACTATCATTTTTTCATGTGAAAAGTTTCTCAATTCAGCTACAGAAATGAAGTACAGTTTCCTTTTATGTAAACTCTTAAAATTAGACGATTACAGTAGTGTCCAAACAAATACTATAATATAGCAGCACAAGCAACTTATATCGTTTTCGCTGTTGAAATGTAAACATTTTTTCTCTATACTCGCGAGTATAGAAAATCAGGAAAAGCCTACCTCTAGAATGATCTAATATGATAAAACTTTTTAATGTACTTACGATGTTTACATGGCAGTACACGCAATTTATCACCCTCAGCAAACTCATCCAGACATATAACGCAGGTATCATAAGCAAGATCGCTATTTTTACTAAACCTTATAATGGGCAGCTTTTTCAACATCTTTTTGGGCAGACGATAACGTCTCAAACGTCTTTCTTCTCGTATGCATTTGTAAATCATATAAAAGATCTAAAAAAAGATTAAGTGAAGAAACGTTTTCTAAATCGCATGGAAGAGTTCTTAATTACAAAGACACATACCATAATTAAAAAACATAAACCTATTAGGATGGAAAATGGTAAAATCAATTGTGTATTAATGTTAAAAGGCAGCTCATCATTTATAACTAAAACGATTTCGGGTGTAAAAAATGTCTTCAAATTAATACCGGTGGTATGGCCCACAAAAACGGAAGGTATAAAAATGCCACTAGAGTTTTGTGCCGACATGTGTTCTGTTAAGACAAAAGTACGTAGAGAGCGATTAAAATTAAATTTTTGTAAATCTTATAAACTCAAGAGAGACTCACCTAAATCATCACTTTCATTATTGTAAATAACAACAGCTTCATAGCGTGCTGCCTGGGCATTACGTACCTTCAATTCAAATGTGCAATCAACACCGCCTCTGCAAGCAGTTGTAAGAAAGAAAAAAACAACATTTAAATATATTTAGTTTAATGGAATTTAAAGATCCGTATTAACAATTAGAAACCCCTGTATTAAATAGCCAATATGAACTTCAATAGTTAATGTCAAATAATGCGTTTGATTAGTGGAAATTTAAGAGAAGCGTGTGCATAAATGACGGCGAATTTTTTCATTTACTGATATTGCGCTCAAGTCAAAACAAATTCAAACTCATATTATTATACAACAGACCCAGGATCACAGCCTTAGAGTTTTTACCTTTTAACTGAACCTAGTTCCAAAATACCAGGCATCCTTTAATCACATGGCTAACAGTGATCTTTACGTACTAATATATGATACGCTGGTCTGGTGGTCCGCACTGGGCAAACTTAGCTACTGCAGAACAGTTAACAAAATACTACGCTTACGTGTGCTATACGTACTAAGCCACCGAAGGCTTTTTTCATTATGTTGCACTGGTTCCCAGCCGACCTAAAGGCCAAACAACTGGCCATGAACTCGGCAATAAGACGAAATGCATGCAGGACTTAAAGACCGACGAGCTTCGGTCATGCGACTATTTTGGGATGTGCTTTAATCATCTCTATCGACTGTTCATCCTCACCCATGCCAGTTAGAAGATTCGGAGTATCGATTTCGGGCAAAATATTTGGATTCGAACTAAAATTTTTTTTCAGCCGATGCGCCATCAAGTCCCTGACAGTTATTAACTCTAAACCATAACTTTTACTTTGATATGGGTATGATTATAAGGTGATTGAGCTTGTAACTTAAGAGCTGACAATGGCAAAATCATTGCTACATAATTCTGACATTGATGTGGCCAGATGGATCACAATAGATAGATCAAACTTGCAGAACTACTAATCTGATATACTCGTATGTCTGTATATGTATAAGTTTGAGACATCACTGATGACTGTAAGGTGGCAAAGGCAGGAACTCTGCAACAGGATTCTAAGATTGACGTTTTCTATGGTATGCCTGTAAACGGCGAGTTGAGAACTTCTCGAGGAATTAAACACCCTTTACAATATCGTGCCAATGATTTCTTGACACAAAACGTTGGTCAATCATACTTGGAAAATACTACTTCAGAAGCTGTCACAACAAGAAGGAAGGAAGGAAGAAGGGAGGAAGAAATAAAGTTTCATCTTTATTTCTTGTTTTTTAATACCTGCCTAAAAGAATCAAAGTCTGTTTTAATTGGGATAAAGAAGGTAGTTTAACTCGCCCAACTATCGATAAGAGGATTGATTAAAATAAACTTCTTTTTGGAAAGCAGCAATTGCTTAAGTCCCTTCCCCTCTATTTCTATTTCTTTAATAACAATCAACTTCCACGCCAGAAACTTTCTTTTTCACACGTCAAACTCTCGACTACTCAGCTGCTCTGTCTTTTCTGTCATTCTTTTGTATTTGAACGTGCCTGAGTGTTCTGTGTTTCTTTTATCTCTACAGGTAACACAAAGGATGCTTTCAGGTACTTTTTTTATTATACCTAAGGCAGCTTCCTTAAGTTGAAGAGGCTAGCAGTTTATTGACTAGGGGAAAGTCTACAAGATCTTACCGAACCTAAGTACTTAACCATTCCGAAGCCCGGATAAAAAACTTTTATTCCTTTTATGTTGCAGTCGGAAAAGTCTACAAGGTGCATCTTTCAAATGCAAAAAAAAAACACCCGCCCTGTTTGCAGAGACAGATGGTCAATGACACAGAGGTTATTTTACAAACTCCTCCCCAGTTTTCGTACACCTCAGAGCACGTTTTGTAACCTATCTTCTCCCTTTTAAAGAATGGAAAACATTTATTTTGCACTTTTATCGTGTACTTTAGATGGGAAATAAATTTAAAAGTGGACGTGCAAACACAATTGCCGAAAATCGTACAGAACGTGCGGTTGAGGCAGTGAATTCGGAACCATCGTTTATATCCGCGAAGTAGTATTTTGTAACAGATAAGTTAAAATTCGTGAACATGTAGCTAACCTATTGTATAAAGCAGAAGGAGAGAAAGCATTTGTGCTGTTACGAGTTATTCGTTGGAATACTGTAGCTTAATGTTTCGGAGTCTGAGTGTACAATGCTACTGAAAGTGTGTGAAGATAACAGGAACTTCATAGATCCTGTTATTTAGTGAAAGTTATAAATATGTTTGTAAGGAGATCAGAGCAAAATTTTCTAATAATTTTAAAGCCAATATCTATTTAAATATTAGCCAAATTCCGAAGTTTCAAACGAGATATAAACAAGCAATGAGCCCCCAGTCACTATAATGGTATAGTTTTAGGTTAGGTTTGGTTAAGAAGGATTGTGCCAATAATGGCATATCCAATCGGAGATCCGGAGAGTCCATTGTGATTCTCTTCAGCTAAGCTAAAAGAAAAAGAGGGAATTATATGCGTCCTGCTACCTGTCACTCAGCCACCCGAATTCCTTCATGAACCCGACGACATTTCCAAATTTTCACCGTGCGATGTCGTAGAGCCTATCGATAAGTCTTTCACCTAGCCATCTAAGTCTTCGGCCTTGTTATACCGGGCAATGACACACGATATGCTCTACAGTTTCAAACTCCTCTTCGTTCTCGCACATCATACTGAAGTCCGATGTACCGGTAACCCATCTACTGGTTCTTGCTCGTGAAATGGCTAGTGATCACACCTATCACAACTCTCAGAACTTTAATATATAAACCTAGAAGTAGCTTAGTTTTTCCAGCGCCAATTCTGGGCCAAATTCCCCGCGACTCTACAATCCACCCTAACTTCCCAAAACCGGTCAGTTCTCTGTACTACCCAATCGGAAAGAATCCTATAGTAGTGGCTAATCGGTGGCTTCACCGATTTCTGTATAAGTTAATATCCTGCGAGCCCAATCTTGCGAGTTCGTCAGCGATGTCGTTGTCCTCAAGATTGCAATAACCCGAGATCCAGCACAATCTAACCCTCTACTTGTCCGCCAGCGCATCGATAGCCCTTTTGCTGTCGCCTACTTGCCCTGATTTAACACTGTGTTCTTTCAAGGCTTTAAGTGCTGCTTGGCTGTCGACGTACAAAGTGACCTCCTCCCCTTCTAAAACTTGTCCAGATACCAGTTCGATTGACTTGAGAACCGCCATCACCTCTGCCTGGAACACACTACATTCATCCGGTAGTCTGTACGACATGCATGGTACAGTTTTACTACCATTGACAATGCAATTTAAGTCAAAATCAAAATAATTCAAAAGAGCGATGTCCGCAGAAGAAGTGTTAAAAAATGTGTCTAGAATGGTGAATGTCAGAGAAAAACATATTTAGTGAAAAGGGAGAGTCAAAGATTTTTCAAATGGTTAAGCAATTTGCTAGTTATTTAAGATGCTTTAGAAAGAGTGTTTTCCAAACATTGAATTGATCATAACATATAAAGGAACTGACTGGGAATTGAAGAGCATGGCAGGCTAATTTTTTTTTAAGTTACAGAATCGCTGAATGAAGTAAAATAAACTAAAGAAGATTATTTTGAAAACTTAAAATAATAACAACGTGTTTATATTGTTTTGTACAGATTTATGGACTACCCCTCGTATATTTGTTATCAGTTTTATGTGTTTATGTGTGAAATAGTTTAAAATATTTATTTCGATTATTATTTGTTGTGAATTATGATTGTATGATTATTATCATCCCAATGACTCATAATGATTTAAAAGCATAGAAATTGTCAATGAAAAGTATAAAACATGAAATAATTATTTTTTTTTATAATTTTGTTATTTATACCGTTTTTAAAATAAAATTATTAAGTAGATTGGAGTATAAAAAATATACCTTTGGTTACTACAGAAAATCAGCATTTTTTTTAATTTTTGTTTAGAATTTGTACGAAAGGAAAGGAAAGTTTTTTTTTTAAGTAAATAAAAACAAAAAAAGTTTAGCTATTTATAAATTTCAGTTTGATAGAAATACCTCATTATTATGGCAGCAAATTTAGCGGTGTTTGGATAATTGGATCTAGGCGGCGATGCAATTTTACCACAACCGTCTTCGCTGGGTTGTGCTGGTATGGCGAATACCTTGACGCCATTTGTGGGTAGACTAGGTCCAAACTGGGCTGGCAAATCATTGTATTCCTCAATTAACTGTCACGCGACCATAATAAGAAATAAAGAACATTAGATAAAAAGGCATTCAAGTGCTTAGAGGTGGTCATATAAATTTACAATAACCTGATTGGTAAGGCGTCGATAAACCAAGATGTGTCCATTCGCTTTATTAAATGTTTGAAAGATGCAAATCCCAAAAATAAAAAATACCACTAGAGTCAGTTTTGATGATGATAGCGCCATTATATTTTCACGGAACACGGTTTAAGGGAAAACGCAGCAATACGTTGGCAAAGATTTTTCTGTAATGAAATTTTTGTATTAAAAATCGAGTTTTAAAATATTTCTAATTTGAGATTTGAAAATACAATGAGGTTTGAAACAAGTATTTAAAATATCGAAACATATGCCAATCGATACCAAATTACTTGAAATTTAATGATTCGGATTGATAAGTGTTACATTTCACAAAAACAACATGCACTGGCACAGAAATGCGAGCCTTTGAAATTATAAATTTTATAGATTCTTTCCCCTTAGAAGACCTGTAAAACTTTCTATGTTAAAATTTAATTTAGTTTATTTAATATTTATTTGCTAAATAATTAAACAATTAAAAATTATATTTTAACCTAAAATTGTCGAGCAAAGTAACAAAGAGTCGTTGTAGTGCAACACCAAGTGTCTTTGGTGGGAATCGAACCCACAACACCTAGATTGATAGACTAGCACACTACTTACTAGCCTACCTACCAGGGCATCCTTTATTTATTAAATACAGGGTGCTACGCATTCTTTATTTATTAAATAAAGTGAGCTATTGACTGAAAAAAAACTAAAAAAATAGTATTCAGGCCCTAGAAAGAAGGGAAACATACATTTTTTTTGTCCGCATATTCGAGCTCAGTTTCATCAGATTAATAAAATTAATCACTAATTTTATTACTCACGATTAAGATTATTAAATTACTATTAGCTTAATCAAATTATTTCTAATGCGATAGAAGTTAATCAAATTAGAGATACGAATTCCCCATTTACATTATGCAACATTTGTCGCCGAAATTCTTATTTCGTTGGCGAGAGGAGAGAGGGGAATTAAAAGCGGTACACATATGCAAGTACTCTTGAAATTCGTTTTATCTTGAAATTCGTAGTTTTAATTTTAAAGTTTAAAATTTTAACAAATGTTTACATCTATACAAATTGCAGCAATAAAAATTGCATGATATAAAAACAGAAATGCAGTTTTAAAGAGGAAAAGAGAATAATTGCAGCGACAAAATTTGCCTGTAATGTAATTCGGCACTAAAATACCTCCTCAAAAATTTCATAAAAATCCATCCAGTAGTTTTTACGTGATGCAAAAACAGACAGAGAGACCGACAGACAGGCAGACAAAAATTCTAAAAATTGTCGTTTTAAATTCCACTTCGATTACTAACTGCACCAGCAACAAAATTTCCAAAAATATTTCATGTACGGAAATAGTTGTGTTACAGGTTTATTAGATGTGCCCACACACGTTGTGTGCGTCCTGACAATATTTTGTTCGATTTTGCTTTAAAAGTAATCCACACCAAATTTTAATTTTACTCATTCCTGGAAAACAAATCTAACATTTATATAAAATTCTAAAAATTATTGTAAAGATCTGTAAAAGACAGACAGGAAAAGAGTTACTCTTTTATTTTAAAACAGCGCCATCTGTTGAGCAACATTGCTTAAAATCAGGAACCGTAAAAAAAATTATTTTATAACAGTTATTTTGAGAATTAAATAAAAAACTCCATCTAAAACAGCTATTTTTCACCGTAAAAATAAAAACTCAAATGAAATTTTTAAAAACAGATTTTTATTTTACCGTGAAAAAATAAAACTTTTTTAGGAGTTTTGTTTTTTGTCAAAAAATAAAACTGATTTTATGTAAATTGATAACCAACCTAATCACCTGGTATATTATTAAAATAATGCTTCACCGGATTTTTGCGACACATCTCATACATCGCTTTTAGAGCTGAACAAGAAAGTGAAGAAAAGGACTATGAGGTTGAAAAAAAGTTTTCTTGGAAACTGATAATTTTTTATCTGGGAGGATAAAAAATACATTATCCATATTCAGAAATTGGCAAAAAAAAGTTAACAGTTTGTTGTTGCAACCCAGGGAAGTGTAAAAAGATTATTCCATGCTCTTAAATTGGTATTGAGCAGCCTCAGTATCAAAAAATAATTATGTAAATAAACAAAAGGAGTTTTATTTTCTGACAGAAAAAAGTTTTATTTTATGACCGCAAAATAAAATTCTTTTTTTAAAATGCATTCATTATTCATATCCATAAGTTGGCAAAAAAAAAAAAATACAACAGTTTGTTTTTGCAACCCAGGGAAGCGTGGAAAGTGCATTCTATACTCTTAAACTGGTATTGAGGGGCCTCCGTTCAAGTTTTATTTTCTGACGGAAAAACCAAAATTTCTCAAAAACCTTTTTTTATGAGGGCAAAATAAAATTCTATTTTTAAAAGTTGTATTTGAACTTTATTTTTTCGTTAAAAAATAACTTTTAACTATGGAGTTGAGATCTATTTTTTAAGATCACTAAAGATTCTGTAAGAGCTCGACAATACAAATCTATTGATATATGACAGTATAGATCTCCGTTGACTCTATCATAAAGAGTTTTTGAGTTTAATTTTTTTTTGATAACTATTATTTACGGTGCCTGCTTAAAATATACTACTTTCAAAAATAAAAGATGCCTTAAAGTATGCAGTACCTTTAAATCGGTAAAAAATTGGCGTACTTTCACTGCGTTTTCTCCACTTTCTCTTGGAAATAAGATATTTTTGAAAAAACTATTCTTTATTTGAATCAGGATATTAAGATACCTCCTCACAAAATTTTATTAAAATCCATCCAGTAGTTTTTACGTGATGCGAACACAAAGAGAAAGACAGACAGAGAAGAAATGAGTTACTATTTTATTATACAATTTCCTAAAAAGCATTACCATTATCCATCCAGTAGTTTTTACGTGATGCGAACACAAAGAGAAAGACAGACAGAGAGCAAATGAGATACTATTTTATTATACAATTTCCTAAAAAGCATTACCATTAATGAAAACAATGATAATGCCACTATTTTTTAACATTATTTATAATTCAATGCTAATGTAAGGGCCAATTAATTATCCAATGTAATGAACTAGTCGAATTAATTTTTTCACTCAAATGTTGTTAAAAGCAGAATGCTTTCGAATTTCAAACGAACATTTCTCTAGTGATCAAAAGTGATTTTGTATTATTTGTAATTTGTAATTTGTTTAGTGTTTTTTTTTTAAGATCTTGTAATAAGTCTCAGTTATTTTTTTTACTCTTTGCATATTAAATAAGATTAAAATTAAAATTAAAAAATAAATCGTTCTCTTACATGCCTTACAAAATTTATAAGTGGGATTGCAGAAGTTAAAAGTAAAACTAACACTAACTTGTGTTCCTTGTATTCTTTGGTTATATCTTCTTTAGTATCGGTTTTTTGATGCTGCAATGTTTTATTGTAAAGTTGCTATTTTTTTTAATGTTTTCTTTGCTATAAGAAATTTGTTTTATTAGCGCTGTCGCTGCCTCCCTCCGTTGACTGAGATGAAAATTTTCAAACTTTGATTGAAGTGACGATTGGTTGGATTAGTCAACTCCAACAAAGAAATGTTTAAATGTTAAAATATTAGTTTTCGTTTTGTCAATTGTTGCTCTTTATTTATTTGTTGCTGTTGTTGTTTTTGTTGCTGTTGTTCTTGTTTCTATTGCTGCTGATGGTGGTGTTTGTTTATAAAATACTTATTTACAAATTGCATTTGGTTGCCCATGAATTTGGTGTTGTGGCGTCGTTAAAACAACAATACATAATTGGAAACTGTAATAAAATAAAAGAAAAGGAAAAAGTTATTAAAGCAAATAAAAATATAAATAAAATCAATATACATACATCAAGTTTATAATCTACAAAAATGTATTTAATGTCATTGCTTTTTTTTAGCAGATGAGATTAAAAACCTGTTGTTATTTCTTCTGTTTCTGAGGGGCTTTGAAAAAAAATTATTATCTTGGTAAACCATCAATCCTACCACAAAACCTACCAACCAAATCATACAATAATTTTATTGTTTAAAGGGTGGCCTATGAAGTGTTTGGAATTTAATTTAATATTTTTGTTTTTTGCCCTTCCAATATGCGACTTTTAATTAAAAAAATCTGGAGTGGATTACACTCAACTTTATCATATCCAATGGAAACAGATATTTTTATGGACATATTACATAAAGAATATAAGTTCAAAGTATATTCGAATCGAAAAATTAATTATTTTCGGTTCGGGGTGCTAGGTAAACTACCCCTTGCCCCTTCCCGATTATACCCAAAATTTATACAGCTCTTCATCTTCATAAAACAAAGGCACTTACTGAGTTTAATTTTTATATGTCATACGGTATATCCTGTAGATCGTTTAAAAAATTTGGGAGTAAGTAAACTACCCCTTACCCCTTCCCGATTGTGCCCAAAATTTACACAACTCTTCACCTCCATATACCAAAGGCAAATACAAAATTTTGATATGTCAAACGGTATTACCTGTACAAATATGTTTCAGTATTCACTTCCGTCAGGATCTGTGGCAAACTTATATTTTTTTTTTTTGTATTCTACACAAAAAAATTAAAATGCCAGAGATACAAAACCAAAGCGCCAGGGTATGATATCCTTAGCTTCCTCCAAAATCTGCAGCGCGACCTATACTTCGTATAGAAAGTGAGAGTCCAAATTCAGCTAGGTAAAATTAAAAGGAGTTTAGTGGTGCTTCTCCAGTGAAAAGTTGAGTTTAATGGTCCACCTACAGTAAAAAATTGAGTTTAATGGTTCTCCTTCAGTGAAAAAAATGAGTTGAAAAATGGTACTCCACCAAGGTGCGATTTATTGAATTAAAATTACTAGGTTATACACGATAACCAAAGCGATTACACGTGGCTGATTAAAGCAACCACCAATAACCAATAAATCGCATTTCAGCTATTCGAGGAAGCAAATCAGCCAGTGTGAGAGAGACATAAAACAATCAAAGGCCGTGCAACAAGAACAGACTGATTAACTTTAAGCGATAACGACAATGACGCGCGCTCGTTGTTCCTCAACTTAAAGCTACTTTACGACTGTAGCTCTCAAATTCATATGCAAATTTAGGATTAGTTTAACGCCTCCTCCAGGATCTGCAGACTGTCCTACCTTCGTATAAACAGTCAGAATTTCCAATTTCAGCAATTTGAGTTTTGTATGGTGGTCCACCAATATACGACATTTGATTTAAAATTTACAATTCATGATAATTTGGCTTCTGCTTTAATTTTTTAGGTTATGGACGAAAATAAAGCAAGGGCACATGGTTGATTTATGCAACCACTTCCCAGCAAAAAATTACGTTTACTTGGTAGCAGGTTTGTAAGGGAGAGAGAAATAGACTCTCCCTTCCAACCTAGTAGGTCTCTTTGCTTCACCAACTTCTTTATAAAAACTTACTCGCTTACATATCTGCATACGCGTAGGCGAAAGAGGTCTCTTTGTTGCACTAAATTTTATAAAGACAACTTATTCGCTTACATACCTGCATCTTCGTAAGCGAGAGAGGATCTAGTTTGTTATTATTGTCTTACAATTATAGCATTCTCGAATGCGCTTATGAGAACCGCTTTTGAAAGACATGAGTTTTATTTTTTGCTGTACAGCCGTTCGGGACAGAACAATCAGCCAACGATAGAGTGAAACGTAAATCACCCGAAGGCTGAGAAACAACGGTGGTGGCGCGAGTTATTTATGCATCCTAAGAAACTTTATGACTGTTGTTTTTTTTTACTATTTGGTGATCAGTAGATCAAGTAGACCACTAAATTTATGGTTTCCTCTTCGACCCCCTTCGTTACTAAATGATTTTTGATATCCGAATGGTAATTTACGACTACCTTACTTTCTTTGAGTGTTGTCATTTGCATTTCCCGCACATATGTAGTGATTTCAGATAAATTTCGACCTCCTTCCTCCAAGGATAATGTCCCCATAGCATCCACATTTAATATGCGTCCGCATGTGTTCCAAAGCCAAATGTCAGATCATACTTCAATTTCCATGACCTGTTACTTACGAAGTTAACCTGTTTACCCAGATTATATTTAAGCATCTTTCTCGTTGGTGGGAAATCGAACCCAAAACCCCTTGTTTTTATCATTCTTATCTAAAAGTAGCGGCTTGATAATGATATTCAGGAAAGCGTTCTCCACCGTTTCCAACAAACAGCTAGTGACGATGATGGTTTTCACCAAAAAGTCGACAAAATCTATTTATTAATCAAATGTTGAGATTTTTAAATTTGGATAGACCTTAAAAAAATCTATGGAAAAAATGCTTAATGCTTTAAACACAGAGACGACAGCAGCTTAATGCTACGAGGCTACAAATGCCGTTGGCTACAATCGTCGCCGTGTAGTCACCTACTTAATTATATTGAAGACGACAGCTACACTGTAAACTCTAATAAAGGTTTTTAATTTTACATACAGATGAAATTAGAAGTCAAGCTTAAAAAATAAAATAACTTTTTCGAAAATAAACAAATTTGTAATTTTTAATTTTATGATATTCTCTTCTGTTAGATAAAATCAAATTGTCACATACAAAAATAGAAATTAGTCTAAGTTGGTCACTAGGGTCGTTGTGTAGCCATCCATGTAGCTATGATGGCATTACAATAATCGTCTGTGTATTTTAGTTTTGACAGGTTGTAGTCGGTAGCGTGCTGTCGTTTTTGTTGATCCACGTGGTGGACGGTGGTACAAACAATGCCGCACAGTAGAGGATTGAGTGGAAGCTTTAAACAACAACAAAACAAACAGATAGTTGTGTTATGCAAAACTTGCGACATCAATACGTCCGCATTTCCCACACCAAAGCACATAAACAAACGTATATCCGCTAATCTGCCGATGATTTTTTTGTTTTGTGCGCACAAATCAAATTATTGATTTGTGTAGGGCCAGGCAGGTTAGCTAAATAGGTGGCCGAAACGAAACGGGACAATTCGTTTAACGGAAATATTAAATGAAATTTTAGTCAGAAGATAAACGACATCATCATTCATAAAATTCACACTTGTTCAAATTGCAAACACTATATGAACCACCCGGTATACAAATAATCATACATATTTGTCAAGTACATTGTTTTAATATGCTGCCGTTTAATTATTTTTTAAGTTCATTAACACTGCTGCTTCCAAGTTTGTTAAAATAAACAAAAAATAAACAAATATGAACATTTAACAAATAAAAAACAACAATCATTAAAAATAAACATTGAGAAGAAAGAATGACGTTGAGACAAAAATACATAATTTTTTTTTTTATAATTAGGTGTGTTCGCGTACAAATTATTGCAAACTTAAGAGTAATAATTTCCGTACAATTATTACCGATTTTGTAAAATTACCTTTAACTTACAAGTCGTTAAGACAAGAAAGAAATCAAGACACTTAGGCAGTTTAATGATGGAAAGAAGTTGCGGGTATTTACTCCACAAATTTCACCAGCAAGAAATACCGTTAACAATGAAAAATCGGGTAAGTATTTATAAACTGTTTGTACAGGATTGGGACAGAAATTTAGGGGAGATGTGGCTTCTTTAGAAGGTTTGTTTGTATGTTAGCAACATGTGAGTGGGCTGTATGTGAAAGAAAACGTAAGGAGCCAATCTAGAAACCTTGATTTCTGTTCCTGTTTTTAATTTAAGCTTCTCCGTAATGAGAGAAGTTTAAGCGTTTTGAGAATGAGTTTTCAATCCAAGTGTATCTAACATTTTAATTTTATAAAAAGAAAATCATATAAGGAAATTTTGTACATCACTTATGTCAAATATTTCGACAATTAAGCCCAGTACTCTGTTCGAATTTGTGAAAAATGTTGAGCAACATTTATTATTTCACAAGGAAAATTTTACATTTAAAATGTGGTGTCTATCTCGCGATTCGGAAGAAATTTATAATTTTATCGCTTTTAAATATTCCACATTTTTACAAAATTTTCCACAAATATTTTACAAAAAATTCCACATGAAATAATGACCATTTCCTTTATTTCACATCTTTGGTACAATGTTGCCAAAAACATTTCAATGTTTTTCCACAGTAAAAACAGAATACTACTTCTGCTACATTTTTTCATACAAAATTTGTATGTACATATGTAGTTTGACAGCAGTTTTTATGTTATAACATTAACAAATATTTCAAAGCCAATAAGTTAAGATACTGTTATGGTTTTACATGTACATATTAACACGTTGAGTGCCATGTGTACCGCCGACGGTGCACACTTTTTTATTATTAGAGTGCCATATGTACCGCCGGCGGTACACATGGCACTCTGCACAACTGCATGTGAATTCAATTTAATATATTTTCCATAACCATAACTGTAAAAATATATGCTGGATTTATTGTATTGGAGTTCATAACGCTTATTACTGGTGAAGCACCGGAGTCAGTGAATATAAATGTATTTAGCGACCTTCCACTAATCTATCTCCAGACATTTCCTGAAACAATATCTCCCTCCTCTTCACTAGAAGTTTCCGCATTTTGTAAACGAGCATTAGGATCGTCTATGTTTTCATCTTCTGCATCTTCACTTCTAGGAATATATTAATCTGAATCTGACGGTTCAAAATCATTTTCATTACTTTCAGTGTCTTTAGTTCTTTGCCGCTTCCCTTTTATTTTATTACGGACTACCCTTGAATAAAAGCAAAAATATAATAGTGTGACTCCCGGCGGTACACATGGCACTTGAATAAAATTGTATTGTCTGTCACACATATAACGGTACAAGTAACGCACATATTCACAAAAGGATTTTCAAAAATTTATTTTTTATCACAAAAATATTAATTTAAGGCCCATTATTATAACTTGCCTTTAGCTAAAGTTAGGATTTTGTTGGGCGATAAATAGTTCTTCGTTATTAAAAGGAAGCTAAAAACCACTTTTATATATCACGTACTATAGGGACAAGTTAAAGCAATGAACATTATCCTCATTATTATAGCGAAAAACTAGTTATCGCTCCAACAAAATCCTCACTTTAGCTAAAGGCAAGTTATAATAATGGGCCTAAAACTGTTATTTTATAACGGCACCCTAGTAATATATTTTTATTTTGTATGGTGGCACTCAACGTGTTAAATTGTTACCCCCAGTCTACATTAGACATAAATTGATAAACATTAACTATTTAATATTATGCTAATTACCCATAACGTTTTATAATAAAAATGCAATTTATTTGTTGGGGGAAAGAGCTAGTCCCTATACGTATTTCACTGGTTGCTCAGGCCAGATCATCAGGAAACCTTTTTCCTGATTTTAGAGAAGCCAAAAATACTCTATAAGTAATAAACATTAACACTATCATCACGTTAGTATTAAATATAGACTGCCCATGTTAATGCTATTTCCAAGTTTTAACATGGTTGTTAAAACATTTGTTGTAAAAACTCTTTTACAACATGACAATGACGTTGTTGTGTTATTTTAGGTTGACAGTAGTATATGCGAATAACACCATCTGTTGCTCAACGGCACTCCTACTATCTGTTGTGCAAAATTTTTGGAAAACAGAAAATTATGTTTGAACACGCATTTGTCACCTATAACTCATGCACAAATTAATTTCGTTGCTCTGCTGGCCTCTTAAGAAATAAATGACACTGATAATTAATTCAAATTGTTTTTTAAACACTGTTGTTTGCATATTTTTTAAAAAATATATATTTTTTTAATTGAAAATAAACTTAATTATACCCTGTTCAGACAGGTTTTCTTAATTGAGATAATTTAGTGTTAATTGAACCATTTACGCAATTATATACTAATTGCTCAATTTGATAATTGAGTTCTCTTATGGTAAATTGATCTCAATTAAGCCCTTAATTGAGTCAATTCTTTAATTGCACAATTAAGGCTTAAGTTTTAATTGTGCAACAAAGTTAGTAAAATTTTTTTTAGTTGAAATTACGCGAACATACCCATTAGTAAAGCTTAAAATAATGGGTGATTTTTTTGAGGTTAGGATTTTCATGCATTAGTATTTGACAGATCACGTGAGATTTCAGACATGGTGCCAAAGAGAAAGATGCTCAGTATGCTTTGACATTTCATCATGAATAGACTTACTAACGAGCAACGCTTGCAAATCATTGAATTTTATTACCAAAATCAGTGTTCGGTTCGAAATGTTCGAAATCGACAAATTTTGTTCAGCGATGAGGCTCATTTCTGGTTGAATGGCTACGTAAATAAGCAAAATTGCCGCATTTGGAGTGAAGAGCAACCAGAAGCCGTTCAAGAACTGCCCATGCATCCCGAAAAATGCACTGTTTGGTGTGGTTTGTACGCTGGTGGAATCATTGGACCGTATTTTTTCAAAGATGCTGTTGGACGCAACGTTACGGTGAATGGCGATCGCTATCGTTCGATGCTAACAAACTTTTTGTTGCCAAAAATGGAACAACTGAACTTGGTTGACATGTGGTTTCAACAAGATGGCGCTACATGCCACACAGCTCGCGATTCTATGGCCATTTTGAGGGAAAACTTCGGAGAACAATTCATCTCAAGAAATGGACCGGTAAGTTGGCCACCAAGATCATGCGATTTGACGCCTTTAGACTATTTTTTGTGGGGATACGTCAAGTCTAAAGTCTACAGAAATAAGCCAGCAACTATTCCAGCTTTGGAAGACAACATTTCCGAAGAAATTCGGGCTATTCCGGCCGAAATGCTCGAAAAAGTTGCCCAAAATTGGACTTTCCGAATGGACCACCTAAGACGCAGCCGCGGTCAACATTTAAATGAAATTATCTTCAAAAAGTAAATGTCATGGACCAATCTAACGTTTCAAATAAAGAACCGATGAGATTTTGCAAATTTTATACGTTTTTTTTAAAAAAAAATTTCTCAAGCTCTTAAAAAATCACTCGTTACATTCTATCATTAATAAAAAAAATCATTCTCTCCCCACAAACTATACATACATACATACATACATACACACTTACATTTCACTTATGTATTAATGGTATTTCTTCCGTATATTAATTTCTTAAGATTTTTTATTGTTTAGAATTCTAATTAAAGCTTTTTAATTATTCCGAGCCTCTTGGTCAGTTTTTATTATTTTAATTATGTAAAGAAATGTTTGTGAAAAATCAATTCTATGCGAACTAACGTATTCCTATATAGTATGTATATAAAAAATGAGGTAGGGTTCTGGTAAAAGAAAGGAATCACCCTTACTTTTTTTAATTTTTGATACTTGTTGTAATATTATACAGAGTTTAACATATATTTTCTAAATTTAAGGTGTCTACCTATAACGATTCGAAAATAAGGCCATAAGGGAACTAGGCAGAATCAATTAACTCAACAGATATTGTGAAAATGTGTTTGCATATGTTGCACCGACGATGCCGAATGGAAAATAAATCTTTTTTTTAATTTTTATTAAGCATTAGCTATCCCTGGTGCGCTTAGCTGCACCCATCCACAAAAAATACAATAAACACTTGGAAGTAAAATATGACCAACCTTTAACGCGAAAACGCACGCTATTCTTAAGACAAAAATGTTTCCATCCAACCTGTTTTTTGCTAGACTATACGTATTAACACGATACAATTTTTTCTTTTATTGGGATGTGCCACTCCTAGTATTCTTATCCAGTCTGTATTTTCAAGACTATACCTAATGTAGTTCTCTAGGTACGCGATAATAATTTGTTTAGGAGGTACCACGCCCTCCATTCAAATTCAGTCTGTGTTTCTCTACACCATGTATCTTAATATAGGGGCTACTGATGCAAAATTCCAAGGCGCTACCTATTTCAGTTCTTTAGATACAGGATATTAATTTTTTACTTTGTATGGGAGGTACCACGCTCACTGTCCCAATTCAGCCTATGTTTTTCTAGAGTATACGCATGGGTATGGGTGGTACCACGCCCACTGTTCCAATTCATTCTCTATTTTGGCAGACTATGCGCCTTAGCTCAAAGGCTACTCTTGCAAAGTTTCAAGACGCTATCTATTGCAGTTCGCCAGGAACACAACAATAATTTTTCACTTTGTGTTGGGCGGTACCACGTCATCTATTCCGGCTATAAATCATGAACCAATACACATACAGAGACCGATTATTCATATAAACTTTGCAGAAACAAAATCGGTTCACGCATTCCAGAGAACATCAATTACTAACACAATGCAACTTATTTGTATATGTATATATAGATGCCCTGAAGATAACGTGACTAGTCCATACACACATGTAAATTATATTCCATAAGGGACTAGGACTAGTCCAAAGGTAACCCTGGTGTAAGGAGAAAACATGATCTATTTAACATTACGATGTCCTAGGGCTAGACCTTTGCATTACATGGGAGTAGTTTCAAAACTACTTTATGTCACTGCACGATGGAACACCCCAGAGAGTTTGTTTAAATAATTTTCTTTTTCTATTTTTACAAGTTGCCGTTTATGTCGCGCACTACAGTTCATATTTCTTTTTATTAATAATACTTATTACATATTAATTACATATCGTCACCTAAAATGCAAAAGGCCGTAACTACTCAAAAATTCAAAATTTACTTTTTGATTGATTATGACGAACTTAACCGAAACACATCTACACAGCAAATTTTATATGTATACGTCCAAAAATAACGACTTTATTGGTGAAAAACAAAAGGCCGTAACTGCAACGTCAACTAAACCAAAAAACCGTACCTGCACATCTTTCAATGTGTGGTATGTTTGTTTTCTAAGTTTGAATCTAAAATGTGGATATTAAGTTTTAAGTAGTCTTTAATTTATAACGTTTATTCCTTCTCCTGTAAAAAACTAAAAAGTGTAGTTACGGCCTTTTGCATTTTAGGTGACGATATGTACTTGTATAAAAATTTTAATTTTACTACTTTATAATGTACAATGTACATACACAAAATTGTGTACCAAAATAAACAATGGATGGCATCAGAATTACTAACTGCACGAACTGTACAGCTCTTGGCAACACTTTATGCAATCGTTAAAACGCGAACACTTGTCGTTTAACAACAAACTCTTGTTGGAAAATAACATGGTCCATTACTGCATTACATAGGACCATGTTGTAGCTAGTCCATTTCAGTTACAATGGACCACATAGCCCAATATTATCTGCAGGGTTTTCACTGTTACTCATACAAACACGAATGTGACATCAAACATTTTGATCGTATTTGGAGCCCCATATACGTAAACCTCATCCATAACAAAATAATACACCACTATGAATATTTCATGAGCCTACCTATTACGGTTCAAAAAAGAACATATACATATAGCGAACATAGTTTTAAATACTCTGTGGCCGTCTATCTCTGTTACGGTTCAAGAGATAGCGAATAGTGCTGGCAATGTATTATTTAAGCCCGTTTCATACTATAATACTGAGTATTAAGATTTTCATTGGATTTTGTAAGATAAAAATCAAATCTATATATCACACTTCAAATAAAATGAAAAATATCATGTTTGGCCGTTCAAGTTTTCGGTTAATACAAAAAAAAAAATAACAAAACAAAAAAATAATACGTACGTTTAACAATTCCTAGAAATGGCAGAAACAAAGTACATACTTAGGCGATAAGACTGATGCCAATTTATGACAGGTGCAGGACAAAGAAAATATATCGTCGACGGCGGCAAACTATCGGCTGCGACTCACTCAGCTTTGTTTTTTGCTTTAAAAAAACACAACCCTGATAAAATGAAAAATGTTATCGTTTAGAAAATTTTCTAAAAATGGTTTGGTATTACGGTATGTAAAATTTCTTTCCGTATTATTTAACATTTTGATAACATATTGCTTTCACACTATCACACTTTCTCATTAGATTTAAGTTTTTGACAAGTTAATACTTAGTATAATAGTGTAAAAATGGCGTCAGTAGGTACCGAGTATCGAGTATTTGATCCTCTTTTTAGCACTCAAGGCTTAAAGGTAGTTAATCAATAATTTTAGAGTTATATTTTTAGTAACAAATTGAAAAGAATATTGAATATTGGACTACATTAAAACTCTGACCAACAGTGCATTGTAATAATGTACACCAAAGTATTAAGGCTTTTGAGTACCCAATTAACAATTATTGAATAGTGTCAAGTAATTAAAAGTAGTAGAAATTACCAGCACTAGCAGCGAAAGGAATAAATTTACGTTTTTACCCTTTGACTACGGAACCCTAAAAAGCTAATATTTAATGATTTTCGGCAAATGAGTCGATTAGAGATAATAAATTCAAACTTTTATAACTGGATTTTGCACAAAACTTTAATATAATCCTTGAAAATATAAGTTACAATGAAAATTCACTTGAAAAATGTTTGATGTGACAGACTTATTTATATATCGGATCGCTATTATAAGATATCGGCTACGTGCATAGAATAAAATAGAATCAGATTTTATCTAGAAATAAGACAACAAGGGTTTCCCCTAAAAGATGGTAAAGTTGTTTCTTCTTATTTAAATTAACTATTTAAAAGACAACCTATAACCAATGATAACACACTGTGTAATTTTTTAAGTCATGGCAAAATAACCATATACGGACACCACTACGTTATAAAAGACCAAAAAAAGACCCCTGTCTCCCATTTTTTTTTATGGGCCCTCAAAGATGTGGGGCCTCAATGTCATTTTTGCAAAAAGTGATCATTTCCTCAAGCTCATATTTTGCAAACCGTTTGGAATTTTGATATACTCTCTGAGGCAAAGTTGTAGCTCTTGTCATAAAGAACAAAAATTGTGAACATATAAAATCAAAAAAACTTCATCTTCAAGGTCAAAATCGCAAAAAACTTCCTAGTATCTCAATGTTGAAGTAAAGAAAAAACAAATGAAATTAAAAAATTTTCGGGAAATTTACCACTTTTGCGGCTACCTAAGCGCTACCTAAACGGTGTTAAGAATCATTCCTAGGAAGTTCATATGTTCTAGAAAGTTGTTTATTGAGATCTTAGGTTCATTTTTGTAGTTGATTGTTTCCTTGAATTTTGAACGGTTTGCTACCTATGGACCTGAACAGTTAGCAAACGTAGAAGTCATACACTATATACAGCTCTACTCGAAAACATCTCTGCTTTGCTCCTGAAAAATTTCATTTGTATATCTTTAGTGGTTCACAAGCTACTGAAATTATTTCCAAAATTAAAAGTTTTCAACCACTGTATGCTGTGCCTCGTTTCTATAACTAAACAGGGTGAGCTAGAGATAATGACAAACTTTTTAATTAAATTATTTTATAAATTTCAGGGGACCGGAAAACACCGAATGACTATTATATTTTCATGTGAAAAGTTTCTCACTTTATAGACGGTTAAGGGAAGTCCAAACTACTTATATACATATATATTTTTCTTAGTTCGTTTATTAAAAATTCACATTAAGAAATGTATGAATTTTTCTAAATGATTTAAAAATATAAAATTACGATTACATGTTTGTCAGACATTTTGTCTTATCTGCCGATCTAGGATGCCCTTTATAATTATCAAAATAATGTTTTGCAATTTCATTTATTTACTAAATCAAGTATACAAATGCGTTTTAAAAAGAATTACTTTCTAAAAAAAAAGGTAACGAGGGTGCACTAAATAATTGTTTAAAATAATAATAATACAAAATTAGGCATATTCAAACAAATTATACCAACAATATGTGCATAGCTATTCATGCTTTTTATTTGTTAATATACATACATAACAGCTACCTAACCTAAACAAGAGTGCAAATCGTAACGCTGTCTAGCGTCTAGATTTGAACGAACCTAAATAAAAGCGCAACACTCTGTAATAATTCTTGCAAAAACAAACCGACTTCAAAACAGATAGAAGGGCACCAATTCTAAAATAAAAATGTAAGAAGTAAACTGTAAGAATTAGATTTAAACCAAATAAAAGGTGCGCCAAAATTAGAGGGAAAAAAGTAAAGACTAAGCAAATGTCAAGCATCTCCCTATTACTATTCAAAAGTTAAGCTATTTTCACCAGCCTCCGTCTTTTATGGGGACACTATTCAAGCCTCTGTCTATAACGGTTTCAAAGATAGGGTCACATAGATCAAATAACATCACCTATTCGGACACCCGTTAATTTACACTTTTAAATTAGAGACCTGTTGTTATAGAGGATTTGGACACAAAGATTCTTTGTAAATTTCAACTATCTTTATATAACGGTTAAATAGTTTAACCATATATATCAAATTACATGAACTATTGGGACACCCTTTACATTATAATTCTAAATATTTATAATTGTTATCATACCAGAGAAAGTAGTGGATAGTCTGCCTAATTTTCAAGTGTTTGTGTTTAACGGTTCAAAAGATAGGGCCATATAGATCAAATTACATAATTTATGGGGACACCCTTTAGTTTCTAAATTCAAATTGTATACTTGCTAAAGTGGACTTTGCAATACAGGTTCCTTGTAAATTTCAGCTGTCTGTCTGTAAAAGTTCAAAAGTTTGGCCACAAACATAGAATTACATTAACTATTGGGACACCCTTTTATTTCCAAATTCAAATTTTATACTTTTTGTTATAGCTGACTAGCTGACCTCAGGTTCTTTGTAAATTTCAGAGATCTGTGTACAACTGTTCAAAAATATGCCCACATACATCAGATTAAATGAACTATTGGAGCACCCTTTAATTTAAAATTTTGAATATTTATACATTTTACTATA
Organism: Phasia obesa; assembly: GCA_949628195.1. Taxonomy (NCBI): domain Eukaryota; kingdom Metazoa; phylum Arthropoda; class Insecta; order Diptera; family Tachinidae; genus Phasia; species Phasia obesa. Next base: position 199,867,956 of record OX451215.1, read on the forward strand.
AGGGTCATAGTAATCGACATTCTGTAAAATTTTCAAGTTTTTGTCTATAACGGTTCAAAAGATAGGCCCAAATAGGTCAAATTACGTCACCTATGGGGACACCCTTTAAATTTTAAATTTATTTTTTTATTAATTTCTGCTGTTGGGAGCTATAGCGACACGCAATTTTTTAAAATTTTAATTTGGTGCCCTTTACGGTTCTTAATACACGTAAAAAAAATGTATGTTGTATGGGGACACCCTTTAATTTTTAATATAATGAACTGTTTTTAAAATGGGACCAACCTGAAAGCATAACCTTTCAAATAAAGAAAAAAATTTTAAAATTAGTTCAGAAATGGCTGAGTTCTACGGTTACATACATAAAAAAAAAACAAAAGCAACATTCAGATGAATTGATAACCTCCTTCTTTTTTGAAGTCGGTTGATAAAAGTATCCTAGGTTGGAATAAGGATGCAAAGGTACCTCCTCGCAAAATTTTGTTAAAATCCATCCAGTAGTTTTTACGTGATGCGAACACAAATGAAAAGCAGACAGACAGACGGAAATGATTTACTATTTTATTATATGCATAGATGTATAGATTATAATTATAAGAGGTGATTTATACGTATCTTTTGCGCCGTAAAAGGCAGACTCTTGAAATTCCACTGTAACGACAAGTATAAAAAATATAATTTAAAATTAAAGGTTGTTCTCCTTAAAAATTTTTATTTTAGATTTTATTCTCGTCTACCTGGTTTCAAATCGGTTCTTTTTTTACAAAACATATTGACTTATCCTCGTATATGCAAAAGTATATAAAATTATTAGTTTTAACTACAACTTTTACTTTAATAGTGTTTGTAATTTGTTTAATTAAAAGTTAATATTGTTTATTACTTGCTCTTATCAACTATTACTCATTCACTATAACAACAAAAGTAGGAACGGACGGACAGCTTTTAAACGAGCGCTTGATCTTATTAGGTATTAGCAGTGACTGCGATGTCGTCAACGTTCTGGCAATGTTTTGTTCGAATTCGTCTATTGTTTTGAAAGTAATTTACACCGAGTTTTAAGCCTTTTATTTTTATAATGTTGCATATATGGTTTATTTATTTACTTTGTGTAGAGTTACCCGTCTCTGGCTAATAACTCAGTATGTTGCAACATAGGTTTTATATGAAATTCGATTATTGCAGTAGAGTTATGTATATAGTGTCTATAATTTTTCGTTTACAAAAATAGCAGGTGTTGCCAAGTCATTTAAATCGGTAAAATTATAGTGAAATTAGCTATTTTTACGAGAAAAAAGTATTATCTATTTTAACGAAGGTACTAGGGTACAAAATTTTATTAAAACTCATCCAGTATTGGTTACGTGATGCGAATACAGACAGAAGAAAATTCCAAAAATTATTGTTTTGTATTCCATATAAAATTAAATTAAGTGTTTAATTAATAAATCTGTACGACGAGACAATAAGTTTCTTTAGTCTTAATATTTAGTTTTATGGATGCAAGGCAACGTGTTGTTATTTAAGTATTTATTTTGTCGTTTATTTAATTGTAGTTGAATTTTTGTTTACTATTTATTTATTTATTTTTTATTTCATTGTGATTTTATGCAATTTTTAACAATAGATGCTGGTATTTTTTTCTATTTTTAGCTATCCCCGGTGCGCTTCGCTACACCCATTTCCAAAAAAAACAATAAAGACTTGGAAGAAAATTATGACCAACCTTTAACTTGAAAACGCACGGTATCCTCACATCGTAAATGTTTTAGTTTATATGCATGGTACGACTTCATCCAATCTGTTTTAGTCTAGACTTTATGTATTAACACGATAATATTTTTTTTTTACTTTTTATTGGAGGTACCACTCCAACTTTTCTAGTCCAGTCTGTATTTCGCTGGACAATGCACATTACTCTGAGGGTTACTTGTGCAAAGTTTCAAGACTCTACCTATTGTAGTTCTCTAGTTACACGATAATAATTTTTCACTTTGTATGGGAGATATCACGCCCACTAATACAATTCAGTCTGTGTTTAGCTAAACTATGTACGATAATATAATGGTTACTGTTGCAAAATTTCAAGGCGCTACCTATTGCAGTTGCCTAGATACAGGATAATAAATTTTCACTTTGTATGGGAGGTACCACGTCCACAGTCCCAATTAATTTTGTATGTTTTGTAGACTATGCGCATTAGCATAGGAGTTACTCGTGCAAAGCTTTAAGGCCCTATCTATTGTAGTTTGCGGGGAACACGATAATAATTTTTCATCAAGATGGGATACAAAATGGAACAATTTGTTCTTTAAGTTGTTTCTCTTCAATATAATCAAGTGGAACTGTGCAACCACATGGTAATTTAAACAATATCATATGAAAAGTAAGTTTGCGGGGCCACATCCATACAATATAATCAGTTTGTTACATAAGTATGTTTTAAAGTTTGTAGAAAGTTGAAGAACCGCTTCTATTGAAACTTAACACACGCATTTGTTATTCAGACTGTAGGATTAAAAAAGTAGGCGGTGCAATGCACATAAACATTTTTAACTTTAGTTTTTTGAACAAGCATTTTATAAATAATTACTGATTTAAAATAGTAATTATTTACACTATAATATAAGTGTTAATACTTTTGAATTAAATGCTACCCTGATCTAGTTGTTTGCAAATATTCAGGAAACAATAACAACTCATCATGTCAGGGTTTCACTTTCCTCAAAAGTAATAATACTAGTAGTGTGGAACGGACTTTGATATGTAATTTTGTATATTTATAAAAATAATAAACCGAACACTTAGATTTATTAGATTTTTTTTACAGACACATGTCACGATATCGAAATAGCCTTTATACATACATACATACATACATACATACATACATACATACATACATACATACATACATACATACATACATACATATATAGACCATTGATAGTCTCAAGTAGAAAGGCCCTAACTCGTATTTTTTACGAAATTAAGTTTTTCAGTGGTTCTAATACATTTCATACAAATACACCTTCTCCTAAAAATGTATTGCAATAGTGTAAAAAATAACGCATACAAGCAGTTGTAAATTACAAATTACATTGTGAGTATTACAGTTTCTATTGTGTTTTTACCATCTCCTGCAAAGTTGCTATTTTGCGAGTTAGGGCCTTTTTATTTAAGACCAACGATATGAATTTGTAATTTTTGTGTAATGGTATCGTATCGGCAAAAAACGCATATGGAAGCATGGCCAAATCTTCTATACCTTCCAGTTGAATACCTATACAGTTGAACTAACCGGATATGCATACTTTATTTATTATAAAGTAAAAAATACTTAAACTGATATGCAGCATATTTTAAGGCGGAACTAAAAATGCCTTCGCCGGTATTACCACATAGCACTAAATCGCCGGCGAAGTCAAATAATTATCGCCCATGTTCTGAAAAACGCATATCGCTTAAAATTTGCGTTTTCGATTTGAAAACGCTAAACAGGTGTTCTGGCAAACGAAACGCTAGAAATCTGGCGTTTTCAAGCCCCTAGTGTATGCTGAAGCGATCTGGTCATTTTTATTTAAACTGCACTTGAAAGAGAAAATAAATTCATGTAAAATTAAAATTTAATATGTTCTGTTTTTATTTGAAGAAAAACTTTTAACATTTTTTCAAAATTTTAATTAAAAATATGCAATTTAAAATTTTGCTTTGTTTTTGTCAATTGTCGATATCATTTGTTTATTTATAAACTGGCGATTTATTACCTCTTCTCTTGCTTGTAGCTTTCTTAAGGCCAATAGAGCAAGTAAATACGCTGTAGGCATCTTAATTTTGATTGGTAGTTTATTAAATACTTTCATAAAAAAATTTTCGTTTTAAGCAAAACGCCAGCAAATCGCTTCGTTTTCAGAACATGCTTAAATGCGTTTTGCGTTTTAAAAACGATTTGCGATTTGAAAACGCAGCGTTTTCAGAACATGGGCGTATAAATTGGCTATGCTTCAAACTAATTCGCCTAAATAACACTAGAGGCACTTGCAACACTGTTCTAAAAATAATCACAACGTGCAATTGCAGTGTTGCCATAAGCGAAGCTTTACTATCACTCTTACCATCTGTCTTATCTACTACTATCCCTTTCTAAAGGAAGTAACACAGTTAATATAGGCATTGCTTTCAAATCAAAATCGAACAAAATATTGCAAGGAAGCTGACGAGGTGGCAGGCACAGCTGGTCAAATATAAAAGGTTTTAAAATATTATAATAGGTATCAATCGGGTTATAATCGCAACTAAGTTATATTTTTCTTTAAAAATTGATTTGATTTCAATTTCACTCGGTTTCGGATTACAGAACATACCCGAATGTTCAACAAACTATCGGTAAAATGTACAATTACTCATTAATAACACGTACCTTTGCTAATATGTTCTAAAAAATAATTATCCATCCGTGATTACACATTCTTATAAATATTCCCTTCGATAATTTTTATTATTAAAATATAAAATTCACTTAAATAAAAGAATATAATAATTAACCTAAAAATTACATTTATTTTATTAAAACTAACATTCTATTACATACCTACATAGGTATTTATTTTTTAATTTTATCTCATTTACTTTCATTACCAACATCCTAGTCTGTGTGGCCACAGTCGGTCAAACACACCATTATTAATAACCATAACTTAAAGGTCAATATCTCTTGAGGAGATAAGATAGCCTTATAAATATCCACGGGTGGTGAAGATTTCCATTTTTAATAAAATAGGTATTCAATACTAATACAAATCTAGATTTAAACGTCAACCTTCATTATGACAAGCATTACAAGACTACATAAAACTTTAGAAGGTTAAATACCAACATTCAACCCGAGTAAACCCAAGAGTTTACATACAAAACAGGAACCTCGAAAAGCAATAACACGAAAAATTTACCAAAACATATTTTTTTTTTTTAATGAAATAAAACTTTATTTTTTATTGCAAAATAAAACACTCATCCACAGTATCTAACTTAATATTGTAAAACTATTCCGAAGGGGGAAGGAGTTTTTACAAGTTTTTTTTTAAGCAAAAACAGAACCGAACACCAAAAAACAAACACCAAAGTTACAAAAACAAAAGGTGGGTGGTGAATAATTATATTTCATATTGTTTTTAAGGCTTTGTTATTTATTTCTACTTACTTGGATTGGAACTAATTTGATATTTATAAATTTTTGACCAACTTATCGTATTTTTTATTATAAAAATACATGAATTTTTTATAAATTTAGTAATTTTTATTATTTGTTTTTTTCGTGCTATCTTTTTTGTTGTTTTTGCGTTTTTTATATTCTTCTTTTTAGGGGTCTCTTTTGTCTTTCTTTCAATTATTATTGCGTTTGATTGTTATTTGGCGAGTTTCAGCTATTCTCTTAACTTGTAAAAGCAATTAATTGTTTAATTTAGCTATTAAGGCTAAGCATAGGTAATTGTCTTATAGGAAAATCCATTTTTATGATTATCAACAAGATATTTTTTAAATTATCGTAACTTTTTCACAGCAATTTAACACTATAAAAAAGGAAAAAAGAAGACTGATGATTCTAATTGAATTTGCTAACAGCGAAGCAAAAATTGGTACTTTTTGTTTACATTAACTGTTAGACAAAACTCGTACGTTTAGGTACTTAACTTTTTCACATATTTTATCTATGCATAAAAACATCCGATATGGAAGTTTTTTGATTAAATTTTAAATAATAAACTTGTTCTTTATATGACAATATGTTGTATAAACCTAACCTGTTCAGTAAACTGAATTACCAAATTTATATTCTAAAGTATTACATTATTTTTTGCTATTCTTGTATTTCACATCGAAATTCTCCGTTTTGAATAGATATACAATAGTTTGTGGTATAAAAAATAATAGACTTTCTTATTCACGTGTAAAAGTTTTATTTTCATCTTAATGTTAAAAATGTAATTATTTCGAAAATGTAGAATTAATTTTCCATCAGCGTAAAAATACTTTAAAATATTTTGTTATAAAAATATCAACATTAAATATAAACAATAATTGTATTTGCCACAAAATTGATATTCGTTAGAAGACTAGTTGCAGAAAGCATGAAACAAATCGCCACTTGCTTCAGCTTAAAATTGTATTTAACTAGTTTTGTTTGAAATTAAAACTTCAAAAGCTTAGATATCTTTTTTGGAAACCAGCAGGCGTTTTCATACTCGTTTAGTATCCAGGTTTTTATTATTATTTAGTAGTACATATTACAAATACTTTAAAATTTAAATAATAGACTGTTTATTTTGAATAAGGGCACTATTATTTATACAAATTATTATTTCCTTAATTTTTCATACTAGTTGTTTCTTTATTGATTTATTCATTATATTATTATTATTATAAAATATAAAATCAATCATCAATAATAGTAGTTATAATTTTTAGAATAGCACTGTGAACACTAATCTTTTAAATTTATTGTGCATATAAAAATTTTATTTAGTATCGAGTTTTGTTTTTTGCTTTATATACATATTTTTTAATTAAAGGCCAGTACGCAGCTCGCCTGAGTTTCAGTTTCCCATAAGAAGTATGTGTAAAAAAACAGCCTGAATATCAGGTTTGAAAATTTTCAGTCAATTTTCCGTTTGGGAGTACGCAGCTAAAAAGAAAACTAAACGGAATTTTCGACTATTACAGGGATGTTCTAACAAAAAGTGTAGACTTTTTTTCTTCAGCTGAAACAAAAATTAATGTTCAGGCAATTGTTTGGTAACGGAATTTATGACATTTCATGTTTTTTATACATTTAAAATATTTTTTGTTCATTTCTGTGTTGATATAATGTTATTGTGTACAATAAACAATAAAATTTAAAAAACACGACTACATGATTTTTATTTCTACAAACGACCACATGATGATTTTTACTTTTGTAGAAATTAAGGCAAAAAAATCAAAACTGAAATTTCGTAGAGCTGCGTACTGGGCTTAAGCAAGCCGAATTAACAACTATAACATAAAAAAATTCTTTTCTCAAAAAATTTTAGCGGAAAAAACTGTTATAATACTTCACACAATACTAAAACATATGTTGGGTTAGGTTAGTTATTAGAAAAGTTATCAATTCCGAATGAATTGGCGAAAGAAGAACAAGCATTTGTTTTTATTGTGAAAAAAATTTTTGGATAATTTTTACAATTATCGCAAAAACTCAAATAAAAGATGAGTTCCCAAACAGTGCGTACGCCTGTTTCGCAAATAATACACAGTAAAGATGAAGTTGAAGAAGAAGAGCCAAAGAAAAAGTCACGTGAAGATTGGCGCAAGGCCAAAGAGCTCGAGGAGGCTCGTAAGGCTGGTACTGCCCCGGCAGCAGTTGATGAAGAAGGTCGTGATATAAATCCTCATATACCTCAATATATTTCAAATGCACCTTGGTATTACGGAGCCCAGGGACCTACTTTGAAGCATCAAAGACCTCAGCGAGATGAGGATAAAGGTCAATTGGAATGTATGGCTCCTAAAGGAGTTGATACCACCCGTTTGGTAACAAAATTTCGCAAAGGGGCTTGCGAAAATTGTGGTGCAATGACTCATAAGCGAAAAGATTGTTTGGAAAGACCACGAAAAGTCATAGCTAAATTTGCCGAGTCTATAGTAGTGCACGATGAGCATATTGTGCAGGATAATGCGGTGAATTATGATGAGAAAAGAGACCGTTGGAGTTCATATGATCCAGCAAATCATAGGGAGATTATTGAAGAATTTGAAAAAGTAGAGGAAGCCAAAAGGCAATTAAAAGTGGAAAAGCTAAAAAATAGTAAGTTTTTACGTTTTCCCAGATGGAAAGATAACAAAATTTTATATTTTTACAGATCCTGACGCTGAAATATCTGACGATGACAATAATGAAGACAAATATGTGGATGAAGTTGATATGCCGGGTACAAAAGTTGATTCTAAACAGCGTATTACGGTACGTAATTTGCGTATAAGAGAAGATACCGCCAAATATCTAAGAAATCTTGATCCAAATTCGGCCTACTATGATCCAAAAACCAGATCTATGCGTGATAATCCTAATCCTCATACACCCGCAGAAGAGTAAGTACTTTTTTTGCTTAATTGCAATTAAAGTAATAATTAATTTTTAACTTTTCAGGGCCGAGTTTGCAGGAGAAAATTTTGTACGTTTTAGTGGTGATACCACAAAACATTCTCAAGCTCAATTATTTGCCTGGGAGGCTCATGGCAAAGGTGTAGATGTACACTTATTGGCCGAACCCACCAAGTTGGAACTGTTGCAGAAAGAGTATGACAAGAAAAAAGATCAATTTAAATCAAGCGTAAGTTTCTGAGAACAAAAGCTAAATACTTTCAAATTTTGTAATCTAATTTCGTTTTGTTCTTAGACAAAAGAACATATCGTAGAGAAATATGGTGGAGTTGAACACTTAGAAGCACCCCCGAAATCTTTGTTACTGGCCCAAACTGAAGAGTATATCGAATACTCTCGTAGTGGCAAGGTAATTAAGGGTATGGAAAAGCCCAAGGCTCGTAGTATTTATGAAGAAGATGTTTATATAAATAATCATACCACTGTGTGGGGCAGTTATTGGAACGGCGGTCGCTGGGGTTATAAGTGTTGTAAATCATTTATAAAGAATTCTTATTGTGTGGGTATGAAGGATCCTGAAGCAGTAAGTGAATTTAAAATGCCAAACTCAGTACCAACTTTACCTATTACAAAGGAAAAGGAGGAGGAATTATGTAAGGCTTCCATCAGCTCAAGAGTTTCATCTGAAGAGGACATTGCCAAGTCTTCTTCAAGTTCTTCTTCCTCCTCATCATCTTCAGAAGACGAAGCTGAGCTACAAAAGGTAGCACTGGAGAGTAAAAAACTTAAAAAGAAAATGAAAAAACGAGAGAAGAAAAGAGCTAAAAAACTAAAGAAAAAAGACAAGAAATTGGCCAAGGAAAAGAAATGGCTAGAAGAGCAAAGTAAAGATAAATCGGATAAAAATAAAAAATCCATGTCTGAAATGTTGGATGACAGAAAGCGACCCTACAATAGTATGTATGATATAAAGGCACCTACAGAGGAAGAAATTGAAGAATGGCAGCGTAAACGCTCTCGGGAAGACGATCCAATGTTACAATATGTGGAAAGTTAGATATAGTTAAAAATGTTAAATTAAAAATTAAATATCTGCATTAATATTAAATTTCATGTTTTAATTTTCATGTCTAATTAATTGTCACATTTATTGAGCTCAAAAATTAATTCTTTAGAAGCGTCTAATCCGAATCGTCATTAAAAAGTACTTGGCATTTGTAGGTTACCCTTTTCTATTTATTAAACAATTGCATATTGCTCATACAGTAGCTCACGTATTTTATAATATTCATCAGACAAGTATCCTTCCATAGTCACTTTGCCCGTATCTATACGTCTTAATGCTAAAGATCCATTACAACACCACAAAACGCCACCAGAAAATTCAGAATTAATATTGTTGCGCATGAGAATCTGTTTAAAGTCGGAAAGTTTAAGCTCGTTAATCAACACCGAATTGTGGACAGGTATTTCATCATTTTCCAATGATTCTAAAGTAAAGGTTTTTTCGTCACTGTTGGCTGCTTCACTGACATCATTATCACCACCACTATTATTATCTGCATTTGTTGTTGAATCAATAGCTTGAGTTCGGACACCAATGCGAGCATCAATCCAGGCTACTTCGGCATCTTTTCCTTTTTGGAATTGTAGTTGAGCTACTAAACCTTCAGTAAGCCGAACTTGATAAATATGAGTTTCAGTCGTAGCATCAGTTGTCTGAAATTTGAACGGCAAGATTAAGAATTCTTATAATATAGATAAACTTACTTCGCCCTTGCGAGGTGTAAATACTCTAGCCCCAATATTCTGTTCACAATGCTTTGCTACCGCATACGTGGCCTCTTCAGTACCATGTACAACTATAACACGACGTGGTCTTAACTGAGACAAAATCTTTAACATAGACTCGCCATCAGATCGACCCTCGAAATCTATACGCTGAATTTGTGCATTTACTTCTATAATTTTGCGTTGGCTTATACATTTGGTTGGTTTCTCCAGTAATTGTACATCTAAAAATATGTTTTAATATTTTATTGTTAACTCCATTTATTTGTTTTAAACCCACCATCATCTGATTTTGATTTTTCTCCTTTTACATCTTCCTTCTTTAAATTTTCTTTATTGTCATCCATCGGGTTATCATACGATACATCGGCTATACGATAATCTTCCAAATTAACTATTTCTCCATATTCATCACATTTAATTTTCTCCTCGTGAAAGGGGAACATGACATGATGTCTTTTATTCGATTTAAAGAAACCCGTATGTTGCCTTCCCTCTGGCCTTATTACTATATCATGTTTTCCTGTTATAATACTCATTTCGATGTCATCATCTGAATCGGAACTGCTTTCTTCTTCTGCATCTTGCTTAACTATAAGTCGATTAACTTTTTCACCCTGTATGCGCAAATATTCTTCCAGTTCGGCACCTTCTAACTCAATGCGACGTCTGACATCAATTTCGATTTTTCGACCGACAGAATGATTTTCAACTAAATCCATGGCTAAGGTACCCTGAGAGGTTCTAAGTAACGAAGGAGGTAATTACAAATTAAGAGTTTATATTCTTTACTAGTAAAGCTTACCGGGAAGTAAATATTATACTATTGTTAGGATTTCCGGCCCACTGTACGAATAAATCTCTTGCAAAACCACTTTCCATGTCTTGCTCACTAGCTAACACAACCTTTGGACCAGGTAGTTGAGCCAGCTCAAAAAGACTGTGACAAAGTTGCATATGTTTAAATTGGAATGGATTGTTACGAGCACCCTCGAAACTTTTCATTAGTTTATCACTCATCCATTCAATTTGAGATTTGGCAAACTCGATGACATTGTAGGAGAAGTTATTAAGCAATGCTAGAGAGTAAGCCATCAAACCAGACTCTTTATTTTTCCAAAGCTGGTCCAACATGTGTGCTAATTCTAACACACGTCCAGCAGTATCAACTGCTATTAGTACATTGCCATTACCTCTTAGAGTTTGCAATATGTTAGTCATGAGCTTTTCATCACGAGCTCTACGTCGGGCTTGTTGATACAATGCATTGAAAGCATCGGTAATAAGTAAAGACGGTCTTTGCAACCTTTCCAATTCGCAGCCATTCAAATGGCGCTCTTTTTTGTGATTAAAATCAGTGGCATATACAATATCCTCTTCGCCCACCTTTAAAATTTTCCATATTGTACCACCAATCATATGACCAGCAGGTAAGGGTGTTATTGCAATTCCATAACCTTTTCCCTTTAAAGAAACCGTCTGGTTGTACTTTAGCTGAATAATTTTATCAAAAGCAGCATCCACATCATCCAAAGAGAACAAATCGAAATCGTACATATTAAAATGGGACATATATAGATCGTACATAAACATTTGACCCATTTTATGCACAGGTATGGTAGAATAAATGGGACAGTTCAAACCCAATTTACCCACTAAGTAGGGCAGAGCACCCAAATGATAAATATCTGGGTGAGACAATAAAACAGCATCAATTGTGTGCACATGTCTAAAATAAATTAAACAAATTATTTTAAATAAGAAAACTTTAAGTATTTGCCACCTTTTAACTTCTTTGATGAAATTTGCATCAAATTTTTCATCCCAACCACAGTCCAACATTATTTTGACTTCGTCGATCTGTAGTATATAACAGGGTGGTGTCTCATCCATGGCTCCCGAAACTGTATGTAATTTAATAATTGATGTCATTTTACGAGTATTATTTTCTTTAAATTAACTAAATCTGTACACTATTTTTCTGAATAATAAAAGTAAACAAAAAGTTCAGCACGATTTCCGCAACCACCGGTGTCTACTTCTTTTTTAGTTAGCCACTCATTGCACGCTGTTAGCACACAGTTTGAATGTAAATACAGGGATCAAAAAATTGCATGTAAAGTTAGTTGTTCTGTGATTCGATAACAGTCTACGAACCATTATTATAACATGCCAATAGCTAAAGATAGGATTATATTGAGCAATAAGTTTTTTTTCGTTATAATAACGAGGGCAAGGATCGTTATTATAACTTGCCTTTAGATTGCGAGATAGTTAAAAGTTATTTGCAGTTTACTTATAATAGAGAAAAACTATTTATCTCGACGATAAAATCCAAACTTTAGCTATTGGGAAGTTATAATAATGGGCGTACGCAAAATTTATATGGATGAATTGATATAGGTTCTTGATTAGTTCAAATGCGATCTGATACTTTGCTGTTTTTAGCCGCGAAATCGTCATTTCCAACCATGAATTTTTACTTCATTTGGTACCTCTCCAGATTTAAAAACATATTTTTTAAGGTCACAAAGAGAAGAAATGATTTTATGTTGCTAATTCAAAACCACGAAACCATTTGCTTGTTTCACTTGGTCGTAGTATAAATAAAAACGTTCAAAAGTGGGAAAGGAATGTCATGAAAGTAAAAGTAAATAGCTGAAATTGCTTTTGAGGTCAAAAACACATCATACAAGGTTATCGCATCTCTTCAACAACAAATATCTTACCGTATTTTTGGAGTTAAATCAAAATATTGTTTATATTTTATAGCTGGAATTTGACAGTTATAAAAAAACAAATAATGAGCCTTAGCTCGTGTAAACGTTATGTATACAGTGTAACCGCCTTGAGTAAGTTAAATTTAGATAGACATAACCCTCTGATGCCGAAGAATTGAAAGAGTATATTAATCGGGTATGTTCTGTAATCCGAAACCGAGTGAAATTGAATCCGAATGAAATTTTAAATTGTCATAACTTTTAAATCTTACAACATTTTGATATTATTTTTTATACATTTGATTAAAGACCATTCACATAACTTCCTTGATTGCTAATGTTTTAAAATAGTAGGCGCAACTAAGTTATATATTTCTTTAAAAATTTATTCGTTTTAAATTTCACTCGGTTTCGGATTACAGAACATACCCGAATATGTTTTTTAATATATTTTTATTTCAAAGGTTTTATTATTGCTAGAGAAAGAAAAATTAAATATTAGCAGAATAAAATACATTATCTGTAACGCTTTTCCTTTTTCAGCATTATTTCTCTAAAAGGTACTAAAAATTCTAATCAGTTCTAAACATAATTTACAAGTGTAGAGAAAGAAAAGAAAATATATAGTAGTTTCGATATTGCGAGAAAACCATGTTCTGAAGCAAGGTGCTAAATATTAAATATTCCTTTTCGTTATTCTGTCGACATTCTATTTTATAACATATAAAATAAAATCTTAGCGTAAATCTTTTTTTAGATTACTATTTAATGCCAGACCGATATACTTTACAATGTTTATGTAGCAGCTGCGATTAACTTTTAAGCACAAATTAACTTTTTAAGGTTTTCCGTATGCTATTCTTAAAAATAATCAGATATTGACATAATCTGATAACACTTGTACTTGAATCAAAATATATAAACATTATTGCTTGTGTAAACATTGTGTTACTTTAAGTGAATTATTCGGAAAAAAGAAGCAGATAAACCCAATTTTTTTTTAAAGCGCCAACCCAGGCGGATTGAATTGACCATTTTGGAAATATAATTTTATTTAAAACAAACAATTAAAAATGTGGAATAATTTTGAACAATCTCCTCTAGAAGATGAAACTATATCAAATGCTTTCTCTTCGAGAGGTATTTTTCGCATTAGCAGCGATGTTGAGGTAAATATGTCATTCGAAATCCTTTTCTATTTCATTTATTAATTAATTCCTTTATTTAGGTTACACATTATCCCCAGGTCCAGGCTTCGGTCCAAAATAACAAAATGGTAATATCCATTGACAAGACTATATTTTTATTGGAAGATGAAATGATTGCCAAATGCAGTTTATTGTCCTTTAATGCCAACATTGATGTCCTGGCCATTTCTCAAACGGGTAACTTAATTGTTTGTGGCCTGAGTGATGGAGAAATTCATGGCATTTTTATTAAGGGCATACCGCTGTTTGTCCAAACTATTAGGCAAACTGATGTTAATATTATTGGTGAAAAAACTTTTGCTGGCATTCAGCAAGTTGGCAATAATTTTTGTTTTACTTGTACAAACGGCAGCGTTTATAGGTAAGTTTCAAAAAATTTAATTGGTTATTTTATTATCCAATAGTTTTTAAATTTTTATTTTAAAATTGTTCAATCAATTCCTTGAATTTTCTTTAGTCTCTCCGAAATCAATGAATCCCTTGTGGATTCCTATTTGAATGTTTCATTAAGCGAAAATGAAACCCCGTCTTTTGCTGAAAATCTTTACAACGATGTTTCATTAAAGCGTCTTTTCGGTTTAAAGGGCTTAAGTAGTATTACGGCTGCCTTATTGCTAAAAAGTGATTTTGATTATTTCAATGCCCATATAGCAGAACAAGACCCCTTCTTAATAGCTGGAACATTAGAAGCTATCTATATGAGAACATCTCAGGACGACGTTGTTCGTATTAATATTTCGGAAAAATTTAAAGGTGTTAAAAATATTTACAATCTAGAAAATTTCATGTAAGTTAGTCTGTGGGTGGTTAAAAATATATAATTTATCTATAATTTATTTATTACGTAGTATTATCTTAACGAATTCGGGTCATTTGCTGGAATTGTGCCCTTTTACCAAAATTATTTTGTATCCATCTTCAGCCCAAGAAATTTTGATAGATGATTTAATAGTCATGGAATGTAGCGATGAAAATATAGAATTATTAACTTTAACCAAATCTACGCAGGATCGTGAAAGATCAATAAAAATTTTAAATTATCCAGGTAAGTGAATTTAATTAACTGAAATTCATAAAATTTTTCTTTACATTTAAATTTTAATTTTTAAGCTTTTAAATGCAGCAACGAATTAGATGTTGCAGAACACTCTTGGCTGGTTCAACAACCAAAATGTTCTGTTAATTTGTATTATTTTAGTGGTTTGCAGTGCAACATTAATAATTTTCTATCCATTTTGGAAATGTTATCTGTTTCTGAAACTCATCCAAGTGAACGCTTTAAAAAATTAATTGCTAAGGGCCATTTAGAAGAGGCTGAGGTAAACTATTTATTTTTGTCAGCAAAGTGTAACTCAAATACAAAAGCTAAGTTAACATATATTTTTCTAAGGTTTTTGGCACCCAATTCGAGCTTTGTTTACAACCCATATATGAGGCTAAAGCCAAAAAAATTTTAGTTGAAATGGATAGTTTGGGAGAGGTGAGTTTTAATTTATTGTTAAACATTATAAAAAAATTAAAGTAAATAAAAGCAGCTATAGGATAATAATAATAATAATAATAATAATAATAATAATAATAATAATAATAATAATAAATATAAATAAAAAATAATAAATACAAAATAAAAAAATTTATTTAATTTTTTTAATTAAAATTTTTGTTTAAATAATTGTTTCATATAAAATGAAAAATTTTATATTAAATATTAAAATTGAGATTAAGATTTGGAAAGCCAAAAAATCCGTTGGCTATTCGATTCTACCATAGATAACACAACATTGCAAGATGCAAGCCTGATGATGCGGTCAGATTCATTATGGATATCGAGAAAAACAAAGGATCCATTGGCTGAGCAATTATACCTTGGTTTAGACGATATTGCAAGATGCAAGCCTGATGATGCGGTCAGATTAATTATGGGAATAAAAAAATAGTATATGGGGGAATTACCATGGTCTCCATTCTAACCTTACACAACATATTAAAATTGTCTTTTTATTAATTTATTTTTTTTAGAGAAATCCTGACACAATAAACGAACGTTTTGCGGATCTTATGAAACTTTTAAAAAGTATTGAAAATACAGAATTTTTTAGACAACATCGTATGTTTAGTTTGCCTACACGCCAATTATTGGAAAAATATTTAAAAGAAGTTTTAACTCATTTCGATGAAGAGGTAAAAAATGATACAAACAAAAAAAGAAATACTTAAATATTATTATATTATTAATATTGTTTATAAAGGATGATGAAAGTCATATACTAGAAATTATGGAACAATTGGACCGCATAAAGACCTTGACCATCACCGATCCCTACGAAATAAATAGTGAATGGCAAAAATTTGTTTATCATCCCAATTTAATTAAATATGTGACATCATTGTTTAAATCGGATATGCCAATGTCTTGTTTAATTTGGAAAAGGCACTCAAGTGCTATTTTGCCTCAACTCACAGAAAATAAATTAAGAGATTTATTGAAATTAATACCCAATGATACAAAACCATTTAATCTTCTACAATGGCTAAGGCAATTTGTACCCATTGTTAGTAATACTCATCCAAATATAATGCCCTTCATAACCGATTGGAGTATACAAAAGATAAGATCTTTACAATATGCTGAACATTGGCCTGAAATTGGTTTGGAATTTTCCACTAAAGTGGCGGAGATATTCGAAGATATGCATTTTATGCACTCGGATGTAAGACGGCAACATGAACGTAATATAAACAAGCTAAGAGATGTGGTAAATGCTTTAGAGGATTTGTTTGTTTTGAAGAAAAGTTATAATTTAATATTTACCCTGGATAATTACTTGCAAGTCAGTTTTAATTAGTTATTTTCTTCCCCCTAAGTAATAGTCTTTATTATTTGCATAACAGGACAGCATAGATGAAACGGCCAAGTGTATTTTATTGCGTGTCCATTTGGATAATCTTAAAAGTTTGGTCAATGATTTTCTCTACCCCATTTATCAAGAAAAAGGTTCGTCTCCGGTAGCGGCCATAAGACGTTATATAGCTCTATTAGTGGCCAGCAAAAAATCCTTTACCACCTGGCTAGAGAGATCAGTTGCCTGCATAGAACTCTTGCACAATGAAGATGATCGCCTAGAATCGGCTTTATTAGTTTTGCAAGTAAATATTATAAAGTTTTTTTTTATATTTAAAATAATTTATTAATTTTTTTAGAACTCCCCTGTTCCTTGGCCTGAGACCGTAGCACCCTTAATGAAATTACGTTATTCTACCCATCCCTTGGCTTTAAAAATCAACACAGAGTATGAAATTCAAGTTATCAAAATAATGAAAGCTAAATATGGCTGGCCCACGAATGTGGGTACTGATATAAATTTGAATTTATTTATGTTTCGTATTGTAAAAATGGATATGCCTGATATGCTGGAAGACATTAGGATCCTAACTAAGGCGGCACCAGAAATTGCTAGTGGCGCCAATGCTAATTGTTGTTATCAAATGGTTAAACGCGGCAAACTAGAAGTGGCTTATGATTTTTTTAAAACTCTCAAAGCCAATAAAAACTCCAATTATGCTCAAGAAGTCACGCAATTTTTTGCTGTAAGTCTGTTATTTTTTTTTTGCAAATCCGTTAAAATCCGTTTAAAATTTTTAAATTATTTAATTTAATTATTAAATTAGCTTTACCTTATTAAAGGGTTGTTTCATATTTTAAAACACAAAACATATAATTTTTTTTAAACAAATTTTTAGGACCTTCTAGAAAATTCGAACAGCATGTTAAGCGAGGCAAAAGAAGAACAAAGCAATCTTATAGAATTTTTTAAACTTATCACACCTCTGCATTGTCCAAGTTCCCAAAAACATTTAAAAATCATCCAAAATTGTTTTGTGCTAAGACACAAATATGATTTACATATTGGCCACATGTCTCAGCTGGTGACAAAAGAAAGTCGTCTTAAATTTCTGGAAGCCGGCATAGAAAATATCATTAAACGCAGCCAGGGCGGTGATAATATTTGTAAATATTTCATCACCGAAATAAGTGATTTATCGTCAGCCCTACAATTTGCCAAACTATATGGTGTCATACGTTTGTGTCAACGCATGAAATGTTTAATACTCTCCTGTGCCCTTGCATACAATATAATGGAAATGTCCGATTGCAATGAAGAATCTAAAGATGACTATATTGAAATGGCTTTGGAGTTGTTGGCCCAACAGTTGCAATTTACAAAAGGTTCGCAGTCCAGTGCTTTGGCAGCTTTATTGAACGAAAAGGATCCTTTGGCATTTCCCTTGGCCTATGAACTTTTGGTAAGAGCTTCGCTCTTTGAGAACACACAAAACTGTGATCTGATCGAGCTGATTAATTACGTACGCATTGCCAGCACTACATATTCGTTTAATGAAATAGAAAAATTCTATGATGGTCGTCAAAAGGAGATATCTAAATTGATATGTGAAGCTATTGATGCATCTGAAATTGCAGTGGGTGATACTACACTCAATTTTTCGTCGGCAACGAATATGTCTTTTGATGTTAAGCCCGAAACAAAATCAAAAAGACGTTATTCGGTGTCATTGTTTGACGAGGTCTTGCCAGTGTCCCAGCAGCAAACGCAGAAAAAGGTGAGTTTTTTTTTTTAATGAAATTAAAATTATTAGAAATTTTGCTAGACTCGTTCTTGTTTATTATTTTTTATGAATATTTGCGAGTATTTTATCGATATTCTTTTTTTTGTTTAAAGTTAAGTTAATTGAAAACTATTTTTTGAGAAATTTTAAGTTATCGATAATTTTGTAGAGAAATTTAAATTTGTTAGTAATTTTTCAACAGAAAGCTCAAATTATCGATGTTTTTTTTAGAGAAAAATTTTTTCTTTTTAAAGAACAACTTGAATCAGTACATTTTCTTAAGAAAATTAAAGTTATTGTTAAATATTGAATATTTTAAATTTTCATCTATATGCTAACAATAGCATATATTCTTAAGAAAATTGAGGTTATTGGTTACACTATAAAAACTAAATTAAAGTTACCGGTACATTTTCTATAGAAAATTAAAGTTATGGCTAAATTTCCTGTTTGAAATTGAAATCGGTAAAATTTCTGTAGAAAATTAAAGTTATCGGAAATTTTCTGCAAACAAATTTAAAGTTATCGGTAAATTTTCTTTATTACATTAAAGTTATCGGTAAATTTTCTTAAAAATTTGTAGTTTTCGATAAATTTTCAATATCGAATTAATGTTATCGGTAAATTTTCTATAGATAATTAAAGTTATTGATAAACTTTCTATGAAAAATTATCGTTGTTGGAAAATTTTATGTAGAAAATTAAAGTTACCGGTACATTTTCTATAGAAAATTAAAGTTACCAGTACATTTTTTATAGAAAGTTAAAGTTATCGGCAAATATTCTGTAGGCAAATAAAGAAGAAAATTAAAATTTTCTGTAAAAAATTAAAGATATCGGTAAATCTTCTATAGAAAATTAAAATTATTTAATAATATAGTATAGAGTTTATTTAATAATTTCATCTGTATGCAATTAAAGTTATCGGTAAATTTTTAATAGATAATTTAAGTTATCGGTAAATTTTTAATAAAAAATTAAAAGTTATCGGTAAATTTTCAGTAGAAAATTAAGGTTATCGGTAAATTTTCAGTAGAAAATTTAGGTTATCGGTAAATTTTCAGTAGAAAATTTAAGTTATCGGTAAATTTTCAGTAGAAAATTTAAGTTATCGGTAAATTTTCAGTAGAAAATTTAAGTTATCGGTAAATTTTCAGTAGAAAATTTAAGTTATCTGTAAATTTTTAGTGGAAAATTTAAATTATCGGTAAATTTTCAGTGGAAAATTTGAGTTATTGGTAAATTTTCTATAGAATATTTAAGTTATCGGTAAATTTTCTATAGAATATTTAAGTTATCGGTAAATTTTCTATAGAAAATTTAAGTTATCGGTAAATTGTCTATAGAAAATATAAGTTATCGGTAAATTTTCTATAGATAATATAAGTTATCGGTAAATTTTCTATAGAAAATATAAGTTATCGGAAAATTTTCTATAGAAAATATAAGTTATCGGACAATTTTCTATAGAAAATAAAAGTTATCGGTAAAATTTCTAATGAAAAAAAATTTCTATTGAAAGATTAGAATTTATTATTATTCTTATTATTATCTCATTTCCAGATCAACTATAGTGAACAGTTGCACATTGTGAAATTTGTTTCGCGCACCTTACTGTGCCTGGTTATAACCACACCCTCCAGCAATGACCTATTTACTAAACTAAAAGAAATGATTTTAAAATCGGGCGATTCTTCCATAGAAATTAATGTTGATAGTGTTAAAAATGATTTCTTTTTATCTCTGCAACATTTAATCAATAATAAAATACATGATATTTGGTATATAACAGCACAATATTTGTTGGACTATCAAAAGAGGCATAATTGCAAATTAATAAATAGCGACTTTATATCACTGCAAATGCCCAGAGTTTTTCGAAATGTTATGTCGCACAAGGATATAAATTTTTTGGGTAACTATTACTAAATTGAAATACAACAAAAAAATTTATTTTTTATTAAAATTTCTTTTTCAGAATTATTCGTTATGCTCACGGCTGATTCTCATTCGGGGGTTTTGTTACAAAAACTGGAAAATGATTTGAAAAACGATCAACAAAAAGTCAATTTATTAACATTATCTGAAATGTATAATGAACATTTTGAGGAGTTCGACCATGTAAAAGAAATAAGAAATAAGTATGTTCACTATTCAAAATAAGATTTTTAATGTAACTTTAAATATTTCATTCAATTCCTTCAATTTCGTTGCAGACGCATTAAACATTATTACTATTTGGAATTTTGCAAGCAAGATCCCACCATTAAAGGCAAATTTAATGCTGATATTGATGGTATAGAAGAGTTACTTAAGGAATTCCATAATAAACAATTGGATGTTCATTTGTTAGAGCGCATGAGTAGAGATTTTCAATTAGATTATCAAAAAATGTTGGTGACTCAGGTTGGTTTTCTATTTCAATTGTAAATATATTTCTTTGTATATTTATTTTATTTTATTTGATATAAGGTGGTGAGCATATTGCAGGCCCAGGAAATGCAATATGAAATTAAAATGGATAGTTTTGGTGATGAGGAACTAGTAATGATAACCACCGTGGAGCATATTAGAAATTTATGCCAGCCTTATATAAATGAAATTAAAAATACTGATTTACTAACTGCAAAACTAAAACAATTTATAGATGAGGTAAATAACTATAACTATTTTTATAATTTTTAGGGATTTTACTTCAAATCCGGATGTTTCCATATTCAATTCTCTATTTAAAAAATTAATACCACTATTTTCTATATCAAATTCAGGATTTTAAAAATTTAATTCAAACCGATAGTAAAATAAAATTCAGAATTTTAAAAATAAAGATCTAACTTCAAATTACGGCATGGCATTCGACAGCGATCGAAGTTTAAATAGAAATTAAATGAACATTTTGTTCAATATCGAATGCCAATATTTGGCCCCAGATTTTTTAAAACAAATTTAGGATTTGTTAATAGGCCATTCATATATTAACTCTTTTCCTAAAATTAATGCCCCCCTATTATGGTTCTCAACTTTGAAAAAAGTTCGATTGGCATTGATTTTAATTGGCATTGCCATTCTTTTTTTATAATCTTAACAAAAATTAGTTAATGGCAGAGGTACAAAATCAAAGCGCCAGGGTTTGATATGCCTAGCTTTCTTTAAAATCTGTAGCGCAACCTATACCTTCGTATAGGAAGACTCAAATTCAGCTAGGTAAAATTAAAATGAGTTTAATGGTTCTCCTCCAGTGAAAAGTTGAGTTTAATGGTGCTCCTCGAGCAGAAAAATGCGTTTAAAAATGGTGCTCCATCAATATCCGACTTATTATTTTTGAAAGCAGTATATTTTAACCAATATTGCGAAACAGATGGCGCTGTTTTAAAATAATGAGTAACTCATTTCCTGTCTGTCTTCTGCTTGTTTTGTTTTGTAATTTCATTTAATTCTTTTTAGATAAATTTCTATTTTTATGAATTATACTTGTGTGTTATTGAAATTCTAATACACTTCGATGCCGTGCCCAAAGAAATGCAAATATGGACGAGTATTTTACACTTTTTGAAACACAAAATGACGACAAGACGTCGTCATCGTCCAGGGCAATTGGAAACCGATATGTGGTTTGAGTCACAAAAAGAAATTGGTGTGTTACCCAAAATATCACGTTATCGTTTACCCTTCAAGCCAATCGTTGAGCAGCCACTGAAAGATATTCTAGATACCGAGCTTAATGTAGACAATTGTGAAAGTTGGTTTCCACTCATACAATTGCATATGATGTTGAAGGGTTCCACGGATATTGCTCACAATTGTGATTACTTTTGTATGTCAGCGGTTAAAAACTCTATAGGAGAATATAAAAATCGTGATGATCCGGAGACGTGGAATTTACAGCCAACAAATAATGCTTTTTTGAAATCTGTAAGTAAAGTTTTTTTTGTTTTTTTTTTTTAATATTTTCTGTCTAAATTTTACTTGAAGATCTTACGTTTGGTCAAACATGTCCACAATCCTTCGAAGGCTTTTATGATTTTATATTTTGTGTCTAACTATGCCCCAGATGGGGCCGATCAAGTGGAAGCTTCTTATGAGTGCTATAAATATGCTTTGGAAAATGAAAGTAAAATCACGGATCCCAAGTGTCAGGAGCAATTGTCGAAAATTAAACGCAAATACCCCACACTGAAAACCCAACATTTACTTTATGTCTATGGCTTAACAGATGAAAAACTCATGCGTTTAATTGAAAATCCCGCAGAGCTAATTTATCATTTGTATCATTTGGATATTATACTGAAGGGTGGTAAATTGGATATAAATGCAGTGGTCAAAGAAATTTCCAACTTGCACAATCTAAATTTGGAAACCATACAATTTAGGTTGCTGCAAAAATGGTTGTCATTTACGGTGGACACACCTGATGGCACCATATTAGATGAAACCTTGTTTGAAGATCAAAATTTAGCGGAAAATAATGACGAGGAGTTTACTAATGCAGCAGAAAATGTTATAAGGTAACACGTTATTTATTTGTTAGTTTAAAGAAACTACTACTACTAACAATTGCTGTGTTCTTTTAGAGCTAATTACATCATAAATAGTTGGCCCATTGAAGTTGCTGTGCAGTTTTTGGTAGCCAATATTTTTCCTCCAGATGGGTAATTTTTTCATCTTAATTTTATTTCATTTTAATTTTTTTTAACTTAAACTCATTTTAAGATCCGTCAATACCTCTAAACAGCTGCAAATGTATGAATGTTATTTCAAACTCTATGATGGCAACAGCACCTCCTTTGCCAACATGTTGAGCCAGGAGCAGTACATTACTTTAAAATGCGTCCATGAGCTGAAGAAATTGGGCTACAATTCAAGTTTGGAAAAGTTTGCCGACAGCAATAAAATCGACATCCTTAAGACGCTGTGGTCACGAAAATCTCACAATCCAAACACTTTACAAATACTGGCGAATATTTGTTTAGGTTTTGATATTTATATACCCAAGATATGGAATGGCATACTGAAACGTATGGTTATGTTAAATATGATTAAAGATTTGAACGCTCTAGTGGACATTCTCTCGTGTAAGCCGCAATTAATACATACGGAAGGTTTCGTAATGGCTTGGGATTGTGTTTTATTTGAGCCCTTTAAAAATGCCAATCAAACGAGATCATTTGAACAGGAGGAAGTGTTACACAAGACTTTGTTTAGGTTACAGGTAAATCAATGCAGTGATTTTTTTTTTCAGCCTTATTCAGGAAATTTATTGAGGTTTTATCTTTGTTTATGTTGTTCCTTGTTATTTAAGATTTTTTTTTAGCTTAATTTTTTATTTTTAAAAACTATAGATGGCAAAGATACCTAAGCAAAGAGCCAGGGTATCCCACAGAATGTTTAAAATGTTAATGTTCGCCTCCTCCAGGTTTTGCAACGCAAACTATATCTTCGTGTAGGAAGTGAGAGTTCCCGAATTCAACATATTTAAAATCACTTGAGTTTTAGATGTTACTCCACCGTTGAGCGATTGAATTTAATTTACGCCTCCTTCAGGGTCTGCAATGCCACATATACCTTCGTATAGAAAGTGAGAATTCCCGAATTCAGTTTTAGTTCAATATGTACTCCACAAATGAACGGTTGAGTTTTATATGGTGCTTCATTAATGAACGATTGAGTTCTATATGTGCGCCACCATAAAAGAACGATTAAGTTCTATATCTTTTTCACAAATGAACGATTGAGTTTTATATGGCACTCCAACAATTAACGATTGAGTTTTATATGTGCTCCTCAAATTTCAGCCTTATTCTAGAAATTGAGTAAAATTTTATGTAAATATTGTTGCTTGGTATTGAAAAATTTTTGGGCTTTATGAATTCATAAAAACTATAGATGACAAAGGTACTGAACCAGAGAAACGAGGCATCGTATAGATTGTTTAAAATGTTAATTTTCGACCCCCTTCGGGGTCTGCAATGCGACATATGTGAACAAGTGAACGATTGAGTTTTATATGGTGCTCCAACAATTAACGATTGAGTTTTATATGTGCCCCAAAAATTTCAGTCTTATTCTAGAAATAGTATTTAAAATTTTTTGGCCTTTATTAATTTATGAATTTATAGAAACGATAGATGGCAAAGGTATTGATATAGGGTATCCCATAGATTGTTTAAAATGCTAATTTTTGCCTCTTCTAGGGTTTCCAATGCAACATATACCTTCCTTCGTATAGGAAGTGATAAGTCCCGAATTCAGTTTGAGTTTTATACGGTGCTCCACAAATGAACAATTGAGTTTTATATGGTGCTCCATCAATTTACGATTGAGTTTTATATGGAGCTTCATCGAAAAATAGTTTTTATTGGCTCCATAAATGAACGGTTGAAGTATGATGCCCCTCCGTCCCCAATAAAAGATTGCGATTTATTTAGTACTCCATAAATGAACGATTGAATTCTATAGTGCTCCACCAATGTACGAATTATTGATTAAAATCTTCAAGGTTATACACAATAACGAAAACGGTTGCACGTGGCTGATTCATGAAACCAACAATAACTTCACTACAGTACTGTTATTCGAGGAAGCCAATCAGCCAATACGAGAGTGATAAGCAAACTATTGATGCCCTAAAAATACTTTGATCTACAAAAAAAAAAAAAAAAAAAAAAAATAATGACAACTACGCACCCGCGTTTTTTATCCACCCAGAGCGACTTTAACTCTGTTTTGGACTTTAAATAAAATTAGTAGGGCATTGATTTTAAGCAAACATATTGCCTAGTTATGTAAATTATACTTTTCGCCTCCTCGAGTATCTACAGTCAGACCCGGTCAGACCGGTAGCTTCTTATAAAATGTCAAAATTTCCGACTTTTGACTTAACTTAAATTGAGTTTTAAATGGTGCTTCACCAATAAACCACTTTTAATTTAAAAGTTTATAAACGGTTATAAACGATTGTAAGATTTAAAAAAAAAATCAAAATGTTTCATTAAATAAAAATTTATTTAATTAAATAAATAAATTTACCAGGTGGTGGCAATGATTTAATTAGATTTTGTGTTGTTATTCAAAATGTCGAACTTTTTATATTAAAAAAAAAAATTTTATTTTTTATTTATGAAAATTTATTTTTTAATTTTTATATTTATTTTTTTATATATGAGTAACGGTCTTGGTGTCATTAATACTTTTTTTGTGTATTTATATATTTTATTTATATTTATTTTTCTTTAGAGTTGTCCGGTTGTGCATTCCTTGAATCTGTTAAGATTTGCAGAAACTTGCTTGCGCTTAGATCGCCCACACATGGCTGCAGTATTTTTAGCATTTTGCAGAAGTGAGCAACAGAAAACGCAAATTAAAAAGGTTTGTTTATTTTTTTTTTGATAATAAAAGTTATTTTTATTCCAAAATTCTTTTTGTTTTCTTTACCAGCTTATAATTATGCAAAACAATAAAATGCGACAGGATATTTTGGATCTAGAAGACGTGGGCATTTTGTCCTTTGTTTTAAATTTAGCTCTTAAAGAATTGAATTTATAACTTATTTTAACACAATTTATTTTTTTTTATAAATAAAATGATAATTATGAAATCGATAATGAATTACATATTTGTAGAAATAAGAGATATTTTGCTTAAATTATAAATGAAATATATGTTTTTAATCAAAATTGCAAAAAAAAATGTATAAACAAAAATAAAGTTTGTTTTTCAATAAAATTTTCTGAAAAAGATTTTTTATAAAATAATCGATTAAGTCGAATCTTATATACTTATATTTTCGCCATAAGACAGACGTAGGTTTCCGCAATACTTCAATATAATTACAACTTATAGAACACCCTTTAACTTTATGCTTTCCTACCTAATTTTATGTTGTTATGGGGCACCCTTTAGTTTTTACTATCTATCAAATTTTAAAAATTGTATGAGCCTGCTTATGAGTATTAAAAAGTTAAGCACGTATACTTCACGGTCTCGTCTTCTATGGGCACACCCTTTAACTATTAATTACACACCTTTTATATTTGTTGTTATACGGAACATAGTACAACACAAGGATTATAGAAGACAAGGTTACGCCATCACGAAAATAAAATTGAACTTTTCTGCGCATGTCGACCGAATGACGTCACGAAACTGTCTTCTTATTGGCTAATAATTCTGACTGAGAGTTTAATGAGAGTTTTTAATAAAAATGTTGAGAGTTTATATGCAGGGTTGCCAATTTTAGCCTATTACGTAGATTTTTTTTGTACGTATTTATTTGAAGGAATTTGTTGATTACAGACTTGGCAACTTTAAATTGGTCGAACAACGTCATCTAACGGGAAAACATGCGCATGGCGTAATATTGTTTTCTATCATTCTTGGTACAACATACTCTGTCTAAATTGCAAGTGTCTACCTATAAAGCGGAATTTAGACGGTCAATCGCGGCTTATCAGCGTGGCGTGATGAGAGAGAGTGTTTAGCATTTACATGATCAAGCGAAGAATGTCAAACATCATTATACAACAGACACTGAGCAGTGAGGTTCTTATTTAAGATGGCGCATGATTTAGCTGCTGCTTTATTAATTGATAAATTATGGGAAGACGACAATCCAAAAAGAGTACGAAACGAATTGGGACAATTGAATTATTAGTGAATGGAATTATAGAGAATTATAAACAACGACATCTTGGCTATATTTTTTATTTATTCTTCAGTTTCTAATCAATTATTTAAAAAAATATATTGGAAAAATACAAATATTCTTTATATTATTTTTGCAAAAGAACACCTTTCGGCAATATTGAATATCTTAGTATTTGGTCAGAGTTATGCCCCATTAAAATCTCTTTAATTCATACTGTGTGAAGGAATAGGAAAATGTAATAATGCATGTAATATTTTATTTATACAAAAACACAATTCAAAGTTTCGAACAGTTCCGTGTAACACATTTACTCCACAGTTATAAGTTCTCTATCATTAATAGTTTTTAGTATTTTACTTTCAATACACCGTGAATCTCCTCTTATTACGCCTGTTTAAGGTTTAATCAAATCTATCTTAATTTTTAGAACAAGTAATAATGTTTGAAGCTGTCCTAAGCTGAAGGAAAACATTTCCCCATCTTCGTTATGGGATTTTTCTTTATAATAATTGAAAATACCAATTAAATAATATTTTTGCTAACTCGTCTACATGCCATTTTTTAACTTGAATTTTGGCAATCAATATTTCCATATAAACACACACACAATAATTACATAAATTAAATATTTTAAAAATAAACTCTAATAAAAACGCTTTACATACAATACCATACATAAAAACTAACCCACATGTAAAAACAATAAATTCTCTTAAAAACAAGCGCTCTAGCCAAGACATCTTTACTGCTCGCTTACAAAAATACTAATGAAATTTACACTGTGGTTGACAAACATGCATTTAGACGAGCTTGATGGCGTGACGGCAATCACAAAATATCAAAAAATTATGATTTTCATCCAGCGCTGCTGACAAACACGAATTTTGGTCGTTTACACGAGCTTGTTGGCTTGCCATCACGCCCCGCTGACAAGCCGCGATTGACCGTCTAAATGCCGCTTAACGTTTACAAGAGAAAATGCAGCCGATATCTTAAAATAACTATCAGATCATAAATAATTCAAAATTCTAAGTTAAGGTCAGTCTAAAATTAAAGAAGAAAATTATTTCTAAGTCAAATTTCTCCCAAACTAATAGAAATAACACAGTCATACAAGCAAATTTATAAATAAACATTGATTGACATTTTGTAACATATCCACAAGCCCCCTTCGCCCTAGGAGGCCAACCGTTCTCTTCAAAACACCTCAGAATTGTCTCTGTGAAATTTCAACGTATCTTTAGTTGTTCATGAGCTCCTGAATGAAAAAAAAAAAATACTTCCTTATTTAATTGATTTGCAGTGTACTAATCAAGATACTGATAATCACTGTTCAACATGCATATTTTATTGTAATTAATATGGCACCAGGTTTTATTTGTAATTTACTCTTCGCTCTTGTTTTCAACCACAATTGTTTTATATTATTTAACAGTTCAATAAATATTATTTAAAATTTGTTTTTAGTACATTTTTATAACATTTGCATTTCGTAACGTCTATTTAATTCCAATTCATCCATTTCTTGCATAGGCGCTATATTTTGTCGTTTATTTTTTAACTTATGGTAAACAGATTTTGTTCGCTTTAAGGGCCTTAAAAGCTTAAGACCATATAGAACAGTAGTAGCTAAAATGGCCGCTAACAGTACCATCAATATGCCAAAGACCAAATGATCTTTTCTAGCAGGTGACCGCATATAAACTATAAGTTTATTTTCATGTTCGGTGGAGGAATCACAATAGTGTTCGTGAAGTAGTAGAGAACTATTCGAATTTTCATATTCCAACCAATTTGGATTTAACTGAAAATTTTCTATACAAACACATTTTAAGGTGATGTCGTTGTTATTGTCGTTAACGTGAGCACACAGTGAATTGTTGGGACAGTTCAAAAGATTATCACGAGAACAAGCCTTTACTGTAAACATAGAAATGTTGATGTTTAAAAAATGTTAACGGATTTTTTAAATTATTTTTAGGCTTCAGCTTACACAACACTTGATCCACTGCGAGAATTGTATTGATGAATATTATTATATGCGAAATAAAGATTTTATTTTTCATTTTATCCTAATTTTCAAATTTGAACACTTCCATAATAAACTAAATTTTTATTAATACTAAATTAGAATACCTATTTGTTATTAGAATTGTTTGTTATAACTGCAACTACTGCTGCTATTACCCAGTGGTAAAAAAAACTATGAAGGCCTTATAGAAGGCCTCTTTACTCTTTCTTTAAGGCGGTGGCACACTATAATACAAGTGTTAATACTTTTGAATAGAATGCAACCGTGATCTAATCTCAACAATAACAACTCATCATGTCAGGGTTTCATTTTCCTTAAAAGTATTTATACTTGTATTATACAGCCCAATTATGAATATTCCCGGGGAAGTTTTTCCCTTCCCAATTCTTTTTCCGGGAAAAATCACCCTTATTTTTATCTCCCTGGGAGTAGCAAAAAAGGGAGTGAGAAAATCGGAAACTTTCAATTTCAAAAAAATATTTTATCGAAATTTTTTTTTAATTTAATCGAAAATTTTTTTGTAAAATTTTATTGAAAAGTTTTTGAAAAATTCGAAATTTCGAAAATTTTTTGCAAAAATTTTATCCTAAATTTTTTATTGATAGTTTTTTGTAAATAATTTATCGAAATTTTTTTAGGTAAAAATTTTACAGAATTTTTTTTGTAAAAGTTATGACTTCTCACCCTTGAAAAAATCCACTAGCTATACCTGGATGTTTCTACATTACGGTCAGCGAATGTTGCACCCGATATCGATTTGTATTTTTTGGCCCTAAAAACAAATTTTAAATCATTGTTTTGTATTTATAAATTCAATACTTACATTTCCGCGCTAACTCCCTTTCAAGTATATGAGGAAAAAAACTCCCAAATAAAGTAATTTATTTTCCCCTTTTTGATATTCATAATACATACTTCTTTCCCTCGGTAGAGAAAAAGAACAAAATTCCCAAGAAACTTTAATTTATAATAGCAGGAATGGGAGAAGGGAAAATTTTCCTGGGGAATTGTAATTCATAATTGGACTGATAGTGTAAAACCGCCTTTAGAAGGCGCAAGCACTTCTAGTAAGAATCCATCTCATATCTTTTTTACATAGGCTATCATTGCAAAACAACAGGCCTTCCACTCTCGCTTCTGCCGGCAAGCATTCCAGAAGATCTTCCGAAAATTTTCTGCTAGAAGGCCTTCAATTGAATGCGAAGCGTTTCGTAGCAAAAACTAAGAAAATGTGTGCTTTTTTTAAGATTATTTATTTATGGGTTTTCTAACTTTATTAAGCACTAGCAGTGTCCGTAACGTCGTCAGCGTCCTGACAATATTATTTTCAATTTTGTTTTGAAAGTAATCTGCACGAAATTTTAAGACTCTTACTTTAACAGTGCTTCAGATAATGTTTAAATATTTACTTTATGTAGAGGTACTCATACCTGGGTAACTAAACAGGAACACAGGCTTTATATAAAATTTCTAAAATTATTGTACAGTTTTGTAAATAGTGTTTAAAATTTCCCGCTGACAAAAATAAAAGGTGCTGCCAAGTTTACAGTACCATTAAAGCGGCAAAATTGTTTACTTTCACTACTTTTTCTCTATTTTCTCATGGAAATGAAATATTTTTTTGCTTGAAAAAAGTATCCGATAATTTAACACAAAGATAAGATACTAAGGTACCTCTTCGCAAAATTTTATTGAAATTGATTCAGTACTTTTGCGTGCGACACAGACGGACAGACTGGAAAAAAATTTCAAAAAATGATGTACAGAGATGATACTGTTCCAGTTTTATTACATGTAATATATATATGTACATAGATTTAAATATTTAAATTTTTCTAGGAATCGATCCCACATTCCCAGACTGATTACCTGCGCACTACCAATCAGTATACCAATCAGTATATAAGGCCAATTAAATGAACTTTTGTTTTTACTTTACCATACGTACTATAAGGTAAAGTATAGTAATCATGAAAAAAATCGAGGTCGGGAT
Organism: Phasia obesa; assembly: GCA_949628195.1. Taxonomy (NCBI): domain Eukaryota; kingdom Metazoa; phylum Arthropoda; class Insecta; order Diptera; family Tachinidae; genus Phasia; species Phasia obesa. The sequence continues at coordinate 199,899,110 of OX451215.1, forward strand.
TTTGACGGATTTATACGTTTCGAGGTGTCCTGAATCCATTTTGACTATTTTCGCGATGATGTCTGTGGGTTGTGTATGCCACTATTTTTGTGGAGTTTGTACAGGTCATACCGTTTCGACATATCAAACTGAAATCTAGTACGTGCCTTTGTTATATGGAGATGAAGAGCTGTATAGTTTTTGGGCATATTCGGGAGAGGGCAAGGGATAGTTTTCTAACCCCCAAATTTTGTGAACGCTCTACTGGTCATACCGTATGACATATTAAAACAAAATTTAGAATGTGCCTTTGGTATATAGAGATGAAGAGTTGTGTAAATTTTGGGTATAATCGGGAAGGGGTAGTTTACTTACTCCCAAATTTTGTAAACGCTCTACACGTCATACCGTATGACATATTAAAATGAAATTCAGTATGTGCCTTTGGTTTATGGAGATGAAGAGCTGTATAAATTTTGGGCATAATCGGGAAGGGGCAAGGGGTAGTTTACTTAACACCCCAAACCAAAAATAATCAAGTTTTCGATTCGAATATACTTTGAACTTTTATTATTTATATAATATATCCATAAAAATATCTGTTTCCATTGGGTATGGTAAAGTTGAGTGTAGGCCACTCCAGTTTTATTATAAATGAGAAATCTAAGCATGCTTTATAGAAGGCCTGTAGTGGCAAGGCCTTTTTAGTCTTACCACCTGGGTACTACTGCTACTACTACTACTATGTGATATAAATACAAATAGTATTTGATACTTCAGGGTAGAATAATGCTTTTATTTATTTTGATTGTTTAACTTTTTATCGCCAGATATTTTGCCTGTTATCTTATCAAAAGGGAAATTTTTTATTACATATGTATGTATGTATATGTATTATAGTCGCTGTTTACGACATAAAATTTTCATTAATTTAAAAACTATTATTGTGTATTTAAAGATAAATTTAAAGCGCCGTAAATATGTTGCTTTTCACGTAAGTACTTACGTTATAAAATATTTAAGTATAAAGATAAAAATGTTATGACGTAACGATATTAAAATACGAAACACTCATTCAAAAGTAATTTTAAGAGAATTTTTTTTTATAAATATTAACGGTTCTAAAAACAATATGAAATATTTTATACGACCTTCTTAAATCTTTATCAATTTAGGTGAAATTATTGGCGTCAATATTGTGGCCAAGTTATATCTAATTTAGTTTTGCTTCAAATATTTTGATATCTTTTGGATATTATTTTCCAATCAATCCACGCAATCTACACCAAAGAACTTTACTTTTTTAGTGCTTGAGTTATGGTTTATGTATTTAATTTATTTAAAGGTTCTCATCCCAACTAAAAATTAGTAAATACACAATCAATCCACGCAATCCACACCAAAGACCTTCACTTTTTTAGTGCTTGAGTTATGGTTTATGTATTTACTTTATATAAAGGTTCTCATCCCTACTACTAAAAATAAGTAAATACATAAGCAATACATGCTTAAACTATGCATATCGGTTAGTGCTTCAGTTATGGTTTATGTATTTACTTTATATAAAGGGTCTCATCCTTATTAAAATAACTACATACTTTCACAGCTTTTTATCCACTTTCCTTAGAAATAAATAAATTTTTAAGGAAAAAAATATCCTTTGTTAGAATCAGGATACTAAGGTACCTCCTCACAGGAAATTAGTTACTGTTTTATTATATGTATAGATTTAACATTAATATATTCTAAAAGCATGCTATTAATAACAAGCTTTAATTTAAGTATGCCACTATATTTGTGGAGTTTGTACAGGTCATACCGTTTGACATATCAAAATGAAATTTAATATGTGCTTTTGGCATATGGAAATGAAGTTGTGAAAATTTTGGGCATAATCGGAAAGGGGCAAGGGGTAGTTTACTTACTCCCAAATTTTGTAAACGCTCTACAGGTCATACCGTATGAACTATTAAAATGAAATTTAGTATGTGCCTTTGGTTTATGGAGATGAAGAGCTGTATAAATTTTGGGCTTAATCGGGAAGGGCCAAGGGGTAGATTACTTAATACACCAAACCGAAAATAAATATTTTTTTCGATTCGAATATACTTTGAACTTATATTCTTTATATAATATATCCATAAAAATATCTGTTTCCATTGGGTATGGTAAAGTTGAGTGTAGGCTACTCCAGAATTTTTTTATTGTATTTTTAATGGTTGATACAAATAGGCTTGCGAAAGCGCAAATGCGTTATATCATTTAAATTTAACATAAAAAATAGGTATTTTGTTGTTGGATTTCACAAAAAGCTATGATATTATGCACTTGCACTTTTGCAAAATAATTTGCATCGAACACTGAACTCCGCTATTATTTATAATAAAAAGTTAAATATTTTTCGGTGTTGCGGAAACCCATGTGTATGAACTTAACACGCAAAGAACGAATTCGTATGACACTGTAAAATATGCAGTTAATTTATAAAACAAAGAAAGCAAAATCTATATAGAAAAAAATCACTATCACACTAAGTTGTTCGATCTTTTGACAGGTGTGCTCCAAAGGTGAGATAATGCGGATTAAAAGTTTATGTGTGTAACAGACTTTTTGACAAGTCCGAACCATTTGATAATCTTTTAAAAGCCAATTCATAAAATATTTTTCTCCATGCAATATCTTTCTGCACCATGTGGCATCTACATATAATGCCATTTAGTAACATTTTTCTGAGTGGGATAGAATTCCGTCATATTTTTTGTGATTAAATCGTACGATTGTATACGATAGTGTATCCTGGCCTTGAGTAATTCATAATCTTATGAAGTGAACAAATCTAAATTACGACCACGAAGGCGGTGTACCATAGAGAAGGAAATCTTAAAAGCACCGTTTTTTGTGAAAAAAAAAAAATAAACTGGAAAAATTGGCCGTCGCACATATTTTCCAAGTTATGGGCCTCTGAACTTTTCACATAAAACTGTGATTGTGCACTACAATTTTCATCGTATTAGGTAAATATGGATATCATTTAAAAACGTTTGAAAATATTTTTCCGGTGTTCCTCAAATTTATAAAAAAAATTTAACCCATTAAAACCCGATGACATTTTTTTATGTAAATTTTTATATAGTACGTAGGTAATATTTAGTAACGGAAGCCAGTGTTGGTCTATGCAGGAAATCTTTAGTAAGCGAAGCCAGTGTTGGTCATACCATAGAGGAGAAAATCCTTGCCCCCGGCCGAAGTCCGGATATGCTGGAAATCTTTAGTAAGCGAAGCCGGTATTGGTCATACCATAGAGGAGAAAAACGTTTCACCCGTCCGAAGTCCGTCTATGCAGGAAGCGAAGCCGGTGTTGGTCATACCATAGAGGTGAAAATCCTTGCTCCCGGACGAAGGCCGTCCATACTTAAAACTTATTTGTTTTTATATTTTTCTTTATTGATTAATTTAATTTTTTTTATCACGTATTAAAAACTCGGCTCTTAATGGGTAAATGACAAAAAACAAAATTAGCGCCACCTGAAAGATATTTTCAAAAGCTTTTAAATGATACCCATGTTGACCTGATATTTTCAAAAATGTATTCTATAATCAGAATTTCATATGAAAGGTTCAAAAGCCCATAACTCTTATTTTTTCTTATTTTTCAATTCTGGAGAGGCTTAACTAAACTAGATTTTTTCTTAAAATATTCTTAAAATAGGGCCCGTAACTCCGAAACTAAGGGTCGCCCCCAATTTTTTCACCTTACAATTTTTGCTTAAAATTAATTTGACACACAATAGGTAATTTTTTTTGATGTGCCACAAACTAGATTTGTTCTGCATTATTTAAATAACAACCGCTTTAGGACTGATTTTACTACATTTTAAAACTTTTTAATACCATTCACCTAATTTTAATAAATACCTCCATAATTTTGTCTAAAATGGTCTTAGGTCCATTTGGATGCAAGCTACAAATGCAACTCTACATTAAATTGACATTAGCGAACAGCTGTGTGATTTGCTGCATTATGACGTTCTGCCCCTCCAATTTGTTTTGATTTTTTATTCAGTGCAGTTGCACTAATTGTACAATGTCCAATAAAGGCCACAATTAACACGAACAAAAAGCAAATTATACAAAACAAGTATATAATCTATTCTAGACTAAAATGCATAATTAATTACATGTAAATTTTGTGAAACAAAAAAATCCACACTAAATCTGTAGCTACGACAAAGAACAAAGAAATTAGCCGACACCATAAAACATAATAAAAAAAAATGAACTTCAAAATACTCCAAAGAAAATATCATCCAGCTGAATTAGTTGCCAAAATAACCTGCACAATATTATTAATCTATGCTGTGTTACCACATCGATTTGCCTCGCATTATGAGTACCTGGATGAGGAAGACATACCCGAAGCCTTAGTGTCACAAGTAACAACAAATATATCACAACAACACATGGAAGAGTGTCAGTATGAAGAAATACTTCAGGAAAATACATATATGTTTACACCGCACTATAGGGAGGAGTTGCTAAATGCGGAAGAGATATTAGCTGGCGGCGAATACTTTCCCGAGCAGTGCAGAGCAAAATATAGTACAGCCATAATAGTGCCTTATAGGCAGCGCGAGGAGCAGTTGCATAAGTTTTTAATTTACATGCACAACTACTTGAGACGTCAAGATGTGCACTATAGGATATTTCTTATAGAGCAATATGACCAGAAACCGTTTAATAGAGCTAAGCTGTTTAACATTGGCTCAATTATAGCAGCAGAATATGAATTTCCTTGTTTAGTATTTCATGATGTGGATTTGTTGCCTTTAAATTTGGGCAGTTTATATGCCTGCACCGATTTACCTCGTCACATGTGCGCTGCTTTGGATATGTGGCGTTTTCATTTACCCTATCGCGGTCTCTTTGGTGGTGTAGTCTCCATAAGAACCCAACAGTTTCGCACCATTAATGGCATGTCAAACATGTACGAGGGTTGGGGCGGTGAAGATGATGATCTATTTGAACGTTTAAAGTCACGCCATATAAACATTTGTCGTTTTGCACCGCATTTAAATGAATATACTATGCTACGCCATAAACCTGAAAAGAAAAATGAGAATCGTGTGGAACTTTTGCGTTCGGGAGCCTTACGCTTTCATACAGATGGTTTGAATTCATTAGTTTATACTGAAAAAGGTAGACGTATACACAGTTTATTTACACATATTTTAATAAAGACATAAGTTAACATTAACTTACAAGCTTTAGATAGAGAGAAAGACATTGTTGAGGAGTAGGCAAGGTTTTAAAAGTGGCCTTTGGTTTTAAAGAAATAAAAATCAGGAATGATAGTCTTATAAACGAAAAATTTTATACAAAACTATATGCAAAATAATTTTATATACATTTTTTATAAAGTATCGCCACTAGCAATTAAGTCAAATGGAAATCTAACAATTAGTCTTATACTGTTTTCGGCAATTAATTTTTATAGAAATAATTCACTTGCAACAAAAATTATATAAAAAATCGATAGAGAGCATTTTGCTTGATGTGTTAGGCGACATCTCTCGGTGGAAACTAGAAGATGCCAGGATCAGGTGGCTAAGTGATAGAAAAGAAAACAGGGCGTAAATAGAGAGTGATTTGAAAGTAATCAGATTCCTCAGGGTCTGCAATGGGAGTGACATTCTGTCGGCGCAACCCTTCCTAACCTCACCTAACACTTAGTCACGATTTTATTTAAATAAATTTGCACATGACATAAATAACAAAAAAAATATAGGAAGCAATTATTTTATTAAAAAAAATTATTCCATGCGATAAATAAGATAATAGTTCTAATCGAAATATTTAATTTTGGCCAAATGAAGGCATGTATTATTAGAGATTTTTAAACTAAATAATAAAAATTTAAATTTAAGTAAAAGGATAAAATATATATCACATGTAATATTTTTTTTAACATTTTTAAAGGAGAATTTTAAGAAAAAAGTGTATCACTATAAACCAAACTATTAAAATATCTGATGTGAAAAAATACCACATTTACAATGTGTTTATATGCTATTAAACTTTACTGCATGCTATGAAGTAAAAAAAGTATATGAATGTATGTACAAAAAAACATACATATGTATATCATACATGGGACTAATTAATTATATTTAGTAATTAATTGGCAATTTCATTAGCATTGAATTGTAAGTAATGCTAACAAAGTTTTTTTCATTACCATTGTTTTCACTAATGGTAATGCTTTTTAATGAAAAGGTTTCATTAGTAATTATTTAAAACGCAAAATCATTACCATTAACCAATAATTAAATTATAAAAAAGCATTATCATTATTTGCCACGTTTGTAATCAACTTTTTTCAGTGAATAAGTTTTATATTTATTTGATGTTTTCAAAGAAGTTCCACTTTTATTCCCAAATTATATGAATTTTATCCTATAAAAAAAATTAAAATCAGAAAAAATAATAAAAATAATTTCTGAAAATTAAATTTCAATGACAAATTTTTAACACGTTGGAGAATGATTTTTTATTTATTTGTTTCCCTTCGTAAGACCAAATTGTGAGAGTAGTATAAATTTTAAAAACTAGCGTGAATGCAATAGTAGTAAAGGCCTACATGGACTTAGTTGTGTATTTAATAAAAAATTCATATAAAAGTAGTAAAGTCACTATCTGCGGAGAACTACGAAATCATTGATAACTTATTGGCATCGTAGAGTTTTTCGTCTTACTCGTTCATAAATAAATGTTAAAATATTGACTAAATTTACAATGCTATTGTATTCTGTTGTTCATGTATGCCGTTTTAGCTCAATTTCTATAGATGATATGGCCTAACTGCCACTTGTATTGAGTTTATTTCATTGCAAATTTTTAACTTTTTTGATTTTTCAATAAAAATATTAGTTGATTATTGCATTATCTCCACCATTTTTATGAGTTTTGTAGCTTCATCCGACTAGTAATGGGTTAATGTTTGTTTACTTTATTTGTAGTTATTAAAACCTAATCCGATCATAAATTTGTGTTTTATATAAACAATGATTTTTTCATCAATTATAATTAGTAATTATACGATTTCGTAACATTTCCATTACCATTGGTAAAAACAATTGTAATTAAAAATAAATCAGTAGCATTAAATGGTAGTTAAATTTTTCATTGTAACTACTTCAAATAATGCCAATGAAAATTCAATGCCAATGAAAAAATCCCAAGTATGATGTATATATATAACATGAGATAAATTTATCTAAAAACGTATTCCATGAAATAAGTTAATCTTAAATATATGAATTAAATTTCAATTATACTTTATCGCATGATATAAATCAAAAATATTGTATGCTATAAAAATAATTTAAAATTTACCATATTAAAATTTACGGGTATGTTCTGTAATCCGAAACCGAGTGAAATTGATTTCGAATAAATTTTTAAAGAAAAATATAACTTAGTTGAGCCTATTATTTTAAAACATTAGCAATCAAGGAAGTTGTGTAAATAGTCTTTAATGAAATGTATAAAAAATAATATCAAAATGTTGTAAGATTTAAAAGTTATGACAATTTAAAATTTCATTCGGATTCAATTTCACTCGGTTTCGGATTACAGAACATACCCGTTAAGTTACATTTTTATTAAACTTTACTACATGCCATTAAAATATATTTACTTGTATACATAAGTATATCACATGTAATATTTTTTGTTGGTTACCAATTTTAGACAAATATTTATGAAAATTTATCGCATACTATAAATTAAAAAAATATTAAAATTTATTAATGGGTAGTTTAATTAAAATTTTATAACAATTAAGCTTGAGTTGTATTTCATCATATGCGATAAATTTGTTTTAAATTTTATTACATACGATATATTTATCTTAAAATTTTTATTAAATTTGATTGCTTAAAAAAATTAAAAAAATATAGGATGACTAAGTCTCATTTAAAAAGAAGTTTTCCAAAATTTTATTTAATTTTTTTAACTTTACCGTATGTTGTTAAAGAAAACGAACTGAAAGTGCTATAATCGGACATGCCGAATCTTAAATACCCTTCGCCATATTAATGTTAAATATTCCCTTACTCTGTTATTTCCCCAAGTTCACAAAATATACATACATTCGGATTTTACTTTTATAATTTTCAACTTGATTATTACAAATCTATACATAAAATAGTAACTCATTTCTGTCTCTCTGTCCGCTTTTCATTTGTGTTCGCATCACGTAAAAACTACTGAATGATTAAAAAAAAAAAATTTGTGAGGAGGTACTATAGTATCCTGATTAAAATATAGGATACATTTTTTTCGCAAAAATATCTCATTTCCCAGAGAAAGGGGAGAAGAAGCAGTGAAAAAACATTTTCCGTTTTAAGGGTACTGAAATTTTCGGTTTAAAGCAATATTATAGTTTTAACACACCTTTTTATTTTTGAAAGTGGGATATTTTTAAAACTATTGCGCAACATTAGGCGCAAATTGAATAAAATTTGTCGTTTTACTTTGTGGAATTACATTGTTATTTAAATATTTTAAACACCTTTTACAGATGTTTATAATAATTTTTAGAATTTTATCCAGGGATGGGTACCTGTATATAAATTAATACATAAACCATAACTGAAGCACTATAAAAGTAAGACTCTTACAATTGGCGTGGAATACTTTCAAAGCAAAACACTGTCAGGACACCTATGACGTGGCGGGCACAGCCAGTATAATATAAAGATATAGAATTTTTTTCTTGTAAAAGCTTTAGCAAAATATTTTCTAAAAATTTATCGAAAACATTTTGTTAAAATTTTATCGGAAATTTTTTTGTTAAAATTTTATCTGAATTTTTTTTTGTTAAATTTTATCGGAAATTTTTGTTAAAAATATTATTGATAATTTTTTGTAAAAATATTCAGCCTTATTACGGTTCTCGAAGTCGAACTCGAATTCGAGACATTTGTAATAGATTAAAGAAAAATGTTGTATATTATCCTTAATCTATTACAAAAGTCTAGATTCGAAGTGCGACTTCGAGAACCGTAATAAGGCAAATTATTGAAAATTTTTTGTAAAAATTTTATCGAAAACTTTTTCTAAAAATTTTATCATAATTTTTTTTCCTAAAAAATTTATCGAAATTTATAATCTAAAAATTTTATTGAAATTTTTATTCTAAAAATTTTATTGAAACTTTTTTGTAAAAATTTCAGCGAAGAATTTTAAAGAATTATTTGTTGTAAAAGTTGGACCTTCCTGCAATTATGTATGTAGATTGCGTTAGAATCGTCAGACTAAAGCACATTGAGGAGTCATATTGACCTACTAATATGCCTATTGACTGCTCCTCGTTCCCAGTGGGTTCACACTGTGGTCTATCGGCTACCTCTATGAATATTGCTTTCTCTAAAGATGTTTAATCTTTAAAAAAACATAAAAAAGCAGGGGTATTTCTTCCCCCAAGATCTGTATGCACTCCATTACTATTATTATTAATGTAGGGGGAATAACGAAGCAGACCACTATTAAATGGGTCCCTTTTCGACCCCCCTCCATACTCAATAACTATAGACAACCGACATAACTTGCGGCAATCTTACTATCATTGAGTCTCGTGCTACAACCAGCCTTTAATCTAGACTAGTGTTTTCAGAGTGTCGACTATGCACTCCATGCGATACGGTCTAATATTTATTTAACAAAAAAAATAAAACAGAATCATTACAACCGAAAAAACTAAAAATGTGAGAAAATATAAGTGGTCGTGTTTTTTATTTGCCCGCAGCCTCGAATAGAATAGTCTGATGGACACGGAATGACAAACTTATTTATACCCTTTCCACCTGTGGTGAAGGGTATAAAAACTAAAGAAATATAAAATGCCATAAATTTTATGTAAAATTTTTACACTATAGCTTGAACTAATTTTTTTAGATTATTTCTCTAAGAAAAGTATTCGATTAATCGATTAGTTTTTACTGTTTTAAATTCAATTTATAGCTTTTTAAAAATTTAATTTAAATTACAATTAATCTATCAAAAAGTGACTCTGATCTAAAATACTACTAATAATAAATTTATTAAAATTGAAGTTAAAGTAAAAAAAAAAATGTTTTTTAAACACATGCGGTAGATACATTTTTTAATTTATTGCATGCGATAATTTAATCCAAAAATTTTAAAATTCTTTTAATATTTATTACATGCGATAACTTAATCCTAAAAATTATGTTAAAATTTATCACGTGCTATAAATTAAAAAAAAAATTATCCCATGATACAAATATCTTTTAGTTTCAATAATGGGCCGTTATATATCACAGTGCAACACGGAAAAAAAAATAACCATATACGGACACCACTACGTAACAAAAGACCAAAGACCGCAAAAGTGAAAAATTTCCCGGCTACCTAAGCGCTACCTAAACGGTGTTAAGAATCATTCCTAGGAAGTTCATATGTTCTAGAAAGTTGTTTATTGAGATCTTAGGTTCATTTTTGTAGTTGATTGTTTCCTTGAATTTTGAACGGTTTGCTACCTATGGACCTGAACAGGGGAAAAAAGTTAAACAAAATTGAATTTTTTAAAGTTTTTTGCGATTTTGACCTTGAAGATGAAGTTTTTTTGATTTTATATGTTCACAATTTTTGTTCTTTATGACAAGAGCTACAACTTTGCCTCAGAGAGTATATCAAAATTCCAAACGGTTTGCAAAATATGAGCTTGAGTAAATGATAATTTTTTTGCAAAAATGACATCGAGGCCCCACATCTTTGAGGGTCCATAAAAAAAACCTGGAGGACTTTGGGCAAAACTGGGAGACAGGGGTCTTTTTTTTATCTTTTCCGTGTTGCACTGTGTAATAAATTTATTAATATGGAAGTTAAAGTAAAAAAAAAAATGTTTTTTAAACACATGCGGTAGATACATTTTTTAATTTATTGCATGCGATAATTAAATCCTAAAAATTTTAAAATTTTTTTAAAATTTATTACATGCGATAACTTAATCCTAAAAATTATGTTAAAATTTATCACGTGCTATAAATTAAAAAAAAAATTAATCCCATGATACAAATTTCTTTTAGTTTCAATAACGGGCCGTTATATATTTTATTTGGTATTGCTATTGAATATACTACATGTGACAAGTATTAGATTTCTTTCTTGCTATAAATTTTTATAAAATATCATATGCAATAAATCTCTGTTAATATAAAACAATAAAAACAATTTGTTAAAGACGATTTTTAGACGCATAAGCAAACTTTTTTTTTAGGAATTTATTGTTTTCAATAAATAAATATTAATCGTTTTATTTCTTTAAAACCAAACCAGTTGACTTAAATATACCTCTTAGTATTTTTTTATTATTAACAATATAAACAATGAATTTTTTTTTTAAAGATTTTGTAAGCTTATAAAAACACCACAAAAACTCTAGTCTGTGCTTCTTTGTAAATATTGTAGTTATTATTTCCAACACATTAATATTTAAGTAATTATAGTGTTCATCTTAGAGATTGCCAAAATCTTCCAAAATCCCTTATGAAACCGATGAATGCTATTCAATGTTAATTATTTTAATAATTTAAACTTTTCGTTTGTAGTTAATAAATTAGCTTAACTACAAATTCAAGTAGAAATTAAGAGAAAACTTACAAAAAAATGTTATTAACAAATTAGTTAAATTTTAAACAGACACCATAATAACAAAGAAGTAAAAAACAAAATACAAAATATTTATGCCTTTTTAAATTGTTTTAAATTTAAAAGGCATTTTGCAAAGGATGTGAGTTTAACTTTCATCTTAGTTTTATAGTGATAATTTTTATTATTATTATTAGCAAAGAAAGTAACAATTATTCTTTTAACAAAGAAATTATAATAGAAAATAAAATAAAAGATAAAAAAAACACTTAATGCAAACGAAGGCAATAAATAACACACAGAAAAAAAATGAAAAACGAAAAATTATTGAGTTTTTATTAAAAAAAATTGTTAAGCCGTAATAAAATAATTCTTGCAAAAAAAAAAAACCGACTACAAAACAAATATATGTGCATCATTTCTTAACTAAAAATTTAAAAGGAAGTAATCTGTAAGAAATAGTACTCAAATCTCAAATACTTTTATACTTGTTGCTCTAACGGACATAGTAATATACGTTCGGTACATTCAAATGTCTATCCATAACGGTTCAGCAGATAAAGTCATTTACGACAAATTACCTCAGATATGAGGACACCCTTTATTTTTTTACACTTATTATTACTGACACAGCAATAAAAAGTAACGGTTCCAAAGATATGGCCATATAGGTTAAACAATATCACCTAGGGGACACCCTTTAATGTAAAATTTTAAATTAAACACTTATTTTAAAGGACAAATTCTTTGTCAATTTCAAATGTCTGTCTAAAATGGTTCAAAAGTTTGGCCATATGCATCAATTTACATCAACTATTGAGACACCCTTTATAACTTTAAATATTTATAAATGTTATTATACGGGACATAGTAGTGGCGATTCTGTCTAATTTTCAAGTGTTTGTCTATAAAGGTTCACCCTTTAGTTTCCAAATTTAAATTATATACTTGATGTTATAAAGGACTTAGATATACAGGTTCTTTGTAAATTTCAACCGTCTCTCTGTTAAGGTTCAAAAGTTTTGCAACATATATCTAATTACATCAACTATTGGGACACCCTTTAACTTCTAATAATATATATTTAATTTCTGATTATAAATATTGGACATTCTGTCCAATTTTCAAGTGATTGTCTACAATGGTTCATATATTTAAATTGACGTCACATATGGGGACACCCTTTAATTTTTAAGTTTATTTTTTTATTAATTTCTGTTATTGGCAGATATAGTGATATGCAGTTTTTTAAAATTTTAAAAGGGTGCTCTTTACGGTTCATAATACATGTAAAAAACAGGTATGTTGTATGGGGACACCCTTTAATTTTCAAAATTCTGAACTTCTTTTAAAATGGGACCAATCTGTAAGCATTTCCTTTCTAATAAAGAAAAAATTTTTAAAATCGGTTCAGAAATGACTGAGTAAATTTTAGATTTTTTTTTCTTTTTTTAACTCTAAATTTGGTTAGCGGAATAATCATGTTCACAAATTGCGAGGGTATACTCCATTAGCCTCCTTCAGGATCTGTTGCGCGACCTATACCTTCGTATAGGAAGTCCCAAATTCAGCTTCGATTAAAATTTGTTATACACGATAACCAAAACGATTGCACAGTGCGAGAGTGAGCCGCAAACCACTCGAAGGCCGAGCAGCAAGCAACGCGCGAACGATGTTCCCCAACCCAGAGCTACTTTACGACAGACATTTTAGATTTATAATAAAAAAATCGATTTAAGGTGCACTTTAAAATTTTCTACATTGAAAGTGACAGAAAATTCACCTATAGGAAGTAGGTGTCACGTATGAACAGTTCGGCACAAAAAAAAAAAAAGAAAAGAATTCACTCTGTAATGCATAGAGGGAAGCGCTGGCCGATCATAGAACGTCAACGAGTGATTGAAATAAATCACGCAAGTGCGAGCCAGACTCACATCCATGTATTTGAGTCTGTATCCGTACTATGTTTAATATAAAATTTTAAAAATAAATATAATTCAAGGCTTTTATGGGGCAACTTTCAGTATTTAACTTTATGTTGTTTTATGTAGGTGCCGAATTGCAGTATGCAACTTTAGTCGCTGCAATTTTTACTTTACCATACGTAGTATAAGGTAAAGTACATATAGTAATCGTGAAAAAATTCGAGGTCGTGATTTTGACGGATTTATACGTTTTGAGGTCTCCTGAATCCATTTTGACTATTTTCGCGATGATGTCTGTGGGTGGGTTGGTGGGTGTGTATGCCACTATTTTTGTGGAGTTTGTACAGGTTATACCGTTTGACATATCAAAATGAAATTTAGTATGTGCATTTGGTATATGGAGATGAAGAGCTGTATAGTTTTTGGGCATAATCGGGAGGGAGCAAGGGATAGTTTCCTGACCCCCAAATTTTGTGAACGCTCTGCAGGTCATACCGTACGACATATTGAAACGAAATTTAGTATGTACCTTTGGTTTATGGATATGTAGAGCTGTATAATCGGGAAGGCGAAAGGGGAAATTTACTTACTCCTAAATTACGTAAACGCTCTACAGGTCATACCGTATGACATTTCAAAGTGAAATTCAGTATGTGCCTTTGGTTTATGAAGGTGAAGATCTGTATAAATTTTGGCCGTAATTGGGAAGGGGCAAGGGGTAGTTTACCTAACACCCCAAACCGAAAATAATTAATTTTTCGATTCGAATATACTTTGAACTTTTATTCTTTATGTAACATATGTATAAAAATATCTGTTTCCATTTGGTATGGTAAAGTTGAGTGTAGGCCACTCCAGTTTTTTTTCTTTTTCTTTAATATTGCTTTTGTGTTTATTTTGTGCAATTTTTATAACAACAATTTGCACGCATGTATACATTTGTTTATAATTTAAACTTCAAAATTATAACTACGAATGAGATGATAAAATGAATTTCAAGAGTACGTGCAGATGTGTACCCTTTTTATTTCCTCTCTACCCTCTCGCCTACTAATGAAGAATTGCAGCGACAAAAGTTGCATAAAGTAATTCGGCACATATACACCTTGCATTAAAATTTCAAGAGTCTACTAGAATCTTATGGTTGGTACAAAAATAAGGTCATATACATACGTAAAACACGACACTATAGTGACATCCTTTAAGTTTCAGTTTGAATTTTAATATTTGTTAAGTAGCGAATAAATATAGCTCCAAGTAGCCTGTGTAAATTTTAAGTGTCTGCCTTTTATATGTAAAAATATACATATAAAATTTACGTAACTATCGGAAACCCTTTAATTTTATGCATTGATGAGTATGGTGTTGATAAAAGGATAAAGTGTAAGAAATTTGCGCAAACACAACAAGTTGGTTCTCTTAACGCCGTTTTGTGGTTTTCTCAGGGTTCAGAATATTTCATTTATGAGCATGAATGAGTATAATTGTTTATTTTTTTTAGCATTCACACATAAACGGTGAAAAACGAAGAATATCCGTGTTACTCATATGTGATAAGTCATGAATTAGCTCATTCTCATTATTGCTCTTTTACATAAATGTTTGTAATTTTTTTTTCATTTATAAGTGTTCACTTATGAAATTTCTCATAAATGAGATTTTTAATAAACTTTGTTACTTCATAAGCCGGCAATTGTACCTTACAAAATATGTGCATATACATACACACTTACATACATATGTAAATTTATGCGAATACTTGATGCAAACATTTTTCTACGATCTTTTCATTTATGAAAAATTAACAAACTTTTAAATTCTCATATATGAACACATGCGTAAAAAACTAAATAGTTTCTCATGTATTCACTTCTGAAGAGAAAGGAAAAAAAAAATAAATCATCTCACTCATAAATGAACAAACACAAAATATTTTCTAGTCTCTGAATCGTGTATGAAAAGAAGCAGGAAAAAACTAGAATGTACATACTCACCTACGATTGAGCAGTGAGTGAGCATTTCGGTACTCTGGGTTTTCTTGCTGACGTATTTCGATACGACTTTACCCAACTAATTTTTGCGCTTTGATTTTATTCCTCGCCAGTAGTCGTTTGCTTCAACATATGAATGAAACATGTACGATCAACATACATACTCACACTAAATAAAATATGCTTTCGCCAGCACGATGTTGATTTTATTTTATGTTCGATCTCACAGCTGAATAAAACCAGCATTCGCCAGCACGATAATGATTTTATTCAACGCTTAGTTTTGTTTGTTGCTTAAATGTGAATAAGAATTTTTGTATATGATGAAATTATGCAAATTGTCATTTTTACAGTTTGCTGTGGCCAATCGATTACATTTCATTGTAAGAATAATAAAACAGCGAAACATATCTCACACTTTAGCGATGTTCTAGTGAGTCAATAGATTTGGATACCCTTATGGCTGCAATGAGATTTTTAATTCTCTCCTTTGGGGGAGCAGTCAAGTAGCTTTAAAATAAATTTCTGAGCGCCGTCCTATACATGGGACTTGTATTTTATTTTAGAATTTAGGATGTAAATGTGTGGTATAAACAGAAAGATCAAATGGAGTAAAGTATCTCTTATACAAATTAAAAAACTAAAAATACGAAAATCGTATTTATGCAGCGTGCGCGTGCTGTTATATTTTTGTTTTTATTTTTGTTTTCAAAAGTCCTTTTGATACATTATGAATGGTTGCCAATGGAAACCCTTAATGCAGAAAATTAAAAGAAAAATAAAATAAACTTTTTGAAATCGAAATGGTTGCTATGGTTTTTTGCTTTGTTTAGAAATTTAGATTTGGCTTTCTTTCTAGACTGATTGAACTTCTCATTTAGTCTATTAAGTTTTAAACATTAGAATCTGAGTTTTTATTCAGAAAATTGAGAAAAATCCACTGATGAGCTAGTTAAGCACTAGCGAAATAGCTATCTGGTTATGCTTTCCCCATAGTAATCAATTTCGATTATTATATTTTTGGGAAATAAATATTTTATTTTGCACTCATAAAATATTTATTTAATAATTTTTCAAAGGAATCATGCGTGTTTAGAAATAAATAATGTATATAATACGATTCCAAATATAATTTTTTGTATATCTCTTAGCCATTTTAAAAAACCAACCGACTTGAAAGTTTCCTTTAAGACAACAAACAATAGTCTATTTTCGAATTTTCATACAAAATATACGTTTTACAATTAAATATATGTATGTAAGTGATCAGAAATAGTCGTCCCTTTTTTCCATTGGACGCTTATTTGACAAACCACCGCTGTGTGGTTCATAGGGACTGGGTACCCCACAGCAAATAAATTTATTAAAATAAAGAAATGAATTTACTCACCCATACGAATGCAAAGAAAATGTGTTGTTGATTGATGAGATTGCGTGAGTGAAATGTTGAATGATGTGACTTTCGATTGTTGATTGCTGAATTGGTGTAATGGGGAAGATGTTTTATGTTTTTAGATGTGTATATAACAATTGATTCAAATGGCATGTAATTTTTTTAAAATATTTATTAATTATTCGATTAAAATATACAATTTGTTAATTGAGTTTAACTACACTAAAAAAATGTTGATTAAAATGTTTCGTTTGTTTTCATTATAGTATAATGATTGATATAGATTAATATTATAATTTACGATATAGTCATAAAGTTTTTTTTGTTATTATAATTATTATTGGCTTTTTTA
Organism: Phasia obesa; assembly: GCA_949628195.1. NCBI lineage: Eukaryota > Metazoa > Arthropoda > Insecta > Diptera > Tachinidae > Phasia > Phasia obesa. Next base: position 199,916,423 of record OX451215.1, read on the forward strand.
TTATTGAAATAATAGTAAAAATAGATTATTAACAAATAAACCTTTGTTTTTACACTCTCGATCAGATGATTAGAACCATTTAAATTTATGTTTTTGTTGACCCTACTTTCAGCAGCAATAAAAACATCTCAATCTAGTATAATGTGATCGAGATATACGTCAGTATCTGGCCGTGTTGGCTCTAACCTTAAGGTGGTTTCACCACTAAGTAAAATTAAAGCGTAAGTTATTGATAAAACCGCAAAAGTACGCTATTTGTCCGATTTCATAATACTGAAAACTTGGCAGCACCTTTTTTGTAAACGGGAAATTTTAGAAACTATTTACATTACAATAATTTTGGAATGTTATATAATTTTTAAACTTTTATATAAAGCCTATGTTGCAACATACTGAGTAATTACCCAGGTATGGGTACCTCTTTATAAATTAAATATGAAAACCATATCCGTAGGACTGCAAATGTAAAAAGAGTCTTAAAACGTGATGGGAATTACATCTATACATATAATAAAACTGTAATAGGAGCATTTCTTTACATGAAATATTTCTTGGAAATTTTATTGCTGTTGCAGTTAGCAATCGAAGTGGAATACAAAATAGCAATTTTTAGAATTTTTGTCTGTCTTTCTCTATTTGGATCACGTAAAAACTACTAGATGAATTTTAATAAAATTTTGTGAGGAGGTACTTTAGTATGTCGGTTCAAATATAGGATATGTTTTCTCGGTGAAAATATTTCAATTCAAAGAGAAAATAGATTTAGGTGAAAATACGCAATTTTACCGATTTAATGGTACAGAAAACTTGGCAGCATCTAGTTTTTGAAAGCGGGAAATTTTAGGCTATATTTACAGATATTAATAGGCATAGAAAATCGATGTTGCAACATCCTGGGTAATTGCCCAGAGATGGGTAGGAGGTATTTTAGGATCTCAGCTCAAATATACAGGTATGTGATGGAAAACGATTTTGAAAACGAATCGATTTTAAAACGATTTTTCGTGTTATATAAAAATTAGTTTTTACTAATTTTTAATATTTTTGTCTAAATTCCTTATTATTGTTTTATTTTTATTTTCTGGTACACTTTTCAAACCCAAATTTTTCATCACATACCTGATTGCATACGTTTTCTCCGTGAAAATAAATATTTCATTCATCAAAGAGAAAATCGAGATAGAAAGTGTAAATACGCAATTTTACCGATTTAATGGTACAGAAAACTTGGTAGCACCTAGTTTTTCTAAGCGGGAAATTTTAGGAACTATATACAGAACTTAATAATAATAGACATGGAAATCGAATGCAAATTCCTAGGTAAATACCCAGATGGGTAGCTATGTATATAAAAAGTAAATATCGAAACCATCTTTTTTTTTATTTCGGACCAGCACTCAGGGGATGACCCCTACTCATGCAAAGCATTGTGCCAGAACTAGGAAATTAGGTTATGGGAAGGAGGATAGAGGGAGTAATGTTTGTGGACATTCGATTTGAATTTTCCAACATTGTAGCTGACAGGAAAGACCTCTGTAGGAAGATGATTCCACAAGCAAACTGTACGGCTAAAAAACGTATTTTCTCTGTAATGTATTGTACGATTCACTGGCCAATCGACCACAAATGGATGAGCTCTTAATGAAAAGCGTGTTGTGCGCGAAAACGTGCGGATATCGGGAACTAGTTCCCTAATCTCATCACATTCCATTGTAGTAGCGATAAAACAGCGAAACACAACCCACATTGCGTCGATGTTCAAGAGAGTCAATAGAGTTGGATACGCTACTACTGTCACCTATGAGCTTCTTCGCCCTCTCCTGCACGCGGTCGAGAAGTTCCAAAACAGACTTTGGAGCACCGGCCCATACATGAGAGTTCTATTCCATTTTTGGCCGGATGTAAGTGGTATAAATAGTAAGGAGATCAGATGAGGTGAAATTTTTTTTACGCCGTTTGAGAAAACCGTGACACTTGAAAGCTTCTTTTGAGACTTGAAAAATGTGCTTAGTCCATCGAACGTCACACTGGATTTTCATGCCAAGAACATCAAGAGCTTCTGATTCCTTAATACTTATACCACCCATAATTACAGATGTAGCACCACTATGGAAGAGTTTTAAAATTTGGAGAGTATTTAATTTAAAATAAAAGGAAAATTTGAACAAAATAAAGTCGGGACGTTGATGACGTCGCGGTCACTGCTAGTAATCAATATAAAATAACACATTTTAAATTAAAATTCTAATGTTAAGAACGAAAAGAATGGTAAATTTATTATCCTTTTCTGGAAAAGGGACTCTTAATACTGTTAAAATAAATTTTATTTTTGTTTGTTGATATTTTTTTGGATGTTAAGAAAGTACTAATTTTAGTACCATCGGAATGGTACTTAAATTTTAGCTGTCCACAAAATATATAACAAAGATATGGCCTACTAATATTTAAGTGGTTCTAATCATGTGGTCGAAACTGTATGTTGAGTTGCTTATTTTATTTAAATAAATTAAGTTTTAAAAAATATGTATATAAAACACAAATACACACACACTCTTTGCTTTTATCATTTTCACGATGATAGATATAATTAATAAGAAATAAACTAAAATTTTGTAAAGACTTCTCCTACAAAATTTAAAATTATTTCCTTTACACCCAATGGCTCAGCAGCCATTACAAAAAAAAAAAAAAAAACATTAAAACAAAAAACATCTCACAATGATTATAATAAATATAGATAAGATATTCTTCAGGGAATGCTATCCTTCTTTGACACAATTTGATTTCTTTTTTAGTTTTAGTTTTTGTTTTCTGTTTGTTTGTTTTATAAAATAGAATAAATCACAAAATTTTCAAATGTTAAAACAACCATTAATGTTGTCACACACAGTAAAGTTCAGTACAAGCATTTCAAAATGCCCGTTTGCTTAATTTAAAAAGCTCAATATATCCTGTTGACTCAATGTATTGAGATTATTAAAATCGTGATATTGTTGGGCGTTCGTTGATGATGATGTCTGTGGCATTAAGGGTGTCATACTTGAATTTGAGTTCATAAGGGAATTCATTTTCTTCGCATTGTGTCCCATTAGGGGGGTGTTGGCATTCGACTTTAATTGCTGATAACCAGCTGGATAAATGTAATCTACAGTGGGCTTTTGCAATGTATACGTATTGGCCTGTGTGTTTGAATTGTTGTGTGACTGCTGCTGCTGCTGTTGTTGTTGTTGTTGTTTTTGTTTCGTATTACCAAACGGATCTAAATCATCGAGTGAAGAGAAATTGTTGCTCGCTGACGTATTGTTGTTGGAAGTCGTTGTTGCTGTTGCTGTTGTTGTTGGAGATGATAATTGATGATTCATTACCAACGGATTGGAACTATGCCAGGTATTTGTGGTTTGTTTCCAGTTGTTGGTGGTAGAATTATTGTCGTTAGTGTTGGAATTGTAGGGATTATGTAGATTATTAACTTGTTTGGCGATATTGTTGCTGTTCGACATATTTGAGAGATTCGAAGACATAAGAGAAGATAAAATGTCTGGCTTGGTATTAGAACTGTTGGAAATCCTAAAATAAGAAAGAGGGATTAAAATAATATAGAGAAAATTTTATGAAAACAGTTTCTGTTACAAAAAAAAAAAACAAAATGGTATAGAAGTTTTTGATGAAAATATATGAATTTTTATTAAAGACAAAAGTTTAATTAAAAAAAAATTGTATGAAAAAAAAATAAAAAGTGTGGAAAAGTTTTATATGTAAAAATCTTAAAAAGTTTGTCTAATAAATTCTTAACAAAATTCTAAGCGAAAATATTTCATAGATTTTATTGATATGAATTTTGGTGATAAATTGTAATAAATGTTGTGACTTTAGATTTAAGTGAACAATTTTTGATTTTGCTACATTTTTGTTTTGTTAATATTTTTAGTTTTGTTTTTTAAGACAACACTATCAACGAAGCTCTTCGCTTGTCTCCAGAAAACACCCAGAGTCTTTGGTGGGGAGCCCGCAACTCCAGACTGATAAACTAGCTGTCTACCAATCAGTCTATCGAGGCACCAAAAATATTTTAGTATGAAACTTTTTAAAAACAGTCTACCAGATCGGATTATCAGAAAAAAAATTAATAATTTTTACAAAGTAAATTTGAACAAAACTATCACCAAAAACAAAAATTTGACTAAAATTTTTCACCAAAGAATTAAAAAAAAAATCTTAAGTTATTTTTAAAATTGCTTTTAAAGTATTAAAAGCAATAAAATTTTTTTAAAAATAATTTTTGACGTATTGAATATTAGGTAAAACTGATAGCCCAGCTGAGCATCTTCTATTAATTTTTTTAAGGTACATTTTTAGGGTTCCGTACACAAAGTGTAAAAACGAAACCCTATTGTTTTCGCTACAATGTCTGTCCGTCTGTCCGTCTGTCCGTCTGTCCGTCTGTCAGCGCCTTTTATCTCTGGAACCGTAATAGGTAGACTCTTGAAATTTTCACAGATGATGTATAGTTGTTGCCGCTATAGCAACAAATACTAAAACTTATAGGGTGTCCCAATAGAGAGGTGTTATTTACGAAAATGTGTTTATTTCTTGAACTGTAGGAGGGATACACTTGAAATTTACAAACAGTTATTAAAACTTAGTTCACTATATAAACAAGTATAAAAAAATAAAACTAAAAATTATAGGGTGTTCCGATAGTGGTGTGAAATGTATGTATAAGGCATAAGTTTTGAACCATAATAGGTAGACTCTTGAAATTTTCACAGAAGGTGTATAGCGATGACCGCTATTACAAAAAAAATTAAAACTTATAGGGTGTTCCGATAGAGAGGTGTTATTCACGAATATGTGTTTATTTCTTGAACTGTAGGAGGCATACACTAAAAATTTACAAACTGTAATAAAAACGTAGTTTGCCTTATATACAAGTCTAAAAAATAAACCTAAAAATTAAAGGGTGTTCCGATAGTGGTGTTATTTTGATTTATAAGGCCTAAGTTTTGAATCATAATAGGTAGAATCTTGAAATTTTTACAGAAGGTGTATAACTATGGCCGCTATACCAAAAAATATTAAAACTTATAGAGTGTTCCGATAGAGAGGTGTTATTTATGAATATGTGTTTATTTCTTACAAACAGTAATTAAAACTTAGTAGGATTTATAAACAAGTCTAATAAAATAAACCTAAAATTTAAAGGGTGTGCCGATAGTGGTGTGCTATGTATGTGTAAGGCCTAAGTTTTGAACCATAATAGGTAGACTCTTGAAAATTTTACCAAAAGTGTATTACTGCGGCCACAATAGCAAAAAATACTTACGCGAAGGGTGTTCCAAAAGTAACGTGTTATTTACGTTTATGTCTTTTTTTTTGAGCTGTAAGAGGAAACCACTTACAATTTGCAGACTGTAATTAAAACTATGTTTGTTTTATAAACAAGTATACAAAATTGAACTTAAATATTAAAGGATGTTCTAATAGTGACGTGATTTGCATGTATATATCCTAAGTTTTGAATGAATAGGTGGAATCTTGAAATTTTTACAGGTGTATAACTATGTCCACTATAACAAATAATAAAAATTAAAGGGTTTTCCGCCAGTGACGTGATTTGCATGTATAAAGCCTTATTTCTTGAACCGTAATAGGTAGACTTTCGAAATTTTGTACAGAAGATGTGTTGCCACGGCCGATATGACAATTACTAAAAATTAAAGGGTGTTCCGACAGTGACATGTTTTTCACTTATAGTGACTTATTTTTTAATCGCAATAAGTAGACTCTTAATATATTTATAGAAAGGAAGTTGCCATGGCCACTATAATGAATAATAAAATTAAAGGGTGTTCCGACAGTGACAAGATTTTATAAACCGTAATAGATACCCTCTTGAAATGCTTACAGTAGATGTGTTACTTCGGCCGCTATAACAAATACTTAAAATTGAAGTGTGTACATTAGTGACGTGTTTTACACGAATATTACCTTATTTTTTTAACCGCAATAGGTAGGCTCCTAATATTTTAATAGAAAGTGTATTACCATGGCCGCTATAAAATCAATTACATATTAAAATTTGAAGGATGTTCTAATTATGATGCCATTTTCGCGAATATCTTTTTTAATTTTAAAATTTAAGGGTGTCCCATAAGACATAAAGAAATAAACAACTGGAATTTTCAAATTATACTGAACATAGTACGGAACCCTACGTGTGTGAGTGTAGCTCGCACTTGACTAATTTATTAAAGTTTTCTTTTTAATTTTTTTTTTCAAAAAGTACTTTTTATTTAAAACATTAAAAATAAATTCCTTTATAAAAATGTCTTTAAAATTTTTTATAAAGGAATTTATTTTTTTAAACGATTTTTTTAGAGATTTATTTAAATGTATTTTCTAAAAGATGCATATTTCATAGAACTTTTGTAAAAAAATAATTTTTTAAAAAGGTACTATTTTAACTACATATATTTTTCTTGAGTCCTTTGTTTAAGTTTCCTTTTCAAAATGTATTTTTTAAATAATTTTAAATAATTCTAATAATTTAATTTATTATTCAAATGAATTCTTTTTAAAAAGTGTTTTTTAAGGGAACTTTAGTGCCTCAATAGGCTAGTAGCTAGTGTGCTAGTCTATCAGTGTGAGGTTGTGGGTTCGATTCGCACCAACTACAAGTTGGCAGGAAGACATGAAAAGGTGCTTGGATATAATCTGGGTTGGGTGCCTACATAGACTCTGTGATGAGGAAGAATGTCGACAAGTATCAGTCGCCCCAGTCTGAAATCTGAAAAGGTTATTTTAATGTTCTCTTTTTTAACGATACTTCTTTAAAACTAAATAATTTTGAAGTCTTTTTAAAAAGTACATGCTTTTTTGAAATATGTTGTTTGTTTTACTAGGTAATTGTTAAAGGGTATTTTTACTAAAGGATTTTTATTGGTACTTTTTGACAAAGTAAGTTAAAAGAGGTATTTTTGAATATATAATTTTTTTAAAGGAACTTTTTAATTGTAATTTTTATATGTATAACATTTTTTTAACTGTACTATCTTTTAAAAGTACTGTACCAGGTACTTGATTTTAAAAATACTTTTTTTTAAGTTTTTTATAATACTTTGGTTAAAGTTGTTTTCCTTTCATTTTTTTGCCTTTTTTTAAATGTAATTTTGTGCCCTTTACTAAAAGTATGACCTACCCTTACTAAGGGTAGGGTTTTTTTTTCTAAAAATATTGCACTTACAAATGGCAAAAGTCATTGCTAAAAATTTAGACGGCTCTGAAAAATGGAAAGAAATTTTGCAATTATATTTTTCTGTTTTGTGATCAAAAATGCTGACTTTATGTATTTTTTAACCGACTTCAAAAAAGAAGGAGGTTATCAATTCGTCTGTGTGTTGCTTTTTTTTTTTTTTTTTTTGTATGTTTGTGCCTTCATAACTCGGTCATTTCTGAACCGATTTTAAAAATGTTTGCGCCATTAAAAAGGTTATGGCTACAGATTGGTCCTATTTTAAAAACAGTTTAAATGTTTAAAAATTAAAGGGTGTCCCCATACAACATACAAGTTTTTTACTTGTATTATGAACTTTATAGGTCACCCATTTAAAATTAGAAAAAAGTGCGTATCACTATAGCTCCCAATAACAAAATGTAATTAAAAAATAAAATTAAAAATTAAAGGGTGACCCCATAGGTGACGTAATTTCACCATTATTGTCCTATCTCTTGAACCGTTATAGACAAACACTTGAAAGTTGCACATAATGTTCGTTACTATGTCTGTTATAATAAGTATAAATATTTAAAATTAGAAATTAAAGGGTGTCCCATTAGTTGGTTTATTTTGATATATATATGGCAAAACTTTTGAACCGTTATAGACAGACAGTTGAAATTTACAAAGAACTTGTATTGCTAAGTCCGCTAAAATAGCAAGTGTAAAATATGAATTTGGAAATTAAAGGGTGTCCCAATAGTTAATGTAAAAGTGATATATATGGCCAAACTTTTCAACTGTTATAGATAGACAGTTTAAAAGTACAAAAAACCTATTTTGCTTAGTCCGCTATTACAACAAGTATCAAATTTGGATAAATTAAAGGGTGTCTCCATTATTGATGTAATTTGACCATTATGTCCTCATGTTTGGAACCGTTATAGACAAACACTTGAAAAATAGACAGAATGTTCACTACTATGTCTGGTATAACAAGAAGTATAAATATTTAAAATTGGAAATTAAAGGGTGTCCCAATAGTTGATGTAATTTGATGTATATGGACACAAAGTTAAATTTTACAAAAAATCTGTATGACAAAGTTCTCTTTAACAAGTATTTATATTAAAATTTGAATTTAAAGGGTGTCCCAATAGGTGACGTCATTTGATATATATGACCCTATCTTTTAAATAGTTATTGACAAACACTTAACAATTAGACAGAATGTCCATTACTATGTGTGTTAAAATAAGTATAAATATTTAAAATTATAAATTACAGGGTGTCGCAATAGTTTATGTAATTTGATGTATATGACCAAACTTTTAAACCGTTACAAACAGATGGTTGAAATTTACAATGAACCTGTATTGCTACGAACGCTATAACTAGTATAAAATTTGAATCCGGAAATTACAGGGTGTCGCAATAGTTACCGTCTTAAAGAAACATGATTTTAAATTTGTCTGTTTTGAAGTCGGTTTTTTTTGCAAGAATTATTTTAAATAAGTATAAAAAATTAAAATTTGGGCAATTCTCCATCCCTGGTGATAGGGTTGGGGGTGGAGTTTATATGGAAGAGTTTGGAATCAAAATGTGTTTCAGACTTCCAAATGACTGTAACGTCTTACAAGCAGAAATATCTGCTATCAAAAGAGCGGCAAACTGGTTAATAGCCCTTTCAGGCTGCCACGAAATTAAGTAATTTCGAGCTGAAATTACGAACGAAATCTAAAGTGTTCATACTGCGCTTTTTGACATTTGAGTTAATTTCGCAAACAGCTGATCACTCTTAGTTGCATTTTTATAATTTAATTCTTTTGCAAAACGCTTTCGCACAACACTTTCGCATTGATTAAAAAAATATACACGAATATTAAAAACAACACTACAACAAAATTAATGTAGAATTACGTACATTTCTATTATTTCATTTGGCTTTTAAATTTTTTTCAAACAAAACGGACTTTCTAGGTTGTAAATATGGTCATGGTTGCAAAAAAAGTAGCTTTTTCTACAAAACCAGCGTTGTCTATCGTAATTTCAAGTTAATTTCGACGAAATTAAGGAGAATGAGTTAATTTGGGCAATGGTAAAATGTATGCGAAATTACGTAATTTCAACTTGATTTCGGCCGAAATCACAAAATGACTTAATTTAGTGGCAGCCTGAACGGGCTATAAGGTACCACAGAATATTCAACAGGGATATCTGGTTTTGTACCGACAGTAAAGCTGCAATTCTGTCCTTAGCAGGTGTGTTTACCACATCGAATGCCGGACATCCTTAAAATTGATGGCGGAAAATTCAACAGTCACCCTTAAATGGGTGCGGGGACATGGGACTATTGTAGGCAACTGTGTTGCTGACGAACTGGGAAAGAAGGGTACTTTGCTCAACGATAGCGCCATTGACGTCTATTGTGGCATTCCCCTCTCTGCTTGCGGGCATCGAATAAATCGAGCCTTATACGATCTGGCCCAGGTAAGATGGTCCAATGAGTCGACTTGTCAAACGACGAGGACAATCTGGCCTATACTGGATCAGAAAAAAACGGCTTTGCTATTTCGGCTGCCAAAAATGCAGCTACGCGATTTAATATCAACGATCACTGGGCATTGCCTATTCGGAACTCATGCAAGAAGAATGGGTCTCCACTACAACGATTTCTGTAGAAGTTGTCAGGATGAGGAAGAGGAGGAAACTGTCGAACACCTCCTTTGCCACTGCCCTGCGTTAGAATACCAACGCCTCCAGTACCTTGGACAAAGGTGCTTTGCAAGCCTCTCCTGTGTCTCCATATTGGAACCGAGCAGGATTAACTCCTTTCTGAGAAGCAGCGGATGGTTTTCTAACCCACCTACACTTGACGAGGCATAGACAATCTCGTTAACAACCCTGCCCTCTGTTGGCTACCTCCCCACACTTCTGACTCTTCTCTATCTACCTTTAAACTGTTTGTCTGTCTGTCTGTGACTTTATCCTATGTCTTCTTTCAATGCTTTTTCGCTTTTTTTCTTTTCTCTCTCTCTCTCTTTTCTATCTCTCCCTTTTTCCTCTCCTCTTTTGCAGGTTACACAAAGGGACCAATACTTGGACCCAAGTGAGCTGTATTGGAGCTGCCTGCTTAACCTAACCTAACCATCCCTTGTTTGATCTGCAAAACCATAATAAATTTGATAATAAAAACTGAAACTTCAATGTCAAATTTGTAAATTTCACAAATAATGTTTTTCTTTAACTCTGGGCACTTTTTTATAATTTGTGTTATCTTATTGCCAAATAATAATTCACATTTTTACAGAATGCGTAAAACATTTTAAATATGAACCTTTTAGTAAGGTTATATTAAATAAATTTCTTTTAAAGGTAGTTTTTTCAAAAGTACCTTTTTCGAAAAGTGTATTTTTAAAGCTACTTTTTTAAAAGATACTTATTTTTTAAAAATGTTATTTTTTCAATATATTTTTAAATTATACTGTTGCTACAGCTTATTTTTAAGTTACTTTTATAAAAGTATTTTTTTTTTTAATTTTTTATGTGGCAGTTTGTATTTATTAATAATTTTCTGAAAAAATATTGTTTATTTTAAAGATACATACATACATACATTCATTTTAAAACCACATATTTAAAATTTTCAAGGTATTTTCGTAAAACTTACTTTCCCAGAATATACTTTTTTTACTTTATAAAGTTGTTTTTTCAAAAGGTACTATTTAAACACGATTTTTGTTAAAGGTACTCCTCATTTGAAATTATCTTTTAGGGTACTTTTTTAAATGGTACCTTTAAATAAAGGCACGGTAATAATTTTTATTAAAAAAAAATTCATTAAAAACCTTTCCGAAAGAGTTAATTGTTATTCCCGTTCCACACTTGCAATTTTTGTTTCTGAAACATTTTTTAAATTCTCTTTTGAAGTTGCATTCGAGTCCATACTTTAAAAATTGTATTTATGACGAAAAGAGCAACAACAACAACAATAGAGTCGCAGCAGAGTTTCAAGTACATGAAACACTTTACCGCTGCAATTTTTATTTCCTCTCCCAAACCAAAATTGCAAGTGTGGAATGGGACTAAAACATATGTGCTAAAAAATTATAACATTTTAAAAATATCAAATTGGAAAGAAAACTATTTCAAATAAATTTTGTTTACTTACTTTAATTGATCTTTAGGTTTGTTCAGCTGTAAACTATTAGATGCCGACGAAACAGACTGAGATTTATTATTCGATGACTGACTAATAGAGAAACCAGAAAACATGTCATCATTATTATTAGTCTTAAGAGAAGATTTTTCCATTTCACTGGCCAAAATTTCAGAAGCATCCTTGGGTCTAAAATTTTAATTTAATTAATAACAAAATTGGCATATTAATAAATAACTAAATTAATAAAATACATACTTATTATCTCTATTTATAGTAGACAACTGTTCCAATTTTTCTCGTTGTTCCCTTTCTACGCGGGAAAACATTTCCTTTATTAAAGCAACTATAGTATTAAATTGAGCAATAGTTAGACCATTTTCCACACTTAAAGGTACCAAAAACGGTATACACTTATGAGCCATGACATCCTTGGTAATGCCTAATTTGGTGTTGGTCATGGCAATTTTGTAAATACCTTTTATTTGGAAATAAAAAACTTTATTTAATTTTATTATTTTGAATAACTAAAAAGGCAAACTCACCTATTATGGCCATAACTATAGCCGGTTCTCGACTTTGTATCTGCTGTAAGAAAGGCAATATCTCATCTAAAACCAACCATTTATCTAAATTTTCCAAGAGTTTGCCAATCGATATCAAACAATTAACTTTAACCGATACATTTGTACTCGTCAAACATAATTTCTTAATTCTTGGTATCACCGAATTTTTCATTGCATTATAATCGATGAGCGTGGAAAATGTGGGCAAAACATTTAGACACAATTCTTGTATTTGAGGCATATCACATTCTAGCGAACGATATAGTAAAGGCAGCACATGCAACTTTACTTCTTCTGCTGGAGTAAGTTTTAAAAGTAAATCCATTTTTTGCATAAAAATTAGTAGAATTTGTATGGGATCGGTGAGTTTAAAGATTGGTTTAAGGTGGGGTAGGATATGGTCACAATATTCTTTTTGGCTGCTCATTTCGGCAATGAGTAATACATTGGGCAATACGAAGGGTATCATGGGTGAATTGACAAATTCTTTTACCAAATAAGGTAGTATAGAGTAGAGATTGACACGATGCGGTAGAGTGGGTATAATTTGCGGTAGACCTTTGTAAAATTTAGATTTTTGTAAATTATCCCATTGATAAAGCGAATCCAAATAGCTGAGAGTCTTGACGCCAACATCATGGAAATAGGTGACCTTGAAACGAGAGTTGATGTTGTTTTTGTTAAATTAAAAATACATACATTTTTTTTTTAATTATAAATAATAATAAATTGGCAAAAAAAGGTAAAAATAAAAAATAAACCAGCAACAGTATATACTATATTCGGCCATGCAGAATCTTATATTCCCCTCACTACAGTAATGTTAAATATTCCCTTACTTAATTCCCATTTTCACAATAATATACATTCTGTTTTTAGTTTTATTGTAAAAATACTTTGTTGTAAAAATTTTATAAAAAAGGTTTTGAAAAATTTCTTCGAAAATTTTTTGTAAAAATTTCATCAAATTTTTTTGTAAAATTTTATTAAAAATTTATTGTAAACATTTTATCGAACATTTTTTGATGGTTTTATCGAAAATTTTCTGTAAAAATTTTTTTGGAAATTTTTTGTAAAAATTTTATCGAAAATTTTTGTAAAAATTTTATCGAAAATTTTTGTAAAAATTTTATCGAAAATTTTTTGTAAAAATTTTATCGAACATTTTTGTAAAAATTTTATCGAAAATTTTTTGTAAAAATATTATGGAACATTTTTTGTAAAAATTTTATCAAAAATTTTTTTTTAAAAATATTATCGAAAATTTTTTGTAAAAATTTTATCGAAAATTTTTTTAAAAATTTTATCGAAAATTTTTTGTAAAAATTTTATCGAAAATTTTTTGTAAAAATTTTATCGAAAATTTTTTGTGAAAATTTTATCGAAAATTTTTTGTGAAAATTTTATCGAAAATTTTTTGTAACAATTTAATCGAAAAATTTTTTTAAAAATTTTATCGAAATTTTTTTTTTAAAGTTTTGTCGAAAGTATTTTGTAAAAATATTACAGAAAATTTTTATTAAATGTTAGGTTCTATCTTCAATCTATATTACGTTAGAATCGGCTACCTCTAAGTGTATTGCTTTCTATAAAGGTCTTCAATACAAATCAAAGCAGAAAAATCCTAAAAATCTAAGAAAAAACAAAACAAACGAATACGGACGGACGGACTTTAACTTCATCAATCAACTTTTCTATGTACATATAAGGATGCATAATATATGTATATACTTATATATATGGGATCGGAAATGAATATTGTAGATATTATACACAGAATGACAAACTTGTATATACCCTTCCACTTGTAGTGAAGGGTATAAAATGGAAAATATTTTAATAAGACGGGATTTACACGATGATTTAAAAACAGGTCTTTTTGGACCAGGGTGGAGAAAAATTTGTTTTTTGACTGTGTAAAGAAATATTACTTGTTTTTAAATCTTTACCAAAACCCCGTTTAAGAATGATTTCATGAAATTCTTTATAAAACTGATGATAAACATTAAGTCAATTGATATTTGGATTTTAATTTCCGAGAACCTTGCAGTTTTGACAACATGTTCGCATACCTCTTTTAATTCATGTAATTTCGTCCTTAAATGTGGACTGGGATGTAACAAAGCCTTCAAACTCTCGATCAATTCACTGGGCACTGCATTCATGGGTGGATATTTGCGTTGATTCAGCTCGTTAGCATAACGCCTAAAGGCACTATAATCATTGCCAAACACTTTCATAGGTTTACCCGCGTAAATGGTAAATATTAAAACACCCAAAGCAAACAGATCACTATCAGTTGAATTGATATTATTTAAGGCAATTTCTGGTGCGCAATACTCCAAGGCAGGTTGAGCCAGCATATGTATAGAAGTTGAATATTCCTTGCAAGGCCAATAGGGCTTACCATCCGGCTGCGGTTGATTCGCCACACAAAAATCAAAACCAAACAATTTCCAAGAACGACTTTTATTTATAACAACTGTCTCGGCGCAAATATTGCGATGGACTATTTTTGCATCATTGTGTAGAAATTGCAAGCCATCGAATAGCTGCAGCAAGCCATGGCGTATTTCAACATCATAGAGTTTTTTCTCCGACCTAACTTGATCACCCACTACATTGGCCAGTGAGGCAAAAACTGGTTCTGTGGCAAACGCCAATGAGTCACGACTTTCCTCCAGAGGATGTTGTACAGTTAGGACATGAGGATGGCGTATTTTCGTTAGTTGCTGTACACCCCTACGCATAGATTCCAATATCGCTTCACGGTCCTCTTTGGACCAACGATCCAATGATTTCTTTTCAAACACAAACACTGAGACTTCCTGTTTGGTGGATTTCTTAAAACCATTATAAACTTTCCATAGCAAACCACCACCAGCAGTGCAGGTTTGATCTAGAACTTCATATTCTCGGGTTACATTGTTGCCTGGCAAAACTCCGGACAACTGGGAGACAGTGGTGTGTACCGTGGAATAGAATTTATTTATAACATCCATTTTTATAAATTTTGGGAATAATTTTGGATTTAAGGGAATTTAAAAATATTGCACTTTATAGTTTCTGAAGTTCAAACTGTTTTTTAAATTAATATTCTGGGAAAATATCTATAAATTTTTCACTTTTTCACAAAATTTTCCTTTATTCTTATTGTTTTTCTACACTCCACCACAAAAATCAATATTTGTTTGAAAAGTGTGTGTTCAGTGGCAACGGTTAATTTAGCGTTTTTTTATTCTACTATTTTTAAAGTTTATTTTTGGTTTTTTAAACGGTTAAAAAAGTCAAATATTTGTTATATGATCATTAATTTTTTTTTTTGATTCTGCCCAAAAAAAATGGTAAATGGCAAAGGTACGAAACCAAAGCGCCAGGGTATGATTGCCTTAGCTTCCTCCAAAATCTGCAGAGCGACCTATACCTTCGTATAGGAAGTGAGACTCCAAATTCAGCTAGGTAAAATTAATGAGAGTTTAATGGTGCTCCTCCAATTAAAATCTTGAGTTTATTGGTACTCCTCCGGTTAAAAATTGAGTTTAATGGTGCTCCTCCAGTTAACAGTTGAGTTTTTTAAAATGGTTCTCCACCAATGACCGACTTATTGAAATTAAAATTTATAGGTTATAAACGATAACCAAACGATTACACGTGGCTGATTAAACAACCACCAATAACAGTACCGCAGTACAGCTATTCGAGGACGCCAATCAGCCAGTGTGAGAACGAGACGCAAACCACTCGAAGGCCGAGCAACAAGGACGGCCTGATTGACTTTAAGCGATAATGACAATGACGCACGCACGTGTTCCCCGACCCAGAGCTACTTTACGACTGATATGATCATTAACCCAATACAAACAATAGAGTTATAACCAAGGCGAATTCATACCAGGTGGAGTCGATAGCCCAGCTGATTGTTTTTTGCCCTCGTTTATTTGCTAATGTCTTGTCAAAAAATACATTGTTTCATATCTGCTAATCTAATGTCAAAGTTTTTGTTTTGTTGTAGTTGTTGTCCTACTGCTCACACCTGGTATGAATTCGCCTTGGTTATAACATCTTTAGTTTAGGCCCATTATTATAACTTGCCTTTAGCTAAAGTTATTATTTTGTTGGAGCGATAAAAAGTTTTTCGTTATTAAAAGTATGCTAAAAACCACTTTTAAATATCACGTTCTATAAGGAAAAGTTATAGCAATGAGCATTATTATAACGAAAAACTACTTATCTCTCCAACATAATCCTAACTTTAGCTAAAGGCAAGTTATAATAATGGGCCTAAACTAAAGATGTTATAACCAAGGCGAATTCATACCAGGTGTGAGCAGTAGGACAACAACTACAACAAAACAAAAACTTTGACATTAGATTAGCAGATATGAAACAATGTATTTTTACATAGTAACAAATCTGTGGCAATAAGGAATGTGTTCTTAAGTAGATTTAAGCAAAATTTAAGCTACTGGCACCTTTGTCATCTACGTACTCTAACGTATCCATGCGCAAAGTTGAAATTATTTTGTGTTTTGTGTTTTTTGAAGTTATATCCAAATTATTTTCTGCTTATCTGTTTTCAATGTCTAATCACATTTGGTAAAAACCTTAAGAAACTACAAGCTATTTTTCCAATTCATAAAAACAACGCCTGCATACTTTTAGAAAATATAAACAATTTTTACAAAACATACGTTGGACTCCCATATGTAAAGTTTAAAGATAAGCTATTTAAAAAAAAATAATTATAAATTTTAAAAATGCTCTCCTGCAAAACTAAAACATCAGACTTTCTTCCTTATTGCCATACAAATTAAAGATTTTGTTAACAGATGTTTTTTTTTTATAAGTCCATAATCCTACTGAAAGTTTATTTTGGTGATAAAACGTTGTGTATATATTAAATATGTTTCCTCTTATTTCAAACTGTCGAAAATTTTGATTAACAATAAACTTCAGCAAAATATAACAATAAAACACAATTAAAGTAGAACAAATAAATCAATCAAGTGCGAGACTTACATACGTAGGGTTCCGTACTTCCTTATATAAATTAAATTAAATTTTAAAATTTTTATCGTAACCCATTAATTTTTATTTTGTGGTTTTTATTATTTGGTTTTAAAAATTCTAATAAATGTCTGCTCGTTAAGGTTCAAAAGATAAGCATACGTATGTATACACAGTCACATCTTCTATGGGGATACCAAGGCGAATTCAGCCTAGCTGATTGTTTTTTGCTGTCGTTTTTTGCTAATTTCTTGTCAAAAAATACATTGTTTCATATCTGCTAATCTAATGTCAAAGTTGTTGTTTTGTTGTAGTTGTTGTCCTACTGCTCACACCTGGTATGAATTCGCCTTGGGGGATACCCTTTAACTTTTAATTCTTTGTTATACTTTTATATTATAGCGAGTATATTTCTAGATATCCTATGTAAATTTCAAGTGTCTTCCCAAAATAAGGCCAAATTCGGCAAACTCGCGATTTCTAGGGAACAAACTTTAATTTTTATTTACCTCATTTTTCATACTTGTTGTTATAGTGGATATTGTAAAACATGTACTTCAGGTGTCTGCTTATTTCGCTTTAAAAATATGGTGATATATGTTTGTACGTAAGATCTCATCATTATACGGGTATGTTCTGTAATCCGAAACCGAGTGAAATTCAAATCGAATAAATTTTTAAAGAAAAATATAACTTAGTTGCGCCTATTATCTTAAAACATCAGCAATCAAGGAAGTTATGTCTTAAATCAAATGTATAAAAAATAACATCAAAATGTTGAAAGATTTAAAAGTTATGACAATTTAAAATTTCATTCGGATTCAATTTCACTAGGTTTCGGATTACAGAACATACCCGATTAAAAGTTACATACATATATGTATACATACATACATATATTCCTTCTAAATTAGAAGTGTAGGTGCATACGTAAAATCATGACACTTTTAAAACACCCTTTAATAAAATTTTTTTTTTATAATTGTTTTTTTATGACTGAATTTATTTTTCCTTTTTCCTCCCTTTAATTCTTTCTCTTGTTACAGCGGTCATGTTAATATACCTAGCTTTTTTAATTTCAATACACGAGGTCTTCCCAATTGTTTATCTCTTCCTTTTTTTAAACATTTTTCCCTACTTCTCTTTTTTTAATAATTTTAAAATCTACTATTTAAACAAAATATTAAGAAAAAACAATACATCTAAAGCGGTATTTCGACGGTCAATCGCGGCAACAAGCTCGTGTAAACGACCAAAATTCGTGTTTGTCAGCCGCGCAGGATGAAAATCAAAAATTTTTGATATTTTGTGTTTGCCGTCACGGCATGCCGGGCATCAAGCTCGTCTAAATGCATGTTTGTCAACCACAGTGTAAATTTCATTTGTATTTTTGTAAGCGAGCAGTAAAGATGTCTCAGGTAGAGCGCTTGTTTTTAAGAGAATTTCTTGTTTTTGCATGTGGGTTAGTTCTTGTGTATGGTATTGTATGTAAAGCGTTTTTATAAGAGTTTATTTTTAAAATATTTAATTTATATAATTAATGTGTGTGTGTTTATATGGAAATATTGATTGCCAAAATTCAAGTTAAAAAATGTCATGTAGATGAGTTAGCAAAAATATTATTTAATTGGTATTTTTCAATTATTATAAAGGAAAATCCCATAACAAAGTTGGGGAAATATTTTCCTTCAACTTAGGACAGCTTCAAACATTATTACTTGTTCTAAAAATTAAGATAGATTTGATTAAACCTTAAACAGGCATAAAAGGAAAGGATTCACGGTGTATTAAAATATGTATGATAGAGAACATATACATAATTGTGGAGTAAATGTATTACACAGAACTGTTCGAAACTTTGAATTTTGTTTCTGTATAAATAAAATATTACATGCATTATTACATTTTCCTATTCCTTCACACAGTATGAATTAAAGAGATTTTAATGGGGCATAACTCTGACCAAATACTAAGAAATTCAATATTGCCGAAAGGTGTTCTTTTGCAAAAATAATATAAAGAATATTTGTATTTTTCCAATATATTTTTTTTTTTAAATAATTGATTAGAAACTGAAGAATAAATAAAAAATATAGTCAAGATGTCGTTGTTTATAATTCTCTATAATTCCATTCACTAATAATTCAATTGTCCCAATTCGTTTCGTACTCTTGTTGGATTGTCGTCTTCCTATAATTCATCAATTAATAAAGCAGCAGCTAAATTATGCGCCATCTTAAATAAGAACCTCACTTCTCAGTGTCTGTTGTATAATGATGTTTGTTGACATTCTTCGCTTGATCACGTAAATGCTAAACACTCTCTCTCATCACGCCACGCTAACAAGCCGCGATTGACCGTCTAAATGCCGCTTAAGTTGGTTCAGTGTGTATTAATACTAATTTTGTCATAGATGTGCTTGTCTTAGCTTATTAGTTCTTTTCAGTATTGCCATAATAACTCGTAAAAATTGCAAACCGTTGAATCTGGCAACAGTGCGTGAAAATAAAAGTAAAACTACGATACGCTAATTTGTTTTTAATGGAGAGTGTCTATAATTTTAAATTTATATATAAAATTTAAGGTTTGTAGCTTTGGTAATTATTTATATTTTTTGTTACAAAATGTTAGGAATTTAATATTCAACAATTTTATGTTTGCAATAAATTCCGATACATCTTAAGCCCTTTTCACACTATTATACTGAGTATTAAGACTTGTCAAATACTTGAATCCAATGAGAAAGTGTGATAGTGTGAAAGTAGTATGTTATCAAAATGTGAAATAATACGGAAAGAAATTTGACATCCCATAATACCAAACCATTTTTAGAAAATTTTCTAAAGGGCAGTTTAGACTGTAAGACTTTACGTACGTAAAATCTAAGAGAAAATAAAATGAAAATCAATCCGTATGAAAAAATAGAGATTAAAAATCGTATGGTTTTTTTCTTACGTTTACACCGTTGGTGTTGAATAAAATGAAGTAAAATTGAAACAGCTGTTATTAAAACAATAAAAAAATTGAACACAAATAAATAGTGCGCGTACTTGTGAAAAATGCCAAATTTAAAGAAAAGTAACAAGGAAAAGGTTTTTGGTGTTGTACTAGCCATTGCCATAATAAAAAAACTGGAAACCAACAACTAAAACAAAATTAAAAAAATTTCACGTTCTTTTGCCAAAAGTTTTTTATTGTTTACAAACTTATTTGTGATGTCAACTGGATCTATTTTGCACTATATTCAGCGGTTTTCTGCTATTTTGACGAGTTTTGCCTTTGAAAAGTTAGCATTAATAAGAAAAACGCAACCCTGATCTAATGAAGTAGAATAGTTTTTGAAAAATTTCAAAATATAAAGAGAGCCGTAAGACTGTCAAATTTCAATCCGTATTTTCTCTCAATGTCGGATAGTTTCATTACATATTATGTTTAGACGATAATACTTGTACTCTTCTACACAAAAATTTGACATGTCGTATTACTTGTGGTATAATGTAAACCGCCCATAAACGATAACATTTTTCATTTTATCAGGGTTGTGTTTTTTTAAAGCAAAGAACCAAGCTGATTGATTCGCAGCCGATAGTTTACCGCCGCCGATGAAATGTTTTCTTTGTCCTGCATCTGCCTTAAATTGCCATCAGTCTTAACGCCTACATATGTACTTTGTTTCTGCCATGCCTAGGAATTGTTGAATGTACGTATTATTTTTGTTTGTTTTGTTTTTTATTTTTTTTATTAACCGAAAACTTGAACGTCCAAACAAACTTAAGACCCGTCACCTCTGCCGTCCACATAAAATTGCTCAGCCGACGCCGTTCAATGTCTCGTCTCGGCTTGTTCCTTTGCTGATATTTTTCATTTTATTTGAAGTGTGATAGTGTGAAAACGAAATGTTATGTTACGTTAGATTTTTTGACAATCACACAATTCTCATTGGATTTCTATCTTACAAAATCCAATGAAAATCTTAATACTCAGTATTATAGTGTGAAAGGGGCTTTACGGCACATACAATCCGTCATACGTTATACTTTGACATATTCAACTGAGTTCAAAGTAAACCTGAGAGCAAGATGTTAAAAAGTGTACAGTATTGCATGTTTTTGAAGTGCAAATATTGATTGTATGTGCAGTCGAATAATACTAAACAGTAAATACAGAGAACAAGAGAGAAAACAGTGCAAAAATCGGTGCCCGGACAGTTTTATCAAGTGTGCAATAAATATGCTGAGCATTTCATATTGTTCACTAGTTCAATTTACTTAAATTTTCTTGAGAGTAAAATCGCTGATTTTTGAGAGAAAAAATTAAATTAGATTTTTTTATTTATCAATAAAAGTTAAAACAATTCAAGCTACTACAGTTTCTGGAATGAAAACATTATTGAAACAAAATATTCACTACTGAAATATTATTTCAAACAACAACAAATATTGCATTGGTTGGAAGAAGAGCAAATGCTATTGTATGTTTTTATTTAAGAGCACAGCAATATTTGTGTACACATGAAATCAAGTGCAAGAAGTGGTTTTGTCGTCGGCTGAGGTAGCTTAGTCTCGTCCAGGGTCTACTTACGGATCCACAAACCTTAAGTAATATAAAAGATTATCTTTCCCTTCTTGGGCTTAATTAATCTGTTTTCCTTTATTTACTACAATAATTAATTACAATACGAATACAAAATTACGATAACTGACGCACGCCAACCCGACTGGTTCGTTAAATAGCTAGTTCGGGTTACTGGTACGACACGTAGATTCGGGATACAACTAGTTCGCAGGTTCGGGTGGTACTAGTTCGGGTTACTGCTTCGATACGTAGATTCGGGATACGACTAGTTCGCAGGTTCGGGTGGTATTAGTTCGGGTTACTGCTTCGATACGCAGGTTCGGATGATACTAGTTCGGGTTACTTAATCTAGGTTCGTAAATACGTACAATGATTCTTATTGTTAAATTTCTACAATAATACATAGTTTGCTTACACTAGGGAACAGTCAGCCGAAGCCGCTGTGGGAACAGTCAGTCCGAAGACCGCTGTGGGAACAGTCAATCGAAGTTGCTGTGGGAACAGTCAGCCGAAGCCTCTGTGGGAACAGTTAGTCCGAAGACCGCTGTGGGAACAGTCAGCCAAAGCCTCTGTGGGAACAGTCAGTCCGAAGACCGCTGTGTACAAAATGTATCACACCTGACCGAAGTCAGATGTACCTCAAAAATCAACTGGCTTATCTGGATAAATTAGTCGGCTCTTCTTCTATTATACGAGTGTAACGTATAATATCCGAGACTTTTAGATGTTACAAGTGCCCGTCCTGTGGGGGGTTGCAACATGTCGGTTGACTGCCAACCTTTATTACTTATACTTATTTTAATATTAACTAAATGAGAATTATAAGGTAGGTTTTTTTGTATTTATCTACATTTATGGTTGCCTTTACACGATATGTTGTTTATTTTAGAAAATGTACATAGGGATAATTAATGTTTATGCCACGTTACACAATTCATTATTGAATATTATGAAGTTAGTCTAACAAGACGTTTTATGCTCACGTTTAGTTCAAAGTAACGACGGACGAGGTTGACACAATGAGTAATTTGTTGAAGGATATTAAGAAAGGGGTTATTTTGTTGTATTTTGTTTTATTTTTGCCGCCACTCACAAAAATTTAATCAAAACAAAGAAAAAATCAATTGATAGCTATCAAACTGCTCAACGTACGTCAAAAGTTTACAGTTGCCCAACGTTGTACTTTGCGTTGACATAGACGTACTGATGCTGACAACGCTCATAAGAAAACCTGTATTTCAACTTCTTGTGCGTTGAAAAAGAGGACGTATAACGTATACATATAATAAAACAGTAACTCATTTTCTGTCTGTCCGTCTTTCTCTTCGTGTTCGCATAACGTAAAAACTACTGGATGGATTTTAACAAAATATTGATAGGAGGTACCTTAGTATCCTGATTCCAATATAGGATGCTTTTTTCCCGAAAAAATATCGTATTTCCAAAAGAAAGTGGGAAAAAACAGTAAAAGTACTCCGATTTTTTTTTACCGATTTAAGGCATCTTTTATTTTTGAAAGCTGTATATTTTAAGCAATGTTGCGCAACAGATGGCGCTGTTAATAATAATAATAATGTAACTCATTTCCTGTCTGTCTTTTACAGAGTTTTACAATAATTTTGAGAATTTTATATATCGTATAGAATTTTATACAGGGATGGGTACCTTATTAAAAAGTAAATACGTAAGAATCTTAAAATTTGGTGTGTATTACTTTCAAAGCAAAATCGAAAAAAATATTTTTAGGACGCACATAGCGTGTTGTTGGCACAGCTATTCTTATATTATAAATAAACTTCTGTTGACATTTAAAATAAGTAGGCCCGAGGTATCCAAATTTAAAGCTAGTGGCTAGACAACCGCTTAGCGTGCTAATTTAAGTTTGGCTATAGGGATGTATCAATGCACCTTTTTGTCATTACCATGCCGATACTCATTATAAAATATCGCCGATATCGATGACGAGTCGACGATGATGAATTTATATTAAAGGGAAAATAAAAAATAATACAAAATTACAGCCTACGAGAGTATTAGTATTAAAATTTTATATTTTAAAATTTTTTTATTTAAAACGCAATATTTTCAAATATTTTGAGAAAGACGATCTGCAGTAGAATATTGTGAGTCGGAATTTAAGTATTGCAGCACCATTATTTCCAAGTTTTAGCTTAGAATTGTATGGTATCGTATGCGTAGCTATTGTAATAATGACATTTAAATAAGTGACAGTGACGAAGATCTATACATTAAATAATTAATTATATAAGATTAAGTTATTGTTATTATTTTGCAGAAATTAAAAAATTAAAAAGCATTTACAACAACGACATTTTGTAATTTTATATAAACCGATTAAAGTTTGACATGCAAATGCGTCAATAAATTTAAAGTGGGAAATTTTATTTAAATACAAAACTATTAAAACAATAACTTTTTACTAGACACTTGTTGATCGTTATTTAAATAAAATAAAATAAATCAAAGATCAGAGGCAATTAGCCTCTGAGCACACTTGAAAGTGCAGGATAATTTTCTTTTCTTCCATTACAATATATTGTAATATCATTTTGAAATGTAATTTTAAATTAACCACTTTCCGTATTATTTACTAAAAACAAAAAAAAAAAAAAAAAAAAATTATTAGGTAAAAATATGTTACGTAAAATTTTCAACGTCATATTCATTTCATATTCGTCATATTCGTTCACATTGTTTATGTGTGAAACTAATAACTAATAGTGCTATAATTGACCTTATATACCCTTCATCATAGTTATCTAAATATACGCCTAGTTCCGGACTATACACGTGGTCAGTATATTACAGTAAAATAATTTTCCTTGATCGCAAAATTATGAAACTTAAACTTACTACAGCGTTATCCATTTCGAGGTTCCCACTTTTTTAAAAGAAAAAAAAAAAAAAACACAGAAAATTCAATTTTCGATGACTCGTCCGATGATGATGCGATGTGATGATGGAAGTGGCGCCGTCTTGCTGAAACAAAATGTCGCCGAGATCACGAGCTTCAATTTCAGGCATCAAATAGTCGGTTATCATGGCACGATAACGGTCGCAATTGGCGGTTACACCGGCATCATTTTTAAAGAAATATGGACCGATGATTCCAACGGCCCATAAAACCACACCAAACCGTTGTTTTTTCTGGACGAAGTGGCAGCTCTTGAATCTCTTCAGGTTGCTCTTCGTCCCAAATGCGGCAATTTTGTTTCTTTACATACCCATTGAGCCAGAAATGGGCCTCATCACTAAACCAAAATTGCCTCGAAAACGTCGGATCTTCTTGGAACTTTTCAAGAGCCCATAGAGCGAAGCGATGTCGCTTGGGAAGATCGAGCGGCTTCAGTTGTTGCACCAGCTGTATTTTGTATGCTTTCAATTTAAGATCTGGACATAAAATGCGCCAAGTCGTTCCATACGTCAGTCCGAGTTGCTGCGAACGACGCCGAATCGACTCTCCACGGTCTTCGTATACACTCTCAGCTACGGCCGGTATATTTTCTTTACAGCGTGCTGGACGTGGTCTATTCGGTGGAATATTATCCAATAATGAATGCTGGGTCTCAAAATGGGCGATGGTGTTGCCAATTGTATGCTCAGTAGACCGATTATGTTGGCCATAAGTTGAGCGAAGTGCACGAAACACATTCCTCACAGAACGTGAATTTTCGAACGATTGTAAACGATTCGTAAACGTTGTTCAGGCGTAAATCTTTCCATTACACGCAGTCTTGACGAGCCATTGATTTGTTCAACCATTAAACAAATTCGTGTGCGCACATCAAAACCTCTCGTGAAGACCGTCGGAAGAGAGAATATAGTCAAGGTTAATTGTTTATCCTAGGTTGGGTTCTAATTTTGGATTTACAAAAAGATTACAAAATATTTTTTTCGCATGTATCTCTTTGCAACATTTCTTTATTTCAAGCCAAAAGCAGGTCTTTAAACTTTTTGCTAAGAGAACGATCATCTGGTGCTGCACAGTGGGGAATTTGTTAAACAATTTAAGAAAATCTGCAGTTTAAGTATTATCAGGCGTTGCACAATGGGGAATTTGATACAAAAAAATTAAATTAAATCTGCAGTTTTGTCAGATTCATTAATTTAATTGTAGCTTCACATAGTCGAGTTAAATTTTGCCTCTTCGGTCGGGTTTTAATTTTGGATTTACAAAAAGTTTATAAAAATTTTTTTCATCACATGTGTGTATCTTTCTGCCAAGCAATAGATCATGTAGCGCTGCACAGTGGGGAATTTAGTAAAAAAAAATTTTAAATTAAAAAAATTCTTGAGGTTTAAGGATCATCAGGCGTTGCACAGTGGGTAATTTAATAAAACAAATTAAAGTAAATCTGCAGTTTTGACCGATTCATTGATTTAATTGAAACTTCACATATTGTTGTCTTAGATCGGGTTCTAATTGCGGATTTACACAAAGTTTATAAAATAATTCTTTCGCGACTATCTTTCTCCTACATTTTCTTCCTTCAAACTAACAGCAAGTCATTTAAATTTTTATGTCAGAAAAATAATTCATCTGATGTTGTAAAGTAGGAAATTTGGTATAAATGAAAATAAAACTGGACATTAAGGATCATCGATTGCTGCACAGTGGGAAAATTACAAACAAATAAACACAAATCTGCAGTTTTGTCCGATTCGATTTTTTCCGAATAAGGAAGAGACTCTAGGTTAGGTTCTAGTTTCGGATTTTAAAAAGTTTTTAAAATATTTTTTTTCGTGTGAAACTTTTTTCTGCTTTTGCTTATTTCAAACCAGAAGGAAGTCCTTAAACTTTTTGTCAAAAAATGAATCATCTGTCACTGCACAGTGTAAAATTTGGTAAAAAATTTAAATAATATTTGCAGTCTAAGGATCATCAGGCGTTGCACAGTGGGAAATTTGAGAAGAAAATTCAAGTAAAAAAAAAAAATTAAACCTAAAATTTAACCGAATTTGAAATTTAGCCCAAACTCCAATGGTTCCAATTTTTTTCTAAACACATATTTATGTTATGCAAAAATAAATAGATATTTAAATCACACGTCTGGCATAATTTCTCTTGTCTTACTCTTTCCTATTTTCTATTATTTTGTTTAATCTTCTTATTAGTGATAATATTTTATTATAGAAGAATGCATAAATATTTGTTGATAATAAAATTAAAAATTTAATTTTAATTAAATTAAATAACAACAGTAAATCCATTTAGTTAAGCAAATTTTGTTTTTTTTTACATTTCTGATAATTAACAAAATGAAATTTGCAATTTGCAAATAATTAAACAAATAAAAGTGATTTGGGATTAAAAATTTAATTTCACTTTTTTCTAATTGACATCACAAAAAAATGTAAACAATTTTAAATTTATGTGGATTTATTAATGAGCATTTTAGAAAAAAAAAAAAATAATAATAATAAACATTTAAAATAATTATTATTATGGAAATTTAAAGTTTTATAATTTTTCTAGTTGTCTGTTGATGTTGTTTTTATATATAAGTAGATTAAAAACTAATTGCTATACCACAGGGATGGGGAAATTAAATTTTAAATTTGTACTAAATTTGTTAAGTTAAATTTGTATTAATAATGAATAAAAAAATTCAAAAGAAATTTCTCATTCTGTAAAACTCAACGTTCGACATTAAAAAAATATTAAAAAGAAAAAAATTTAATCTAAAATAATTAAAAAAAAAATTATAAAAAATTCAAGCCTTGGTAGACGTTATTATTCTACGCAAACGAACGATTGCGTAAGATAATAATCTTACAGAATTCTGTTCTACTTAATAAATTGTTTCAAGTTTTTATGTGAAAACTTTTTTCTAACTCCAATTTATTCCTTTTCATGTTTAGAAATTAGAAAATATGCGGTTGCGCGAAGAGCTAGAGGAATACAAAAATCGTGAAAAAGAAGAAATTGCCACCAACATTCCATTACAAGTTAAAGTTGATGTTGAGAAGAAAACCAAAGAAATCGAAGCTAAAATCGAGGAACGTAACCGTATCGATGAACAATTAGAAATAGAAAAACAACAACGTGAATTACAATTGGCTATAGCTCGAGAAAATAAACGTTATATAAATTCCAAACTGATTGAGGAGGAAAAACGACGTACTGAAATAGTGGACGCTCTAATTAATGACGAATATGAGCGTCAGGAAAAAATTGTAGAGGAACCAGAAAGTTTTACAACCATTTCTACATTACCCCAATTTAATCGCTCAATTAAGCCGCAATTAACTGCACGATCTTTACCACACTATTCACAGAATACGTATGCCTTACAAAGACAACGAGATTTTTCACCTGTTTCGGGATCAGTGGTAAGTCCTATCTATTTTAATTTCATAGTATTTTTCTAGAAAGAAATAAATAATATCAATAACTTCTGTATAAAGTAATTATCACCACAAATATTATGTAGAAAAAATATCATCTTAAATTTTATATAGAAAAAAGTCTCCATAAATTATAATAAATGTCCATAAATTAGACTAAATGTCTCCACAAATTAATTATTAAAAATTTATAAAGTTTTTATAGAAAAATTAACACAAATGTTTGCAGAAAAATTTTGTTTCCGGAAATTTTCTGTAGAAAAAAAATGTATAGAGAAACTGTTTCTTTAAATTTCTATAAAAAAGTGGCTTCTCAATTTTAATATAGAGAAATTTTTCCCGTAAACATTTTTTTCAGAAAATATAATCGGAAGAATATTCTCTGCCGAAAATATGGCCTCTAAATTTTCTACAGAGAAATTGCTATACTTACAAATTTTATATAGAAAAACTGTTGCCTCCATAAGTTATTTGTTTTATTTCGATAAATATCTATAGAAAAGCTGCAGCAACCTTTACAAAACTTTAAGAAAGAATTTTTTTTTCATAAATTTTTTTTAAAAAATGTCTCCACAAATTTTTATTAAATAGAAGGTTGTCTCCACATATCGATAGTCGCAAGTAGAAAAGCCCTAACTCGAATTTTTACGAAATTGAGTTTTTCAGTGACTCCAATACATTTCACACAAATACATCCCGTCACAAAATGTATTGCTATAGTCGAAAAAATAACGCCTTTAGCCTTTACAAGCAGTTGTACATTACAAATTACATAGTCAAAATTAGATTGTTGTTATGTTTTTATCTTCTACTGTAAAATTACAATTATTTGAGTTTGAGTCTTTCTATTCGAGTCTACGATATACTCTTTGTAGGAAATGTCATTTAAAATTTCTACACAAAACATGTTACCAAATTTATTTATAGATGATAAAATATGGGCATCACACAAAATTTCTACAGAAAATATGTGAATTTTGTGTAAATTTTGTATATAAAAATTTTTGTGGAAAATTTTTGTCTCCACAAATTTTTTCTATAAAAAATAATTTCTCGAAATTTCCATTAAAAATGATTCCACAATTTTTTGAAGAGAAGCTATTATTTTTTAATATCTATAACAAATGTTATATAGAGAAAATTTTCTACCAACTTTTTACACAGAAAATGTTATCGCAGGGATTTTCTGTGAAGAAAATATCATCTCCATCGACCTACAAATTTTCTATACAAAAATTATATCTCCTTTAATCTTTTATTTATTGACTTCTTTAAAGATCTATAGAACAAATTTAATTGTAAGGTTGTCTCCACATATGATACTCTTGGGAGTATAAAATTACTACAAAAATAAAAAATGCTAACAAATTTATTTATTAACTAGCTATGCCCGCCACGTCGTTGGGGCGTCCTGACAATATTTTGTTAGATTTTGCTTTGAAAGTATTCCACAAAAAAAGTAAAAATACAAATCAAATACAAGTTATATTCAATTGGCGCCTAATGTTGTGCAATAGTTCTTAAAATATCACAGTTTTAAACCATACCAAATGGAAACATGTATTTTTTTGGATATATTACATAAAGAATAAAAGTTCAAAGTATATTCGAATCGAAAAATTTAATATTTTTGGTTTAGGGTGTTAGGTAAACTACCCTTGCCCCTTCCCGACTACGGCCAAAATGTATACAGCTCTTCACCTTCATAAACCAAAGGCACATACTGAATTTCATTTTGAAATGTCATACGGTATGACCTGCAGAGCGTTTACATAATTTGGGAGTAAGTAAATTACCCCTTTCGCCTTCCCGATTATGCCCAAAATTAATAAACAGCTCTACATATCCATAAAACAAAGGTACATACTAAATTTTGTTTCAATATGTCATACGGTATGACCTGCAGAGCGTTCACAAAATTTGGGGGCAAGGAAACTACCCCTTGGCCCTTCCCGATTATGCCCAAAATACAGCTATACAGCTCTTCATCTCCACACACCAAAGGCACGTACTAAATTTTATTTTGATATGTCCAACGGTATGACCTGTACAAACTCCACAAAAATAGTGGCATACACACCCACCAACCCACCCACAGACATCATCGCGAAAATAGTCAAAATGGATTCAGGAGACCTCAAAACGTATAAATCCGTCAAAATCCCGACATCGAATTTTTTCATGATTACTATACTTTACCTTATACTACGTATGGTAAAGTAAAAAGATTTTGCAACACTGATCGCATGGAGAAAAATATTTTATGATTTTTTCAAAAAATTATAATCCACACTATCACTCATTTTGATCTCTCAAAAATAGTTTACGGCCTTAAGATTTACAAAATCAGGCCCCTAATTGTGTTATAATCTTTATGATTAAATTTAGGCCACATTTCATAACTTGCCTATAAGGTTCGGAAGGTACATTTTGTTAAAGTAATCTATAAAGTGAGATTTATCTATATTTCGATACAATTCTTATAATAACGATCTTTAGAGAGAGTCGTACTCATTAACTATATATGCATTATATAGATCAATATCCGCACCAGATATTGATTTTGACCTTGAAGATGAAGTTTTTTTGATTTTATATGTTCACAATTTTTGTTCTTTATGACAAGAGCTACAACTTTGCCTCAGAGAGTATATAAAAGTTTCAAACGGTTTGCAAAATATGAGCTTGAGGAAATGATCATTTTTTTGCAAAAATGACATCGAGGCCCCACATCTTTGAGGGCCCATAAAAAAAAACCTGGAGGACTTTGGGCAAAACTGGGAGACAGGGGTCTTTTTTTTGGTCTTTTATCACGTAGTGGTGTCCGTATATGGTTATTTTTTTCCGTGTTGCACTGTGTTACTTTACGAACCTTCCCCGTGTAACAATTATTAAGCTCAGACAGTGAAGCAAAAACAATTCAAGCTGTCAAATCGAAAAGTCAACAAAGAAAAAAAAAAAAAGAATAATAATAAAATGATGCCCAATAACTGATTAAACTTAAGGATATTAACTTTTGTTTTAACAAAAGAAACATAAAGATTCTAATTCTTTCAGTAATCAAAGCTGATCATTAAAAATTTGAATTTGCATTTTGCATTTTTTTATTGCAAGCGTGACTTGAAATTTCAGTTGGAAAGATTTTATCTTTGTAACAGGAGAAAAATGATATTCGCAATAAATTTTGCTAACGATCTATTAAAAATGAAAAAAAAAAATGATAATAAAAGTTTCTGCTTTAAAATAAAATTGAACTCAGCAGTTTATTGACTCATTCACTCACGATTAAAAAACAAGTCGGTTGTATTGAATCCTTAGCTACGATTCGCTATAATAGAAAAGATCTTAGGATTTAAGGAAAACAGCGTTTTAAAGGTTCTGTACTCAAAGCGTAAAAAAGCGTAATCCTATTCTATGTTCGGTGACCAGAGCCCTCTATCATTGCAACCGAAAAAAGTTGTAAAAGTCGTTGTAAAAATCAAAGGGTGTCCCAATAGTAAAGTGATTTTTATGTACATATATGACCTTGTTTTTGAATCGTAATAGGTAGACTCTTTTTTACTTTTTTACAGAAGGTGTATTACGGCTATAACAACAATTACTAAAAATTATAGGGTGTTCCCATTATGACTTGATATTCATGTATCATTTTTATAACCGTAATAGACAGAAATTAAAAATTTTACACAGAGTAATTAAAACTACGTATAAAAAATAAAAATTAAATTTAAAGGGTGCCCCAATAGTGATGAGAATTTAACGTATATTGCCATAATAGGTAGAGTCTTGTAATTTTCGCCAAAGATGTATTATTATGGCCACTATAAAAAAAAATTACTTCCAAATTAAAGGGTGTTCCTATAGAGACGTTAATTTCTAGTCTTATTTTCTTAAAATTCACACACAGTAATTAAAACAATGTCCCCTATATTAATAAGTATAAAAAATAAAAAATTGGATTTAAAGGGTATCCCAATAGTGATGGGATTTTCACGTATATGTCCTTATTTGTGAACCGAAATAGGTAGACGCTTGAAATTTTCGTAGAAGTTATATTACTATTGCCGCTATAACAAAACTTACTTGCAAATTAAAGGGTGTTCCCATAATGAAGTATTTTTTTAATTTATGACCTCATAAGTTTACATCGACTAATTAAAACTGTGTTCGCTATATTAATAACTATAAAAAACTAAATTTAAAGGGTGTCCCGATAGTGACGTGATTTTTACGTATGTATATGGCCTTATTTCTGAACCATAATATACATATATAGACTCTTGAAATTTTCATAGATGTTTTATACTATGGCTCCTTTAACAATAATTACTGAAAATTAAAGGGTGTTCCGATAGTGACTTGATTTTCATGTCGCGTTTTTTTAAATTCACTTAGAGTAACTAAAACTAAGTATAAAATATAAAAATAAAATTTAATGGGTGTCACGATTTTTGAACCGTTATAGGTAGACTTATGCAAGATTAGTTACTATTGCCGCTGTATCAAAATTTACTTACAAATTAAAGGGTGTCTCTATAATGACATGATTTTTACCTATATGGCCTTATTTTTAAGCCGTAGTAGGTAGACTCTTTCAAATTTTCATAGATAAAGTACATGGCTGCTATAACAACAGTTACAAAAAATTAAAGGGTGTTCCAGAAGTGTCTTGATTTTCACGTATGTATGACCTTACTATTGAAACCTAATAGGCTGATACTTTAAATTTACATAGAGTTTATTTTACCATGTCTATTATAAGAACAAGTATCAAAGATAAAAATGAAAGGGGGTTCCCTAAAATTCGCGATACTTTTAAATTTGGCATTATTTTATACAAATTATAGACAGAAACTTATAATTAAACTCTAAATAAAATATTTTTTTGAAAATTTTGTTGCTTTTGCAGATAGTAATCGAAGTGGAATTTAAAAATGGAAATTTTTAGAATTTTTTTTGTTGCCTCTCTGTGTTCTTATCACGTAAAAAATAAATAAATATTGACAAAATAAATTTTAACAAAATTTTGTGAGGAGGTACCTTAGTATCTGGGTTAAAATATAGGATACTTTTTTCTGCAAAAATATCTCATTTCCATAGAAAAATAGAGAAAAAGTAGTGAAAGTAGGCAATTTTAAAGGTACTGCAAACTTGGCATCACCTTTTATATTTTTTGTCATCACCAGTATATTTTAAACACTATTTACAGAACTTTACAATAATTTTAGAATTATATATAAATTTTAGAATTTTATGTAAATTTTAGAATTTTATCCAGGGATGGGTACCTCTATATAAAGAAAATACATAAACCATAATTAAAGCACTAAGTAAGGGTCTTAAAATTTGTTGTGGATTACTTTCAAAGCAAAATCGAATAAAATATTATCAGGGTGCCTACAACGCACAGTGGGGGTTTCGATGCCAAAAGTGGGAATTAATACTAGGTGACTTCCCTGTTGATAATTTTTCATATTTTTTGCTCACTATCATTTAGTCTAAAGCTTTAAATTAAAAAAAAATAAAATTGGTGGAATAGGACTAGGGAAAAGGGTTCTCCCTATGCAAATTATTTAATAATAATCTGTTATCTAGCAGCTATAACACTAAGAGTTTTTAAATTTGTCATGTTGTTATCAAAATATTGCTCATGAAGACGTAAAAAAGCAAAAAAAAAAAAAAAAAAAATCGCCAACTATGTTATAACTAAATCGTAAAGTCGCCAAATAAAAAATTTTTACATGAAATAAACTCGAAAATCGCAAAATATCTGACAACAACGTTAATTTTTTCTTATATAAAAATTTGACTTATAACGCAAAATCAAAGAAAAAACATTTATTCAATTACCCCACAGAAGTCTCATGACTCATGATCTATTTAAACCAAAAAAAGTTCTTCGTTTCTAGTAAAACTTCACATAGGTCGTTTTAGTTTTGTTTGACTGTTTCTTGAAGAAGAAAAAAAAAAAAAAACTTTTCTACAACTTATTATTTGCACGGCTTAAATAATTTATAACTAAATTAATATTCTACAAGTGTCTAGAAAGAGTTTAAACATCACCATCCACATCTACTCTCATGTATTTAACTTACAACATGCAAATCAAGAAATGACTAAATCCGTTCGCTACAAAAACAATAAAATATAGAAAAAAAAAAAAAAACATTTCTTAGATTTATGGGGATTTACTGCAAATGCGAATTTGATTTATCTTAGATTCTCAATAAAGGAGTCATTAAACTTCAGGAATAGTTTTCAAAAGAATCCAGCAGAGTGATGAAATATTTGTAGGAAGATTAGATACAGCCAAGTAGACAAATTTTGCGTTGTGGGGAGAAATAGAAATTCCAAGAAATGCTTTTAATACGAACTATTTATGAGTTAAAATAATAAAAAGTTTTTATTTATCATTATAAATAGTTGAAAAGAGCTTTTTCTTAATTTATGGATAAAAATACAAAATGGAGGTTAAGAAAAAAATTATAAAACTTCTCCAAGAAAATATGGCAATTATGCAGTTCAATTAAAAACTATTTTATAAAAATATTTTTATTCAAAAGTTTACGATTTTAAATTTTTTTATAACAAAATTAGTGAAGCATAAGTTTTTTGTATCGCAAAAAATATAATTATTTTTAAAAACTTTACGATATTAAATTTTTTGCAAAAATATTTACGATATAGTTTTTTTTTTATAAAAATATTTACGATATTATTTTTTTATATCGAAAAACTAGCAGCAAACGCATTAGTTGCATTAATTTTACGATATTAGTCTTTGTTAAATACGATATTACAAATTTTTTATTACAAAGTTCACAATACCTACCTATCTTTTGAAATATTTACGATATTAAAATTTTTCTCGAAAAAACACAAGATTTTCTTATCAAGTAATTTACGATTTTAAAATTTTTCTATTACAAAATGCATTTTATGAAATAAACCTTAGTATTTTTGAGTTATTTGAAATCTTTAGCTGAAATATAGAACCGAAATTGATTTTTTACCATAATAATATCATCATATATATATAATATATATATATATATATATATATATATATATATATATATATATATATATATATATATATATATATATATATATATATATATATATATATATATATATATATATATATATATATATATATATATATATATATATATACAAAAACGGTTTAGCACAAAGTGTATCTATCTACGAATTAAAAATATTAAAATGTTTCTCTCAAAAATTTTTTGAAGAATAATTTACGATATTCAAATTTTTTTAATAAAAAAAAATACGATGTGTAGTTACGTCTTAGAATAAATTAAAAAAAGGAATATTAAAAACGAAATTAATTTTTTCAACACATATGTATATGTAAGGTTTCGGTGTTAAATGTTTTAATTTTTCAATAATTCAAGAATTTGTAATTTTTGGATCGAAATTTAAAGTCTTACGATATTAAATAAATCTGAAAATTATAACATTTTATGTTTATATGTTTACAATTGACCGACAAACTATCAATATTAAACTTTTTCTATAAAAAAAGAATAATATTTCAATAACTAAACCAAAAAAATTTTAAAGAAATAATTTACGATATAAAACTTATATAAATTTTATTTTATAACTTCGTATGTTTATCGATATTATTATTCTACTGTATAAAATTAATAGTATTTTAATAAATAAACCAAAAAAATTTTTTAAAAATATTTTACGATATTAAAGTTTAATAAATTTTATTTTATAAAATGGTATGTTTACAATTAAAAATTTTTTCATACCGGAAAGATAACCTGTTATGAATATATAATGTTTGATCGTCTACTATCGATATTAATATTTTTCTATAAAAAAAGAATAATATTTCAGTAACTAAACCAAAAAATTTTTAAAGAAATAATTTACGATATTAAAATTTTCACAACAATAATTTACGATATGTAATTTTTGTTAACAAACAAATAAGCATTTATACATAGGCATTTTTACTATAACAAAATCAAATTTGTGTATTGTAATTTTCTAATAACAAATTTACAATACAAAATAAAGAAAATACGATATTAAAATATTTAAATTAAACATGTATGAAATAAATGTTTGTCTGAAAATTTATGTTACTTATGTATCTTCTAAATATATTTTCTATGTAAAGGTTTACGAAAAATTTACGATATTGATATTTTTTTTTTTAAATAATTATTATCCTCTCGGAAAGTTGTGGTTTAAATTAGTTTAATTTTTTCATACCGGAAAAATAACCCGTTATGAACATATAATTTTTGATCGACAAACTATCGATATTAATATTTTTCTATAAAAAAAAGAATAATATTTCAAAAAATAAACCAAAAAAATTTAAAAGAAAATTACGATATTAAAATTTTCGCAACAAAAAATTTACGACAAGTAATTTTTGTTTAAAAATAATTTTATTTTTTTATTTTCTTTATTGAAGCATTTATACATAGACATTTTAACCATAATAAAATCAATTTTAATTTAAAATTTTGCTATTGTAATCTTTTAATAACAGATTTACGATAAAAAATAAAGAAAATACGATATTTAAATATTTATATCAAAAATGTGTTAAAATAATATTTTTGTGTAATTTTTGATACTTTTATTTCTATATACATATATTTTTTTCTATGCAACGAAGGTTTACGAAAAATATACGATATTGAGATTTTTTTATAATTATTACTTTCTCGAATGTGGCTTATGTTACTTATGTATCTTTTTAAATTTTTTTTCTATGTAAAGGTTTACGAAAAATTTACGATATTGAGATTTTTTTTTAACAATTATTAACCTCTCAGAAAAATGTGGTTTAAATTAGTTAAAATTTTATTGTTGTTAAAATTTTTC
Organism: Phasia obesa; assembly: GCA_949628195.1. NCBI lineage: Eukaryota > Metazoa > Arthropoda > Insecta > Diptera > Tachinidae > Phasia > Phasia obesa. Next base: position 199,953,195 of record OX451215.1, read on the forward strand.
ATACCGGCAAAATAACCTGTTATGAACATATAATTTTTAATCGACAAACTATCGATATTAATATTTTTCTATAAAAAAAGAATAATATTTCAATAAATAAACCAAACAAATTTTAAAGAAAAAATTTTCGATATTCAAATTTTACCAACAAAAAAATTTACGATATGTAATTTTTTTCACAATTTTTTTTTTTATTTTCTTTACTGAAGCATTTATACATAGACATTTTTGAACATAATTAAATTAAACTGAGTTTAAAATTACGATATTGCAACTCTTTAATAACAAATTTACGATACAAAATACAGAAAATACGATATTAAAATATTTATATTAAATTTGTGTGAAATTAATATTTTTGTGTAATTTTTTATGCTTATATTTCTATATGAAATATATATTTCTATATAAAGGTTCATGAAAAATTAACGAAGAATTTACGATACTGAGCTTTTTATAATAATTATTACTATGTCTAAAATATATGGTTTAAATTTTTTAATATTTTTGTTAAAATTTTATTGTCACTGCAGTTAAAAAATTAAGTAATTTAAAAAATTTTTGTTAAAGTTTAAAACTCTATTAAAATATTTACGATATTAAAACTTTTCTATTTAAAATGCAAGATTTTATTTTTTATAATGATTTAATTTACTTAATTTAGGAATACTTATAATAATAGCTTTACTGTATTAAATTTATTACCATGTAGAAATATACGATATTACAATTTTCTTGTAGACAAACTTACGATATTTAAAAATTAATATAAAAAATTTTAACATCAGAAAAATAAAATTGATCTAGTAATATATTTAAGGCAAAACAAAAATAATTTACAATATCAAAATATTATTATACAAAAATAAAATATTTACGATATTAAAATTTTTCTGTTTAAAATGCAAGATTTTATTTTTTATAATGATTTAATTTACTTAATTTAGGAATAATTATGATAATAGCGTTACTGTAGTAAATTTATTGCCATGTAGAAATATACGATATTACAATTTTATTTTACATAAACTTACGATATTTAAAAATTAATGTAAAAATTTCAACGTCAGAAAAATAAAATTTTATCTAGTATAATATTTAAGGCAAAACAAAACTAATTTACAATATCAAAATATTATCATACAAAAATAAAATATTTACGATATAACAATTTTTCTATTTAAAATGCAAGACTTTATTTTTTATAATGATTAAATTTACTTAATTTAGGAATAATTGTGATAATAGCTTTACTGTATTAAAATTATTACTCTGTAGAAATATACGATATTACAATTTTCTTGTAGACAAACTTACGATATTTAAGAATTAATATAAAAAATTTCAACATCAGAAAAATAAAATTGATCTAGTTATATATTTAAGGCAAAACAAAAATTATTTTCAATATTATCATACAATAATAAATTTTAAACAAAAAAAAAAAATAATATTTTTTTAATTTTTAGGACTAAAATAAATTTACAATTTTGAATATTTAAATTTTTTAATTAATCCTTATTTTATAGCTATAATATTACTTTAAAACATAAATTATTTAAATTAACTAAACAAAATTGTAGTTATTTAGGGTCTTCACAATTAAATGTTTGTGGTACTTTTTGTACAAATGACTCATTTATTTCTGAAAACATCGTTTTCAAATTCCTGATTGTTAAAATGGAAACAAATTCTTTTGTAAAGTTAAAAACTACACAAACTTATGCATTTTAAACTATGCAACTCATGTCTGGAGTTATGTCTAGAGAAGAAAAAAATTACTGAAAAAATGTCTGTCTGGCAAATTGAAATCTCAAAATTTCAATGTCAACAATAACCAAAACCTGGATAAAACAGATCCATTTTTAATCACACTGTTGTACTGAACAACACATTTCTTTCTTTAAAAACACAAATTGTTAAAAAAAACACATAAATTGCCAAAAGTCAGTCAGACTTAATGAACAGCAGACACGGCATTATATGCACTACGTGATGGATTGATACAATAAGATAAAAGAAACAATAACAAACACATTAATGTTTATTTGTAAATTATATTAAAAAAAAAAAATAATCAAAAAAACCAAATAAATTGCGAAAAGTAAAAAATTCATATTTTTTATATTCAAACAATTTATGACTTGACAAACAAACAACAAAAACGATTTAAACAAACTTACGTCGAAAGCATTTTAACTAAAAAGAACGATGATATAGAGTTTTTTTCGTTTGTAAGTCCCACAGTAATTATAAATAATTTTTTTTATAAATATCGTAAATATTTCTACAAAAAATACCAATATAACGTAAAATTTTCTACCGTAAAATCGAAATTTTTTAACGAATAAGAACATATTCAATTGCTTAAAATAAAAACTTAATATCGTAAATTTTTGCAGAGAAAAAATTAATATCGTAAATTATTGCAGAGACAAATTTAATATCATAAATTATTATCGAAGTAGAAAAATCAATACCAAGTTTTATTATAGAAAACGATCGTTGACCTGTAGAAACATTTTACAATTTTTTATACAATATTTTTTTATAAAATTTTTTTATAAAAAAATATATTTAAATTTAAAATTGTAAAAAAATCACTATCGATAAATTTTTCTCAGTGAAATTCACTTTTCTATAGCAAAGTATTCTTTAGAAAATTTTATAAATTTAATAACTTTTATATACAAAGGATTTCGATTACAATAACAATTCTATTCAAACGTTTTCGATAACATACTTAAGAAATAAACAAGTTATCGACAACTTTACGTTTTTTATAAAAGATTTTCTTATCTAAAAACATTGAATCGATAAATTTTTTAATGAATTTATCGATATTAAAATTTTTTAAGTTATCAATAGGTCTTACCTTTCTATAGAAAAAATATAGGTTACGTTGTTTATTTTATAAAAAAAAAATACGACAACATTTTCTATAGAATATGACATATTTCGAAATTTTTCTGCGATATTTTCTGTGGATCAAAATATTTTTAATAACGAAAACGATAACGTTTCGGTAGAAAAAAAAGCGACAACTTCTATAAAGAAAAATTTTATGTTTAATAACTTTTCTATATATATGTTATCGTTATCGATATCTTTTCTGTAAAATAGTTAATCTCATCGATTACTTTTCTATAGAAAAGGTAATGTTATCCACTACTTATCTTTAAAAAAGTTAACTTTTCTTTATAAAAAAGATTTTGCTTATAGAAAAGTTATTGCTATCGATAGCATATCTTTATAGATACTTTATTTATTTCGATTGCTTTTGGATAAGAAAAGCTTTTGCTATCGATAACTTTGCTTTATAGAAAGTTATAGAAAAAATATAGCCAATCTATAGCTTTTCTTTATAGAAAGTTATTGCTGTCGATAGCTTTTCTTATCGAAAAGTTATTGCTTTTCTTATTGTTTTTCATATGGAAATGTTATTGCTATCGTTAGCTATTCTTTACAGAAAAGGTATTGCTATCAGAATTTGATGTTATCGATAGCTTTTCCTTATAAAAAAGTAAAGATAGCTTTTACCTATTGAAAAGTATTTATTACCCATAGCTTTTCTATATAGAAAAGTTATTGCTCTTGATAGGGTTTCTTTATGGAAAGGTTATTGCTATCGATAGCTTTTCTTTATAGAAGGTTAGTGTTATCGAGAGCTTTTCTTTATAGGAACGTTATTGCTATCGACAGCTTTTCATTAATGAAAAGTTATTGATATCGATAGTTTTTATTTATAGAAAAGTTATAGCTATTGATAGATTTTCTTAAAATAAATTATTGCTAGTGATAGCTTTTCTTATAGAAATGTCATTGCTATCGATAGCTTTTCTTTATAGAAAAGTTATGGCTATCGATAGGTTTTTTTTATTGAGAAGTTATGGTTATCGATAGCTTTTTTTAGTAGAAAAGTGTTGGCTATCGATATCTTTTCCTAATAGAAAAGTTATTGCTATCGATAGCTTTTCTTTATAGATACTTTATTTATATCGATTGCTTTTCTTTATAGAAAACTTTTTTCTATTGATAACTTGGAAAAGTTATTGCTATCGATAGCTTTTTTTTGAAAAGTTATTGCTATCGATAGCTTTTCTTTATAGAAAAGTTATGGCTATCGATAGCTTTTCCCTATTAAAAATGGCTTCTACTTATAGAAAGTTAATTATTATCCATAGCTTTGCTTAATAGAAAAGTTATTGCTATCAAAAGCTTCTCTTTATAGAGTAGTTATCGCTATTTTTTATTATCAATAGCTTTTCTTTACAGAAAAGTTATTGCTATTAGAATTAGATGTTATCGATAGCTTTTCCTTATAAAAAAGTAATGGCTATTGAAAAGTAATTATTCTATTGATAAATTTTCTTTACAGAAAAATTAGTGTTATCGATAGCTTTTCTTTATAGAAAAGTTATTTCTATCAATAGTTTTTCCCTCTGGAAAATGTATTGCTATCGATAGTTTTTCTTTATAGAAAATTTATGGTATCGATAGTTTTTAACGAAAAAAATTAGTGCTTTCGATAGCTTTGTAATAGAGAATTATTGCTTACGAAACATTTTTTTATAGAAAACTTAAGGTTATCGATAAATTTTATATAGAGAATTTGATGTTATCGATAAATTTTAAAAGATTTATATTATTGCAATTTTTGTAGTTTAAATTATATTTATATATTTTAGGTATTGGCATGAATTGTTAAAGAAAATTTACTTAAAATTAGTTTTTTGATAATTCCTTTTATTTTTGATTACAACAAAATGGTTTAGGTTTCTATTATGTATTTGATCCTAAAAAATATAAGCGAATCTAAATATTTGAGGCCATTAATTTAGCAACATAGATTTATGTTCTTTTTTAAGTCAAGTTCTAAAAAGGATTTTTAGTAAATAATATTTTTTTTTCATTTTTTTATCGATTATAAGTTTAAAAGCTTTTCAAGTTTTGTTGACAATATGAAAAAAAAAACACGTTAGTTTTTGTCGATTTTATTTATCGTTTCACTGAAGAGCGTTAATTGATTTTACAGCACAAGCAAAAACACAAAAATGTATAAACAAAATATTAATGTGACCTGATCGTTTAAGTAAATTTAGTTTTATGTGGTCATTTAGTAAAAATGCTTATGCAAAATAATAGTTGTTTTTCAATTAAATGCTATTAAGGAGAATTGATAAATTATATAGATTTTTTGTGGATTTTTTTTTTTTTTTGGTATAAAAAATATGGAAGCAACCTTGAAGCAAATCTGGCACAATGAAGGAGTCACGTGACTAGTTCTGGGTCAGTTCCTTTTTCTTTCTGACAGCGTGTAAATGATTGTCGATATTTTTTTTTTATGTTTTGCCGCAACAGCATGAAGCACTTTAGGTTGACTTAATTAATTCCAGACAATTACTTTCAAGGTTTTTTTTTTTATAAAATAAACGCTTTTAAGTTTAAGTTAAAAAGAATATATTTTTCCTGATTTTATAATTGTGAAAGTCAGTTTATATTTAATATTGACTGGTAAGTTTTAATTAAATCTTTAAGATATTAATTCGGCGATCATCATCTGTCATCATTTGTTTTGTACAGGTGACTTATACAGCTTTACAACACTTTTTACCACAGACAGTTACCCGGTGAACAAGTGACTTCTGCATTTCATATATAATTTTTATCAGGATCTCACAAAAAAACTTATTATAATAAAAAAAGCTATGGTTCTCTTCGTCGAACTATGGCAATAAATGCTTCGGCTCTCCTTTAGTAACAACAGTTATCTGATAAGATACATTTTTCGGCATTAGACCCCCCGGGGCTTGAACGGGGCCTATAACTGAAATATAAGAATAATTCGTCTTGTATGGATTACCCTTTAGTAATTACTTTAAGGTTCTTTTATTATTTCTTGTTGTAGCGGCATAAAAGGGTAGACTTTGTGTAAATGGTAGTCGTCTGCCTATTAAGGTTCGAAAGGAAAAATAATTTGTATCAAATTAGATCACCTATGGGGGCACCCTTTAAGTTTTAAATTAAATAACTTATGCTTCTTTTTTGTTGAGGGTATAGTAATGCAGGTTTATTTTAATTTTCAAGCGTCTATTTATAATGGTTTGGACGCTGGTCCGACCGCGAAGGTTGGCCCAGGAACAGATTAGAAGTATATGGATGCTTATTTAGGAGAGCGGCATCGACGCGCCACGTCGATGATGGAGTTGAGGTCTTATGGGTTTTGCATTTCATTGGTTCCTGTAGAGTATACTATATAACCATCCATATCCTATCCATCACCCGCTGTTTGTCCGAGGTGCTTGTTTACTATATTCGCGGGCCGTGTCACTATCCACAATCTGTGACCCGTCCAGTAGCCGACAGCTCAGCTTCCTCGCAGGTCTTAATTCATCGGCCTGGATGTAAAAAATAATGCTCGAGATTATTCCCTTTTAAATTTTTAGTTTAGATTTTATACCCTATTTATTTTGATACCCTTAGGGGACATATTATCCCACGTTTCCGGGGTATGTAGTCGCTCCAGTCCCCGAAGCTTGCAGAGGCCTAAAACTGGAAGATAAGAACTTTCGGGATCTAACTATTGTCGAAGTGACTGGTACCTCAGGACTAGCGATTTCCCTCAAATCTCTGTGACCGGTTATTGGCGAGTCACTTCGAATTGTAACTTGGAGTCCCCTAGGTGGCGTATTGTTTTGTTGGGGTGCCTTGGTGAGCTAGTAGGTAGTGTGCTAGTCTATCAATCCGAGGTTGTGGTTTCGATTCCCACAAAAGATTCGGAAATTTTTCATTACAAGTTGGTAGAAAGACCAAGAAGGACCTTGGATATAATCTGGGTGCCTACAAATGGTTAACTGCATTAGTACAGGTCACGGACTCTCAAGTATTATTTGGCCAAGTTAAAAATCGGGGTAGAACAATAATTGCGGACTGTGCTTGGAAAAATGCTTACATAAAAAGGCTTTGAACCACAGGCAGAGACATATTATATGGAGATGCTGCGGAGATCTATCCTTAAGCAAATCTTAGCAATTCATATAGACTCTGTGATGAGCAGCAAGAATGTCGATATGTATCAGTCGCCAGTCTGAAATCACTACAGTCGAGAGTAAAAGGCTAGTGACAGCACGGAACTCAATAAAAGTAAGGTATTCGTAAATTACCAGTCGGATAGCAGAAATCAGTGAGGAACGAAGGGAGCCGAAAAGGGCCCATGAAGTTAGTGGTCTACTTCGGTATCACCCTGAAAAAAATTGTTATATTTTGACACTAATGCTTCTGGGGTGGCACAAGTCACCTTTTTTTTTTACTTATATTGGCTCTAAAAATGTATTGAGTGTCCCTAGGTTAATGAAAGTTTGCAGAAAAATCTGTTATGGTCATAGCCTGTCAAAGCTATGAAATAGAAAAAATCGAATCAAGGAGAAAAAAGTTCCCCTAGCAAGAACTAATCCTACCTCTTTTTTTATTTTCCCGTCATTTTGTTTAGCAATTACATCTTTTAAGGTCAAAGAATGTTCAAAAACTTAAAGTTGGACTCAAGAGATTCTTAAAACTTCTCCTTTGCACTAAGATGATGATTCTGATTCTTCAAAGACCTCTTCCGAATCTGAATTCTTTTCAGCGTTAAGTACAGGTGGAGGAAGCATGAAAGAAATTGCTTCTTTCGTAAAAGGTGACCTTTAGACCTTTTTTTGGAGTGGGTCTAGTAAAGAGTGGGTCAGAACTTAGCAAAAGCCTATGAATAATATCTATGTTACACAGAACCCTGGAAAACTCTCTAGCAAAATTCTGGCTTTAAAGCCGGAAATGTTTGTTTCGTGCCTCAGCCGCTTCTTCTGATAACAGCCTAATAGGCAACAATAATGCCTCATTCATAACAGTTGCACCATGTATTAAAATCTTGTGCATTGTAGGTGTTATAGGATGCCATTCATATAAAGTAAAGTAAAGGTTTGCAGTATCTAAGCAATAATCGGAAACCTGGTGCATTTGGATTTTCTGACCACTTTATATTACTTCAATAATAACCTTGATTCGATATATGAAATCAAACTCTATTCCAGTTATTTCTGCAGCTAATTCGGGGATTGGAAAAAAATCTTCTGCTAGTGTTACCATCGTTGGTGTTTCCAAATCCAGCTTTCGGTACACCCACTATTAGACCTAATTTACTTCTAAATTTTTCTTGGATATTTTTTTTCCTCGCGTTAACAATAGCTTTGTCCGCATCAGATTTTATGTGCATTTTTTCACTGTCAGTTTATATGACAGGTGTAATATGCTCTCAAATAGGCGAATTCTGGCCTACGTCTATATCTCTTTTTAACCGACTTCAAAAAAGAAGGAGGTTAACAATTCGTCTGAATGTTGCTTTTTTTATGTATGTAACCGCAGAACTCAGCCATTTCTGAACCGATTTTAATTTTTTTTTCTTTATTTGAAAGGTTGGTCCCGTTTTAAAAACAGTTCATTATATTAAAAATTAAAGGGTGTCCCCATACAACATACATGTTTTTTATGTGTATTAAGGACCGTAAAGGGCACCAAATTAAAATTTAAAAAAATTGCGTGTCGCTATAGCACCAAACGTCAGAAATTAATAAAAAAATAAATTTAAAATTTAAAGGGTGTCCCCATAGGTGCCGCTATTTGACCTATATATGCCTATCTTTTGAACCGTTATAGACAAAACCTTGAAAATTTTACAGAATGTCGATTACTATGACCGTTATAATAAAATGTATAAATATTCAAATTTTAAAGGGTGCTCCAATAGTTCATTTAATTTGATGTATATGGCCATACTTTTGAACAGTTGTACACAGACCGCTGAAATTTACAAAGAGCCTGTATTGCTAAGTCAGCTATAACCAAAAGTATAAAATTTGAATTTGGAAATAAAAGGGTGTCCCAATAGTTAATGTAATTCTATGTATGTGGCTAAACTTTTTAACTGTTATAGACAGACAGCTGAAATTTTCAAGGAACCTGAATTCCAAAGTCCACTATAGCAAATATACAATTTGAATTTAGAAATTAAAGGGTGTCCCCATAAATTATGTAATTTGATCTATATGGCCCTATCTCTTGAACCGTAATACACAAACACTTGAAAATTAGGCAGAATGTCTGGTATAATAACAACTGTAAATATTTGGAATTATTATGTAAAGGGTGTCCCAATAGTTTATGTAATTTGATATATATGGCCAAACAGTTGAAATTTACAAAGAATCTTTGTGACCAAGTCCTTTATAACAACAGGTCTTTAATTTAAAATTGTAAATTAAAGGGTATCCCAATATAAGATGTCATTTGAGCTATGTGACCCTATCTTTGAAACCGTTATACACAGAGGCTTGAATGGTGTCCCCATAAAAGACGGATGCTGGTGAAAATAGCTTAACTTTTGAACAGTAATAGGGAGAGGCTTGACATTCACATAGTCTTTACTTCTTTTCCCTCTAATTTTGGCGCATATTTAATTTGGTTTAAATCTAATTCTTACAGATTACTTCTTACATTTTTAGTTTAGAATTGGTGCCCTTCTATCTGTTTTGAAGTCGGTTTTTTTTGCAAGAATTATGATATTTAAATTGTTTTTTGTACAGGTAATAACAGTGTTAGATATAATGATTTAAATAAAAAATATCTACCTTCAGTTATTAAAAACCAAAACATTTTATGAATATACAAGGGTTATTTACTCGAATTTACCTATCCAAGATAAGAAAAAACATAAAAAGGTAAATTTTTCAAAAAATCGCAAAAAAAAAATGGCGCAAAAATGCACAACGTTTTTTTTACAATATAAAAGTAGAGATCGTAAATTTTATAGTGATATAAAACATTTTTAGGATCGCGGTGGAGATCACTCTTAAAAAGCTTTTCACTTTTTTTTGGACAAAAAAATTTTACAAAAAAAAACCTTTTTGATTTTGAACTATATTTTTTATCATTATTAATTAAAAAAAAATTTCTAAAAATTAGCATAAGTAGCTACTAATAAACCCTTTCACTGAAAAAAAAAATCAATATAAAATCTTTATTCGTTTAGCCACCAAAAAATATATTGCAAACCTCTCAATATCGTTTAAAGTCATTAAAAACGTATGCGATTTAATCAACTTTCCTGATTTTAACAGTGTCCCAAAACGACAAATCTCAAGCAAAAGCCTTGAAAATTCACTATACGATGCAGAATTTTATTGTCTGTCGAGCTGCGTACTTAAATTTTTAAATTTCTCAAAATTAATTTTTGGCCTAATGTCTGGCTAGATTGGCAAAATACCCCTCTGTACGACGCTTCCAGAGTCCTGAAACTCGAAGCTATGAACTTTCGAAGTCTGACGAGTGTCTAAACGACTGGTACCGCAATTATACCGATTCCTCCAAAATCTTTGTGACCGTCTTTGACTCTTCTGTGAGTATCTTGGTAAGACCACAGGGTGAAAAAGCTAAAGCAACATACCTTGCACTGACGTAAATGTCAATCACATCGTCTGTTATGAGGTTAAAGTAACCGTTAGCTCAAATTCAAAACGTTAGATGACCCAGCCTATTGTTTATTGAGAATTTCAAAGTAGAAATACCTTTATTATTGCTTTGCAAACTGAATGAGAATTCAAAGAAAGTTACACCAAAAATATTCCTCTTTAATTTCAATTCAATCTTTTTGGCTGTTTATTGCTTCGAACACATGTTACCAGCAACCTTAAGTGTTCAATAACTGGCACAAGAAAAAAAACTAGAAAAATAAAATTTTACTATTTGATAAATAAACTTGCTAAAAAATACAAAAAAAAAAAACAAAAATAAAATAAACACAAAATTTTTACTTAACTAGAAGCAGTAGTTTGACACAGATTTGCTTGTGTAACGTAAAGTTAACACAAATAAATACTTACCTCACTATTCTTATGTATCTTTCAGATACATTTTACTTTGAAATTTAATAAATAATCACAGTTTGGAAAAAAGCACAAAAAAAACACAAGTGACAACATCAGACACCAAATTTATCAACACAAATACTCCTCGTCGTACTCATCTTGGTGTTGCGAGTATTTGTTATTTTTACAAATAAAATTTTTTTTTTTCTTTTTTTTTTAAACAGCTCCCTGCCCATGTTTATGAAAAAAAGTTTATTTTGTTTATTACTAATATTTATTTAAACAATTAATTTTTTTAAAGTAAATATTAGTAGTTGTATGTAATGATCTTAAAGTTATTTTAGGTTCATTAAGATACATTTGTATCTTTATGCAAATCAATACTGATGAAAGAAAAGCAACTTAATAATTTAGCAATTACATATTTAAAATTATTAAAGTTCCACGTTCATATAGAAATTTCTATATATGTATATATTAGTCTGTCTATCGAAGCACATATCTATTACGCCGTCTGTATTCGGGTTGAAATAAAATTTGCGAAGGCACCAGAAGACCTGGCAGGCATAGTTTCGAAAATTTTGCTACTGCAATTCAGCAATATCAGACCATTCCCTTCTAGGCTGGGGAATCAATAGCCCCCGCGAGGGTCGATTTTTGTTTGTTTTTAGGTTGGTAGGGTTTTTCTGCTTTGATTTGTTTTAAAGGCATTTATAGAAAGCAATAAACATAGAGGTAGGCGATAGACCCGCAGGGTGCCCACTGTTAACCAAGAGCAGTCAATAAGCACATTGGGGGGTCAATACGACCCCCCCCCCCATTCCAACGCAATATAGATTGCAGGAAGGTTCTAACAAAAAAAATTCTGAAACATTTTTACAAAAGACTTTCGGTAAAATTTTTACAAAAAAATTTCGATAAAATTTTACAAAAAGTTTTCAATAAAATTTCGATAAAATTTTTACAAAAAATTTTCCATTAAATTTTTACAAAAAATTTTCCATTAAATTTTTACAAAAAATTTTCGATCAAATTTTTACCAAAAATGTTTGATTAAATATTTACAAAAAATTTAGAAAAAATATTTGATAAAATTTTAACAAAAAATTTTCGATAAAATTTTAACGAAAAATTTTCGACAAAATTTTAACAAAAAATTTTCGATAAAATTTTAATAAAAAATTTTCGATAAAATTTTAACAAAAAATTTTCGATATAATTTTAACAAAAAATTTTCGATATAATTTTAATAAAAATTTTTCGATAAAATTTTACAAAACATTTTCCATAAAATTTTACAAAAAATTTTCAATAAAATTTCTACAAAAAATTTTCTGCAAAAAAAATTAGCAAAAAATATTCAATAAAATTTTAACAAAAAATATTTGATAAAATTTTAACAAAAAATTTTCGATAAAATTTTTACAATAAATTTTCAATAATATTTTTACAAAAAAAAAATTTCGTAAAATTTTTAAAAAAAATTTTCCATTCAATTTTTACAAAAAAAAATTTTCATTAAATTTTTACAAAAAAATTTTCGATAAATTTGTACAAAAAATTTTCGATAAATTTGTACAACAAATTTTCGATAAATTTGTACAACAAATTTTCGATAAATTTGTACAACAAATTTTCGATAGATTTGTACAACAAATTTTCGATAAATTTGTACAACAAATTTTCGATAAATTTGTACAACAAATTTTCGATAAATTTGTACAACAAATTTTCGATAAATTTGTACAACAAATTTTCGATAAATTTGTACAACAAATTTTCGATAAATTTGTACAACAAATTTTCGATAAATTTGTACAACAAATTTTCGATAAATTTGTACAACAAATTTTGGATAAATTTGTACAACAAATTTTCGATAAATTTGTACAACAAATTTTCGATAAATTTGTACAACAAATTTTCGATAAATTTGTACAACAAATTTTCGATAAATTTGTACAACAAATTTTCGATAAATTTGTACAACAAATTTTCGATAAATTTGTACAACAAATTTTCGATAAATTTGTACAACAAATTTTCGATAAATTTGTACAACAAATTTTCGATAAATTTGTACAACAAATTTTCGATAAATTTGTACAACAAATTTTCGATAAATTTGTACAACAAATTTTCGATAAATTTGTACAACAAATTTTCGATAAATTTTTTACAATATATTTTCGATTAAATTTTTACAAACAATTTTCGGTTACATATTTACAAATAGTTTTCGATAAAATTTTAGCAAGAAATATTCGATAAAAATTTTACAGAAAATTTCGATAAAATTTTACAAAAAAATTTCGATAAAATTTTTACAGAAAAATTTCGATAAAATTTTTACAGAAAAATTTCGATAAAATTTTTACCAAAAATTTTCGATAAAATGTTTATGTTTAAAAAAAATTAGCAAACAATTTTCGATAAAATTTTAGCAAAAAATATTCAATATAATTTTTACAAAAAATTTACGATAAAATTTTTAAAAAAGATATAGAGAACATTTTTCCAAAAAAATTTCGATAACATTTTTACAACAAAAAAAGATCTATATCTTTATATTATATTTGTATTAATGAAGTTCTTGTGAAAAATATACATTCGGAAAAGATAGACGCAATGTAAAATGTGCTCTAATAAAATCAGGAAAGTAATTTTTGGTCAATGGGCCACTGAAAGGGGAATTTATTTTTGTTAGCAAAAAAGTTCGTATGTAGATTCCTAGTTCCGGCGCAATGCAACGAATGAATAACGGTTATCCCTTAGGGGTTGTTAGCCTCATAATAAATACAGGATAAAATTTATTGCCAATTTTCTATATTAATTTTTTGTTCTTCGTTTTCTTTCCAGGTATTATATTTTCCCTTGAAGAAGTACAAAAAATTATAATAGTAACGAAATTTCCATCCCTGCTAGAGATGTACTTGTGTCTTAAAAAATAAAATAAAAAATAACAACAATTACGATACGATAATGATTAATTTACATAAGCAAGAAGAAGACATTTGTAGTAATTGCTACAATGGCAACAAGTAGAAGAAGATGACGATGATCATGATGATGAGGAAGAAGAAGAAGAGGAAGATAAAGCACATTAACCGCCACAATTGAATACAATACAATTCAATTCATAAATTCGATTTGTTGTTGCTTCTTAAGCTTTTTTTTCCCTGGCAAGACACGTTTCCATTAACTAAAAACGTAAGAAACGATCATTATCATAATAATGACGTTAATAATATCGGCTGTTATGTGTGCTAATGATCATTAATTGCAAGCAGTTGAGTAGAGGAATATTCAATAACGACTGAGTATTTCGATTTTGTAAGTGTTGGTTGGTTGGTAGGTACTCATAGTGCAAGTGATCGTAAGTATTATTTGTGGTTGTATTCGATAGGCTTTTGAGCCAGCAAGGCAAAGCTACTTTAAACTGTAAGTCAGCCGAGTTTGATTTTGATTTTTTTGACTTTAGCTTTTTTCAAAAACGCGCTTTTTAAGTGTCTTTCGTTGCTTTTTGTACGATCCGTATGAGTTGAGTCTGTTTTTGACAGTCCAGCAGGAAGGTTCTGATAGTGTTCTGTGATTTTTTTCTTTACTTTTATAAGATTTAAATAAAATAAAAAAAATCATTGAAGTGTTTATCTTAACTATTAACAAACTTCTAATTGTTATAGATGATAATTAAAAAATTTGAAAAAAAAAAAAAAATAATATTTATTCTTAAAATCTTTCATAACAATCGTATCAATAATAAATTTATATGCATGTGTTTGTTGTTTTTTTTTGTTAAATAAATAAAAATATAAAAAAAAATTCATTAAATAAATATTAATTTACAATAAATATTTAAACTGAAAGTTGTAAAATAAAAAATTTACAAAATTGCCAACGAAATTCATATGAAATTTTTCAATTAATTAACAAAATAAATAAACGGTTAAATAAATAATTGTGTAATAACAATAAATTTATATAAACGTTAAATGCAGTTTTTCGTGAAAAAATTATAATTTAAACAGTTTAAAAATAGTTTTATCGTGATAAAGCTAATTTGTTAAAATAAATAAGAAAAGTTTGAACAAAATAGGAGCTAATTAACTTGAGATTGAGAATATTAATATAAAAGGTTAGTAATTAAAAAAAAAAATTACTTAAAGTATTTTTAGACTTAATAATAAACAAAGACAAAAATGTGAAAAAATATATATTTTTTAAATTTTATATATAATTATTCTTGTTACAATACAAATTATATTCTAAGTATTTTTTTTAAAAAATATTTTTAAATATTTTTATTGGAAAATTTTTAATTAAAAAAAAAAAAATATTGAGAGAAAACATTTTTTTTAAGGAAAAACAAAATTTTTTATTATATTGTTTTTTTTTTAATTTTATTTAAATTTTTTATATGAAAAAACTATTTTTTATATGAAAAAAAATTTTAAATTACAGAAAATTTTTTTATTGGAAATTATTTTTATAAAATTTTTTTTTAATGGAAAACCTAAAAATACTTAAAAATAAAATATGGGAAAACAAAATTTTTTATTAGATTTTTTTTTATTTTATTTAAATTTTAAATATGAAAAAAAAATTTTATATGAAAAAAAAAATTAAATTAAAGAAAATTTTTTTATTGGAAATTATTTTTTAAGAGATTTTTTTTTTAATCGAAAACCTAAAAATACAGAATTGAAAATTTTTTTATTGAAAAATCAACATTAAAAAAGAATGTTATTGAACATTTGGAATTTCATTTATTCAATTTCTTTATATGAAATATTTTGATTGGAAAAGTGTTTAAAATGAAATTGTATTCCCTAGACACATGGACTACGACACCTACTTACAGGCTTAATGTGACATTCTCAATTATAAATCCCATATAAACTGTTTTTAAAACTTTATTCCGGTTTTTAAGTTTTGATTTTTTCAAAAAATATTTTTATTGGAAAATTTTTAATAAAAAAAATATTGAGAAAAAAAAATTATTGGAATTTCCAATAAAAACAAAATATTTTAGTAAAAAAAGTTTTTTTTTTTTAATTTTATTTAATTTTTTTTTATGGAAAAATTTGTTTATTATATATTTTTTTATTGGTAAACATAAAATTACAGAATACATTTTTTATTGGAAAACAATATTTTTTTGATTGCAAAAATTTTTTTGTTGTTGAAAAAACAAAATTTTTTTATTAAAAAAAAAAATATTGAACATTTTTTTTTTCACATATTTTTATAGGAAAATTTTAAATTTTTTTTTTTTTTGTTGGAACAATTTTTATTAAAAAAATTGTTTAGATATTTTTAATGGATTTTTTTCCAATTTTTTATTTTATTAAATTTAATTTACTGGCAAACCCAAAATAACGAAATAGAGATCCAAAAAAAAGTTTCTAAGGAATTATCACCGAGTGTATAAATTAAGAAATAATATTTATTTTTGATAATATGATTTTCGATTATTTTAATTAAATTTTTTTTTATAGGAAAAACAACTTTTTTTTGTTGCAAACATTTTTTTTATTGAAAAACCCACATATTTTATTGAAAAAAAAAAAAAATTATTTTCTATAAAATTATTTTTGAATATTTTTTTCTATAAAAATATTTTTGAATATTTTTATATTCTATAAAAAACTAATTTCTATAAAAATATTTTTGAATAATTTACTAATTTCTATAAAAATATTTTTGAATATTTTTATAGAAATTAGTTTTTTCAAATTTTTTTGTTAAACAAAATTTTTATTAAAAATTTTCTTTTTGAAATATTAAAAAAACATTTTTCCAATTTTTTTTATTGGAAAATTGTTATCGAAAATTTTTTAATTCGAAATTTTTTATGTGTTATTTTTTTTAATGGCAAACCTAAAATTACAAAATAAATATTTACAAAATGTTTCCAAGTGTGTATTTATTAAGAAATAATTATTTTTATGGTAATTTGACTTTCGATGTTTTTAAATTCAAATTTTTATTGGAAGAAAAAATTTCTTTTATTGAAAAAAAAAAAAATTTATAGAATTTTTTATTGAAAAAAATTTTATTGAAATTTTTATTTTTAAAATATTTTCATAGTAAAAATTTTTTTCCAATTTTTTTATTGGAAAAATATATTTTTAAACATTTTTAATGGAAAAAATCTTTTTTTTTTTAAATATCTTTAGTGGAACAATTTTTTTAAATTTTTTATTTGAAATTTTTTTTTAATTGGAAAACCTCAAATTACAGAATAGAGATTTAAAAAACTTTCAAAGTGTATGAGTGTAGATATATTAGGAAATAATATTTTTTTTTGGTAATTTGATTTTTTTAATTAATTTTTTTTGTTGGATGAACCAAATTTTTTGTTGAAAAAAAAAAATTATTTTATTGAAAAACAAAAATATTAAGTATTTTTATAAGATAAAGTTTTAACGAATTTTTTTTACAAAAATTTTTATTAAAAAAAAAGTTAATATTTTTTTTTATTGGAATTTTTTTGAATTTTTTTAACTGGAATTTATTATTAGAAAAACTAAAATTACAGAATAGAGATTTAAAAAAAGTTTCAAGGTGTATGAATGTATGAGTGCAGATAAATTAGGAAATAATATTTTTTTTGGTAATTTGATTTTTGATTTTTTTAATTAAATTTTTTTTTGTTGGATGAACCAAATTTTTATTGAAAACAAAAAAAAAAAAAAAAAATATTTTATTGAAAAAAAAATATTACGTATTTTTATAAGATAAAGTTTTAACGAATTTTTTTATTACAAAAATTTTTATTGCAAAAAAAAAAATAAATATCTATTATTGGAAAAGATTTTTTTAAATTTTTTTATTGGAATTTTTTTGAATTTTTTTATTAGAAAAATTTATTATTAGAAAAAGTAAAATTACAGAAAAGAGATTTAAAAATAGTTGTTACGCTGTGTATAAGTTAAGGAAAAATTTTTTTTTGCTAATTTAACAATTTAGGTGAATTTACTTTTTTATGAAGTTTTCGGTTTATTTTTATTAAAATTTTATTCTTAAAATTTTTTTATTTTTTCTTATCAAAATTAAAATTGTTTGTCAATTGCCTCTGAGGTAATTCGAACTCGCAATCAGTCTTTCAGGGCACTCATTTGAAAAATGTGCATTTTGGCTTTTTTGGTGAAACTGGCAATTTTGGGCGATATTTCGTATTTGATAAGAGTTTTTAAATTTGGGTAAAATCGAAAGATTTAACGATAACTTTTTAGTTTTATTTGTTAAATTTTTTATAATTTCGATTTTTTTTATCAAAATGTAATTAAAAAAAAATTTACACAACTACTAAACAAAAGAACAACCTGAGAGCTTATAAAATGTGGCGAGTAAACACGGCGCTCATTTGTATAGAAAGTTCGTTTTACTCGGTAGGCTCATTGTGTTTATGCTACGAATAGAGTTTTGCTTCATTAATAGTATGGTATGTATAGGCATGTGTTCAGTAAGCTTGTTTGAGTTGGAGTATGACTACACTTGCTCATGAGCTTATGATGAGCTTGCTCATGCAATTGTTTAGTATTAAAATTCGACAAAGCTTATTACTTGTTATTTATGATACTCTATTTGTAGCCCTAAACCAAAAATTAAACAAGAGCTAAATCGCTTTTTTAATAAAAATACTTTTTACTTGCATGCACGTTAAATACGTAAATGTTGTGGGATGGTCTTATGAGTTTATGATTTATACATACGTATTTGGTAAAATATTCCAAAGTAATAATTTAAAGGGCGAAAGCCAAACAAAATAATGATTTAATGTTATTGTATTAAACAAAAATATTTGTTTGATTTTTATACTCGTTTTTATTGCTGATACAAATTGCTGTAACAAATCTCTGCCAGTGATGAAAAAACACGCATAATCGTTTCGAAATAGTTACATTAGAATTTAAGGTTAGGGGTGAATAATATATAGCGTAAGAGGCTTTTAATTTCAATATTTAAATCTTCGAATAAGGAAACTCATTTAATGTTAATTCCGCAGTAAATCATTAAAAAACACCTATTTTAGTTTTAAAAACACTTGCAAAAAACTCTACAAAAAATCTCTTAAAAATCGCTAGAAATAAAAATAGGAGATTTTTTTATTTCTAGCGCTTTTAATGTTAATATTTCACTTCAGTTTCACCACCGAACGCTAAGAATTGAATTTGCTACAGTCACAACCTAAAATCACAATTATCGGAAAAATGAACATTTTTTTCAGTTGAGACATGGTTACGTATTCTGGAAGGCGATTGTTTTTTCTACCACTTGTAATCGCATTTCAGCAATGTTGTAGTACAAAATCAATGCTGAAACACAAGTGCAAATGAGGGGTCTTAATCCAATAATGGCCAGGTATAATTTTTATGCTTCAAGAGAAATAAGATCGCTGATGAAATAGTGAGAACGGCTTCAGCAAAGAACTCTGAGATGTGAGAGAGTGCAGCCACCGATCTATATATCTCTCACTACTACCGGACACTCAACAGGTCTATATATTGTAGAATTGATTTGTCCTGGCCCATGTCACTGGACAGCGCTAGGGCCAACATACTACTAATTGCTTAGCTTCTTTCTATTTTTAATCACGAGTCTTTGTTCGGTTAGAGCTAGGTCCTTTTTACTTGATTATTCAAGGATTTGCGAGAATGAGCAAACTCAAAGTCTCCGTTGGCTAGACGAAAGATTTCACTTTGAGTTAGAGGATATCGCAGGTTGCAAACTTAATGCTGGGAATTCGGTGTCTTAAAGACAGATAATTAAGCCAATTAACGTTCGTAAATGTAGCCTTTAGTAAGTCGATTTGGAGCTCTGTATGACATGTGGGGCCTCAAATAATCGGTAATCTTGTCTCTCTATCACTCGCCATTGATGGTCATGTTTTCATCGGTCTTATTTTCTCTGGCTCATACAGTGAACCAAATAGTAATTTATTATGGACTTAACGGAGCCCGGAGAATCTCTTGTGGATTATCGGCTATTTTCAATGCTCATTGAGCAGAAATGAGCCTTATCACTGAACAGAGTATTACGGTGAACTATTTACGAACTGAACCACTATTTTCGAAATAATGTCGCAAGCGTTCAAATCGCGTTTGTTGTAATGCTAAAATCATAAACTTAACCGACAACAATTAATAAAAAAGTTGCCAGATCTAACGAGTTTATGACAGTTTAGTTCCTGTCGGTAAATGGAAGCTTTAAAAAAGCACAAGATCCAATATAAGAAGTTCAGTTTGATACCGGTCATCCTAAATATTAGGCAAGCAACTGATAGCGATAGATCGGCGATACTTCGAATTGATGATGATTGAAAAGCAGTGATGAAAATTATATTTAGAAGACTCTCGAAAGTTCATTATCAAAGCTAACTACCATGTTGACGTCTGTTGATCATACAAGTCTAGCAAGCCCCTTGGCAGGTTCGTGAACGGCCTAGTAGGTAGTGTGCTAGTCTATTAGTCCGGGGTTGTGGGTTTGTTTTCCATCAAAGACATGTATCAGTCGCCAAACTGAAATCACTACAGTCGAGATTAAAAGAATATTGAAAGCACGAGACTCAAAGAAAGTAAGGAAGTCGTAAGTTACCAGTCGGATACCAGAAATTATTGAGCAACGAAGGGGGTCAAAAAGGGGCCCATAAAGTTAGTGGTCCGCTTTGGTATCCCAAAGGGCTAAAATTTTTTATTTTGAAAACATTTTAGGTTTTTATTTTAAATTTGCCTAATGATTTTATTGAAATTTAAAGGCGTAGCAGTTAAAATGTGTGTAAACATTGCACCACTGTGCAGTATGTTCATAAAGTACTTTGCCTGTTTTTCATCTTTTATGCCCTGAAAACTAAATAATTTATTAAATGCCATAAGAAGTGGGTTTGATTCCTCAACTAGAGCCTAAATACTTTTACTGCTCTTGCTTATATGTGTCTACTTAATATTGATTTAATAATATTGAATATAATATTATGAGGGTGGTTAGTTGGTTGGTTGGTTGCTGGCTTAGATGGTTGGTCAAGGAAAAAATCTCTAATAAATAAATTTTGACTAGTAGGCATTTTTCTAAATTTATTTGATTTTCTATCGTTTTGCTTTTAGTATTTTGTTTTAAACGAATTAATTATACTGCTAGAGGGGTTTTTCTTGTGAATGGATCCTGTGATATAAAAAATTCGTTTATTAATCATAAACATTAGATTTTGGGGGAAAATATCTCAATGATGATGAGATGATGATGATGATGACTATGAGCGTTATTAAATGCAAAGTTAAATCTTTATGCGCTTCATTTAGCCTTAAGCTGAAAATATGCTACTTAAATCCACAAACATACGAGTACCCAGTAGTTATGAAGTTTTGTAAAAATACTCCTCAATATTTGTTGGTTATTTGACTGTGTGACCAATTTTACTATTCTGACTGTTCATTCTCTTGTATTTGAAGTAAAGTTAAGTCAAGTTTGTCTACCCAACTCCACCCAAGTAATCTGCCATAGAGTCATTCGAATTTTTATTGCTTGTAAATTATTTCGAATTTCGTCAGTTACATTATATTTGCCAGTTAATTGGTAACTTGTAGATGACAATCTACGGTCTACTTACTTGATTATTGTAATCTAAAGAATGTTTGTTGACTTAGAGAATACAAATATAAAGATTTATCTTTTTACAAAACAAATTTGGTTACATAACATCTCATAAAATCTTTAATTTAGGAAACCCAACACCAGAACTGCAGGGTATATACGGATGACTTTTAAAAGGATCTCATAAAAATTTATTAATACTCGTACATATTAAAACACAAAAATTCGATGTTTCAATAATCTTAAAAACCAATAAAATTGTTGCGATTTATAAAAGTCAGAGATGGAAAACTTGATTAAGTACTTTTTGTGTATACATTTTGTACACAAAGAAATAGGGTGTTGAAAAACCCATTCGATTGTTTTTTCTGAATAAATTAAATATTTTCGGAGCTTTTTCTTCCCCTTGCAATAGACTAGAATTTATAATAAAGTAAATGTTTGGATGTGTTATTTTCAATTTGAAAAAATTTGCATTGATTGATCTCTGATTCCCTTAAAAGTACTTGTAGTATCTAACACCACAGTGACTGGAAAACCATACCGTTATTAGTCTAAGCTCTATTTGGCCGAGTATCAGAAATCTTTAAGATTTTCCATGAGACAGCGTAATGAACCGCTTTGTTATTTTCAGGGCCTTTACAGCTCCTGAGTGGAGAGCTAATTCATAACCAACGTAGAAACCAATCTTTAAAGTTATTAACTCCAATGTAGGGTTATGACATTGATGTAAGGCCCTTTCTATACCAGCTGCCTTTGCCTTTTCTACTATAATAAGATCACACTGTCTTGATGTACAGGTAGAAATTAGAACAAGTAACAGCAGAATCACTATTAGATAAAGTCTATCATCGTACGGGGGCAGTATTATTATATACCGAAGGAGAATATCGAAGCAGACTACTTCCCTAATAGATCCTTGTCAACCCCCTTCCGTCCCCAATGATTAAAGGCGACCGATATTTAATTTAAGGCAACCTTACCTTAAGTGAGTCACGCGCTACCAGCCTATGCACTTAACTTTAATGACTTCAGACTGTAGATTGGTAACTGTCGGCCTTCTTTCTCATTACGGAGTCTCTAGTAATTGCTAGCATTTGCTCAAGGCTTAGTTCTCCCATGACATCCACATTTATCAAGTTTCTGATCCTAAGTAATATGCCAGTGCTGGAAATTCACCCGCAATGCGTGTTATCGACTCAGCCTCTTTCAAGCGCAGTCTGCATGCATCATCTTCGATTTTCATTTTTGGCTACATGATACTTGAGGTTTTCATAATCTGCCTGTTGCTAACGCAGTCATCCAGCTTCAGGTACTTCTATTATATCTGAGCATCTTCTGGCCTTCTTATTAGCTCTTCTTTTTAGCTCTTAGCGACATCCTTTTATATCTCGGTAAACGGAAAAGCATTCAGGAGTACCAAGTAGTACCGACGTGAAGACTAGAGATTTGATAAGGAATAAATAAACCGGAAACGTCTCTTATATAAGGATACTTGAACTACAATGTCTTTATTTCTAAAAGATTTTAAATCAGACATAGTGCTGATATTGTGTGAAATGTAGTGGTATGAAGTTTTTGAGGGCAATTTCAATGGGAAAATACGAAACTATATTTTAGGCAGAAATGCAAGAGCTTCCTGGCGCTCAAAGAAATATAAAACGATGTTATTAACCGGGTGCTGTGGTCTTAGAAACAAACAGTTAATCTTGGGTAGTCATAAACCAAAAAATCAAAATTCTGTAAATACAGACTTCTGGTGTTCGACGAAATATAGCTTGGATTAATAACATAATTATTAACCGGATATTGTGGTTTTAGTCACCAATAGTTCATTTTGTATATTAAACAGTTGCATGAGCAAGCTCATCTATTAGGTGTGCTCATAAGCTCGTGAGCAAGTAGTCATACTCGAACACAAACGAGCTTACTGTACCATAATAGTATTGAGGAAACCTGTGTTCGTTTAAGCAATGAGCTGACTGAGTAAAACAAACTTTCTATTCTAGTGAGCGCCTTGTTTACGCGTCTAATGTTCAAAACACTCAGTTGTGTGTGTAGAAGTTTTGGATAAGACTTTTTTTTCTGACACTAGTGTTTATTATTAATTTTTAATTTTTTAAGAAATTAAGACCTTTAAATGAACGTAAGTAATGTTGTTAAAAAAAAATTCTGTGTTTTTTGTTTGTACACTCGAAATGTGTTCGCGTTCCACTCAAAGCATCAAAAACTGCTTGAACTCGCTCAAGTTCAATTTTATTATGTTCAACATATACTCATACTTATTCAAACTTGCTAATGGAAATTATGCAAGCTCATCACATTTAGCTCACTGGTCTTGGCTGTTTATTATTGTGCACTCATCGTTACTCGTGTGCAATGAACAAACATGAATTCAATGAAATATTGTAATGAGCGTCTTATGAGCTTCGTTTTTTGTACAAAAAAAGTTTTTTCACCAATTAAAGATTTTAATTGGTCAATTTAAAGGCCGAAAAAAATAATCCTTATATAATTTTAATAGGTTTTAGATTAAAATTTAATAAAATGATTAATTGATTCAATTATTTGTTTAATTAGGATTTTTTTTTGGTTCTGTTTCAAACAAATATATAGTTGAATCAATTAAAAAATAATTGAACTTAAAACTAATTAAAACTTTTAATTGGAGCAAACAATTTTTTCTTCGTATATTTATAGTCCAAAGAATTCGATTATGTGAACCGCAGAATGAGATCTATGAGCACATAAGTGACTATATCCACAATCGGATAGCATAGAATAACTGTACTTCAGTTAATTATCAAGTGTGCCTTATACGCTCCAGATTTCCTGATATATGTTTAGACATCTGAAATCGTGCGTTTTTTTGAGAGCATGATCATTGCGGATTTCAAATGAGTTTCTCCCCATTTATATCGAGCCTCTTTCTAACTTGAGTACAATTATTTTAAATTTAAATCAATTTCTCTGAATTTTTTGTTAGGTAACGACACATCTATAAGGAACAAGGCCTTTGAAGTCCGGTTTAAATTTATTTTAGTTTCTGAAAAGTCCAAAAATTGGCAAAAATTTGTGAGTGTCTACTGTTCTAAAAACCATATTTATAAACACATATGGTACTTTTTACATCTTTGGTACTATTTTTAAGGCAGCTTTCTCTTTCTCTCATCTCTATCATTATTTTTTTAATATTTGAGCCTGTTCTTATGATTGTAAACATCCGAAAACAGGAGTGTGTGACTTGTAGTCAATTCGAATATTATTTCACATTTCTACTTCTTACTCTTCCTCTTACACACCCATAATTGAGTGGATAAGTGTATGTGTAAGCGGTGCGTGCATATGTGTACGTATGTAGATGCATGTGTGTTTATATTACTGTTGTTGCTACGAATATTTGCACATAAGTATGAATTACTTACTCATACGCCCTAGTGATTTCAATTATATTTTTCCTAGTAGATTTTTTTTAATGTTAGTGTACATTTCTTTAAGTGTATTTTTTTCATATTTTATTTATGCAGATGTGTAAGTGGTTTAAGTACAATGTTTTTTTCGTAAATATTGTATTTGTTGTGGGTTTTTTGTTGTTATTATTATGTCTGCTATTGTTGTTGCTACTGTTTTTCTACTCAAGCGTAAAGAAAAATATTAAAAACAATAAAGAGATTTAATAGTAAATTGAATAAAATTATGTTGTATTTTTGTATGTGTAGAATAAATACACACACACATATACACTATAATTGCACAGATTTACATATGAATGATATTTATTTTTTTTTTAATATTAAGAAGGAAGTTTAAAGGATCACAATGTTTTACATAAATAATATATTGCAAAAACTATTAAAAAACACTATGATTAAAGAAATATTTTTTTTTTAAATTCGTAACATAAAATTTTAAAACCATGTTCGAATATTCGAATTCAATATAAAAAATCGAAATTAAGTAAAAGAGAAATATTTAATCTTTAAGTCTTAATATCATAAAGATCTTTTTTTGTGCCAAATATGCAAAACAATAATTTTATTTAATATTCGAAATTAACTTCGAATTAAGAAAACAACAGAAATACATTAAAAAACAGCTAACATATGTATATAATAAACTATTTTAAGCCAAAAATATAGTAATAATAATTTTTGAAATATGATTAATTTTCGAACTTATTTTCGATTTTTCGAATTTAAGTGTAATAGAGATTTTTAGGCATTAATTTAATAAAAAAAATATTTTTAATACAAAAAGTATAATTTTTGCAAATTCGAACATAATTTGGAGTTTTCAAAATAAAGAAAGAGACTAATTTAAAAGTCCAATGGACATTAAAACTTTGGAGATTTTTAAGCATTAATTTTATAAAAATCTTACTTTTGATACAAAAACTGTAACTTTTTCAAATTCGAACATAATTTAGGATATTTAAGCCAAAAATATAACAATAATAATTTTTACAATATTATAAATTTTCGCACTTAATTTCAAATTAAATTTTTCGAATTTACGTGTTATACAGATTTTTAGGCATTAATTTTATAAAAATCTTATTTTTAATACAAAAAGTATAATTTTTGCAAATTCGAACAATATATCGAATTTTCGAAATAAAGAAAGAGACTAATTTAAACGTCCAATGGACATAAAAACTTAATGTTTATAGAGACTTTTAGGCATTTATTTTATAAAAATCTTTTTTTTTAATACAAAAAGTGTAACTTTTACAAATTCGAATATAATTTCGAAAATTTCAAAATAAAGAAAGACACTCAGGTGCATTGGACATAAAAACCTTATATTTTTAGCCAAAACTACAAGAAAGACACTAATTTAAAAATCCATTAAACATAAAAATTTAATATTTTTAGCCAAAAGTAAGTAATAATATCCGAAATTTTTACCTAAATTTTGAGTTCTTGGATTTAAGTAATTATGTAATCAAATTTTATTTTATAATATTTTATAAAAGAAGAAAAAAAGAAGGTTGTTTTTAAGGTTCATTTTAGACTAAAAATTATTATATTTAATTAAAAATGTAAAAATATCAAATTCTAAAGCATTTTCGAAATTTCGAACTTAATTTCGAATTTAACAAAATACGTTAAAAGCCAATTCTTAGCTTTAGTTTAAAAAACTTCTAAGTAGTAGGCAAAAACTTCAAACATTTTGGCTTTAATTTTATTCAAAATTTCAAACACAATTTCGAATTTTTTAAATATGGATAAACAGTTATTTCAAAGGCCAATTGACTTTAGCGGAATATCTATAAAAGAAGAAAACAGCAAGTTATTTTTTTTATGTCAATTTGAGATTAAAAATTGATAGTTTTAATTAAAAATTTTAAAATATCGCTTAATGAACGTTCCTTCGAAACTTAATTTCGAATTTAAAAAATTATATTAAAAATCAATTTAAAAGCTTTAGTTTTATAAACTTCTAATTATTAGGCAAAAAATCCCAATATTTTTATTTTAAATTTATTTAAAAATCAAACTCAATTTCCAATTTTGAAAGAAACACAGATGTGTTGGAAATGTTAATATTTAAAATATTTTCGAATATAAAAAAAAATCTTTTATTTTTGTAGAAATTTCGAATTTTTTAAATAATTGAAAGAATTTTTATGTTTAACTTAAATTAACCATAAAAATTATTGGTTCGAGTCAAAAATATAAAAATAGAAGCTTTTAAAATAGTTTCTATAATTCGAACTTAAATTCGAATTTATTAATGATATATAAATATAGATATAACATTTTATTTCCATAATTTTTAAAAAGCTTAAATTTGTTCAAAAAGTATAATTTTTTTTTAATTTAAACATCTTCGAAAATTCTTCCTTAATTTCGAAAATGCATTATGAAGTAACTTTTGGGCCAATTATCATTATCAATTATTACCAATTATCATCATTTAGGTATTTAGAAAAAGTGATAAATTAATTTCTAATTTTCGAAAACGGGAATAAGCTAAGCAAAAATGCAAATTTAGTTTTAAGTTTTTAGTTTTGAATATTTGATATAAATTTTTAAGGCCATACAAATCGCAAATACATATCGCTCATTTACTTGAAGACCGTCATAAGTCAAAAAAAGGCATTTTGTAAAAAACGCATTTTAAGTTTTTTATTCTGCACTGTTAAGTAAAACAACATGAACATGCCTCAATTTCGAAGTCAAATAATAAAATGATATGTTATTTGTATATTATTTAGGGAAAATCTGGAATATTTTGTAACTAAAATATGTCGTTATTATTAATAAAAAAAATTGAAACAAATGAAATGAAATAACGGCATATTCTATTCCCACGCGAAAAGTACACAAGATAAAATCATGAAATTAATATACAACATGTAGCGGAATAAAAAGAACATTTCTGCATCACTAACCCAAAAATCACGTTTTTTGACTTATGACGGTCTTCAAGTAAATGAGCGATATGTAGATGCAAAACTTTTGATTTGAATTCAACTCAAATTAATAACAAAAGTTATTGGTTTAGTCAAAAATATTAAAAATAGTAGGGTTTAAAGTATTTTCCCTATTTCGAAAATAATTTAGAATTTCTAAATTTAATAGCAATTTAATTTTTTTTACATAATTTAAAAAACAGCTTAAATGTGTGCAAAATGTGCGAACTTTTACATTTAAGCATGTTTGAAAATTCGAACTTAATTCCGAAAATTATTTAAGAGTTAATTTAATGCCCAAAATATTAAATCATAATTTGAATATTGAGAAAAAGTGAAAAATTTGATTTCGAATATTCGTAAATGGGCAAAAATTTAACCAAAAAATATATACTGTTTGGAAAGTTATTTTTAAATTTTTAGTATTTGATATCAAATTCTAAGGCCATAAGATTCTCAAATATATCAATAAATTTTGAACTTTTCATTGTCGTCGAAATTTCGAATTTTCGAAATAAGGAAAAAAATTTTTATTTTAAAATTAAACTTTTAGAAAAAATATTGGTTTTAGTCAAATATATTAAAAATAGTGGTTTTTAAAGTAATTTACATAATTCGAACTTTCATTCGAATTTATTAATTTAATTACCATATAAAATTTTATTTCCTTAATTTTAAATTTGTGCAAATATGCAAAATTTGTATGTTCGAAAATTCGTGCTTAGATCTGAATTAAGATTAAGGGTTAATTTTGTGGCCAATATATCCAATCATAATCTTAGTATCTAGCCGAAGTGATATTTTTAATTTCGAATTTTCGAAATTAAGCTAAAATTGTTATACTATAGCTAAAAAGATGGAAATATATTAACTGACAAAAAT
Organism: Phasia obesa; assembly: GCA_949628195.1. Taxonomy (NCBI): domain Eukaryota; kingdom Metazoa; phylum Arthropoda; class Insecta; order Diptera; family Tachinidae; genus Phasia; species Phasia obesa. The sequence continues at coordinate 199,981,983 of OX451215.1, forward strand.
CTCAATTAGGTTTTTATATTTCATTACTGCGAGAAGGGAACTTGAAAAAAACGAGTAATAAACAATAAAACAGTGGTTATAAAAAAATATTCTTTTAACCCTTTATAGTAGTAATAGAGAATACACGAACTTAAGCCTGACTTAACAAATCAGTCAAAAATTAAATTTGCTAAAACCTAAAGTCTAAAAGAAGATTTAGTGATTTTGCAAGACTTTTACTTTAACAATATGTGCAGCTGTAACTTATTTCAAGAGTGCATTCTTTTAAGCTGCTGATTTTGCAGAAAATGCCTTAAACTATATATTCTATTGTATTTAGTTATAATTCATTTTTTTGTTGTTTGTTTTTTTTTTTTTGGATAAACTAGATATTGTTAGAATTTATATATTGATAAGTGTAAGATTTTGTATTTAAATTTGTTGTTGTTTTGTTTTTATGCAAAGCAGTAAGTAGATTGTAAACGTAGATTTATAAATTCATATTCACAGATTAAATAATGTTTAAAACATACAAAATTTGATGGTTGAATAATTTTTCAAAATTACCATAAAAGTATTACAAAATTTGCAAAAAAAAAAAATAGAGAGAAACATAATATTTTAAGCATAAATTAAGGACATTTAATGGAGTGGAATTTGAGTGGAAAAGATTATTTATCAACGCAAATTAAACTCATAGAGTCCTATCGATATGAACTCGAACATTAGTAAAAGTTTTATTTTATAAGGAAGAGATTATGGAACAAAAAATATGAAAAAGTTTGATTCCATCAGTTAGAAGGTAAGAATAGTAAAGCTAGTACTGACAGAAATGTGGGAATTGCACAAAATTTAAAATAGTATTAAAATTGAGATCAATAAAATTAAGTATTTTAAAGACTTAAGGGAATGCAAGAATAAACCAACAATGATTTTTTTATTAAAAACTTTGTGTGCGTTCTAACAATATTTTGTTCGATTTTGCTTTGAAGGTAATCCGCACAAATAGTAAGACACTTACGTATTGACTTTAAATAAAGGTACCCAACCCAGGATATGAAAATTTATATAAAACTCTAAAAATTATTGTAAAGCTCCGTAAAAGGTGTTTAAAATATTTTAATAACAATGTAATTCCAAAAAGTAAAAATAAAAATTTTATTCAATTGGCTATTTGGCAGGAAGTAATTCATATTTTGTCATTATTTTCAAAAAGCATCATCTGTTGCGCAACCGTTTTTTAAATATCCCGCTTTTCATCGTTTCACTCCTTTTTCTTTTCTTTCTCTTGGAAATAAGATATTTTTTCGGAAAAAAGTCTTCTATATATTGTAGTCAGATACTAAGGATACCAAATTTTTTTGTAAAAATTTTATCGAAAATTTTTTTGTAAAAATTTTATAAAAAATTTTTTGTAAAAATTTTATAGAAAATTTTATTGTAAAAATTTTATAGAAAATTTTTTTGTAAAAATTTTATAAAAAATTTTTTGGTAAAAATTTTATAGAAAATTTTTTTGTAAAAATTTTATAGAAAATTTTTTTGTAAAAATTTTATAGAAAATTTTTTGGTAAAAATTTTATAGAAAATTTTTTTGTAAAAATTTTATGGAAAATTTTTTTAAAAATGTTATAGAAAATTTTTTTTTTAAAAATGTTATAGAAAATTTTTTTTTAAAAATGTTATAGAAATTTTTTTTTTTTTAAATTTTATAGAATTTTTTTTTTTAAAATTTTATAGAATTTTTTTTTTTAAATTTTATAGAAAATTTTTTTTTAAAAATTTTATAGAAAATTTTTTTGTAAAATTGTATTAAAATTTTTTGTAAAAATTTTATCAATTTTTTTTGCTAAAATTTTATCGAAAATTACAAAGTGTTTTAAATAATTTTTCTTATTTTTCCTTATCTCATTATAATAGGGAACTTGAGCCTAATAATAAATTAATTTATTTAAAAATAGTTCAAATAATTTTATGGAAATTTTTTTATAAATATTTTATAAAAAATTTTTTGTAAATATTTTATCGAAAATATATTGTAAAAATTATACCGACAATTTTTTTAAAAATTTTATCGAAAATTATTTGTAAAAATTTTATTCATAATTTTTTGTAAAAATTTTATAGAAAATTAATTAATTCATTTAAAATAGTTCAAGTCAAATTATATTGATATAATTTTATAGAAAATTTTTTGTAAAACTTTAAAAGAACTTTTTTTGTAAATATTTTATTAAACATTTTTTGTAAAAATCTTATCGAAAATTTGTTGTAAAAATTTTATCGAAAATTATTTGTAAAAATTTTATTAAAAATTTTATTGAAAAGTTTTTAACGAGTGATTTTTTAAGAGCTTGAGAACTTTTTTTTTAAAAAAAAACGCATAAAATTTGCAAAATCTCATCGGTTCTTTATTTGAAACGTTAGATTGGTCCATGACATTTACTTTTTGAAGATAATTTCATTTAAATGTTGACCGCGGCTGCGTCTTAGGTGGTCCATTCGGAAAGTCCAATTTTGGGCAACTTTTTCGAGCATTTCGGCCGGAATAGCCCGAATTTCTTCGGAAATGTTGTCTTCCAAAGCTGGAATAGTTGCTGGCTTATTTCTGTAGACTTTAGACTTGACGTAGCCCCACAAAAAATAGTCTAAAGGCGTCAAATCGCATGATCTTGGTGGCCAACTTACCGGTCCATTTCTTGAGATGAATTGTTCTCCGAAGTTTTCCCTCAAAATGGCCATAGAATCGCGAGCTGTGTGGCATGTAGCGCCATCTTCTTGAAACCACATGTCAACCAAGTTCAGTTGTTCCATTTTTGGCAACAAAAAGTTTGTTAGCATCGAACGATAGCGATCGCCATTCACCGTAACGTTGCGTCCAACAGCATCTTTGAAAAAATACGGTCTAATGATTCCACCAGCGTACAAACCACACCAAACAGTGCATTTTTCGGGATGCATGGGCAGTTCTTGAACGGCTTCTGGTTGCTCTTCACTCCAAATGCGGCAATTTTGCTTATTTACGTAGCCATTCAACCAGAAATGAGCCTCATCGCTGAACAAAATTTGTCACATTTGAACATTTCGAACCGAACACTGATTTTGGTAATAAAATTCAATGATTTGCAAGCGTTGCTCGTTAGTAAGTCTATTCATGATGAAATGTCAAAGCATACTGAGCATCTTTCTCTTTGGCACCATGTCTGAAATCTCACGTGATCTGTCAAATACTAATGCATGAAAATCCTAACCTCAAAAAAATCACCCAGTATAAAAATGTTATCGAAAATTAATAAATTCATTTAAAAATAGTTCAAATAAAATTAAATTCATATAATTTTATAGAAAATTGTTTGTAAAACTTCCATCGAAAATTATATGGAAAAATTTTACAGAACAGTTTTTGTAACAGTTATGACCTTGCTGCGTTAGAATGGTCGGACCAAAGCACATTGGGTGGTCATATTGACCCCTATTGACCGCTCAAGGTTCGCAGTGGGTATCCTGTGGATCTATCGACTACCTCTTTGTGTATTGTTTTCTATAAAGTTTTTTATTAAAGCAAAAGAGCCCTACCAATCTAAAAACAAACAAAAATCAACCCTCGCAATTCCCCGAGATCTGTATACGCTCCATGCAATCTGCTGATGCGGTCTAATATTTATTTAAAAAAAGAAGCAAAAGAGAATCATAACAACCGAATAAAATTGAAACGACGTGAATAAATATAGGTTGACGTGGTTTTTTGTCCGCAGCCTCAAATGGAATGGTCAGATATAGCTGATTTCCATTACCGTAATTTTCGAAACTATGACTGGCAGATTGGTGGGCATAAAATTTCTGTATCTCTTCTGGTGCCTTGGCAAAATTGATTTCAACCCAAACACAGACGAACAGATGGACATCGCTTAATCAAATTCTCTATGTATAAGGATTTAAAATATATATACTTTATGGGTTACGAAATGAATATTGTAGAAATTACACACGGAATGACCCTGTATAAAAAACAAAGTATTTTGTATTCCACTTAGGAAATCATATTCTTTGGGACAGGTTAATATTAGTGGAATATAGTGTATTCAGTCTGTACAGTGTGTGGAATGCTGTTATTTGTTTGGAAAATATTTATGTTAACATAGTAATTCCAAACCCCTCTTTCCCTTCTACTATCTCATAAGAAGCCTAAGCAATACAGCTTTAATTGCAACATAAAACATGTTCTAACTAAACTTCAACTTGTATTTATGCTTTAAGTTAAGTTAAATCAAAAGGCCGTTGGGTAAACAAAATCAAAGAATTTAATTTATCATTTTCAAAAAATTTACCTTCAAGAAGTATGCCTTACCCCCCTCTTTGCCCCATCAAAAATTACACAAAAGCGGGTAAGTTGTTTTATATTTTAAAATAATTACAAGGAAAACTACTGCAGAAGTTTATTTTTGTTGTTGTAGTTGGTGTTGTTAAATTTTAAAACCAACTTAAAACTTAAGAAAAGCACACACTCAAAAGACAAGTTCAATGTGTTGACTGATTTTATATAAAATATTTGTTGTTGTTGTTGCAGCTTATTTACTTTAGGATTTTTGTTGTTTAAAGAATTTCGGTTTTTTTTTGCAAAAATTAACAACTAAAAAATAAAAATATTTTTTTTTCTTCTTATTTCTAATTGACCATAAATATAAAACGTGTTTTAATCAGATTTTTTTTTATTTTTTTTTTTTTTTATTTTGTTTAAAACTGCAAAAGTTGTTTAAACAGTTTTAGTTTGTAACTAAATTTGAAATTTTGTAATAAAACACTTGGCATTCGAAATTTTGTTAGACTTTTGTAAACTACGTGCGAGTGAATGATGGCAAGAAAACCTTGATTACAAATTGACTGCAACTAACGACTGGCTTGATTTGCAAAAATTTGCGCTCAAGTGGTTGCTTGGCATACAAAAAAAAAAAAAAAAAATAAAAAAAAAAAAAAAATTGGAAATAATTGCCGAAGCTCTGGAGGAGGCTAATTATTATTTTTTATTGAAAATTACAAATTTTTTAGTAATTTTTTTTTTTTAAATTATATATAAAAATTATAAAGATAAAAAATAATGTAAATATAAAAATTAAAAATCAAAAAGTTTTTATGAAATAACTAGGGACCCCCATTGTCAAAATATTAAAATTAACACGTATTGATCAAAGTACACAGAGTACTGGAATATGAACTCTAGGTCCACGATAATAATTTTACACTTTGTGTGGGAGGTACTAGGCCCACTGTTTCAGTGTCAGCGCTGGACTATGCACATTAGTGTAAAGATTACGTGTTCAAAATTTCAAGACTCCACCTATTCTAGTTCTCCAGATACGAGATACTAATTTTTCACTTTGTATAGGAGGTACCACGCCCACTGTTTCAATTCAGCTTGTGTTTTGCTGAACTATTCACCTTATTGTAAAGGTTACATGTTCAAATTTTCAAGACTCCACCTATTATAGTTCTCTAGATACAGGTAATAATTACTTACTTTGTATGGGAGGTACCACGCCCACTGTTTCCATCCAACCAGTTTTTTTCCTTCTTAAGCTCTTTAAAGATAATGTTATTCGTGCAAGGTTGTAGAAGGTTGGACACGTAGAAGAATGGAACCTTCTACGTGTCACAGTTTCTCAGATATACGATAACAATTTTAAACCTTGTATGTGGGGTACCACGTCTACTGTCTCAATCCAGCGTGTTTTTTCCTACACAACATACATTAATAAGTGCACATTTGCCAGATTTTATTTGTTGTAGTTTTTTAGGTACACGATAAAAACTTTTTTCTTTGTATGGTACCTCCCACGCCCACTTTTCTAATCCAATCGATTTTTCTTTCTGATTATGCACTTTAATTAGGGAATTTTTAATAAAATATTCCAACTCTCTACGCAATTTTCCAGACAAACGATAATAATATTTAGCTTTTTAAGGGAGCTACCACGCCAACTATCAGCCTTTTTTTTGCCTGATTATGCGCTGTAATGAAGGTGTTATACGTGCAAAATTCCAAACAGTGTCATACGTAGAAACGTAGAAACGTATGACACTTCCCCAGACACACGATAATAATTTTAAACTTTTTTGTGGGGTACCACGCCTACTGTGCCAATCGAGCATGTTTTCTGTGAGATTATGTACATTAAAAGCTGTTGATTTTCAAGACTCTACTTGTTGTAGTTCTCTAGGTACGTGTTACTGGTTTTTCACTTTTTATGGGCGGTACACGCCCACTTTTTAAACCCAGCCAGTTTTTTTTTGCGTAATTATGCACTAAAATGCGGAGGTTATTAATGCAAAATTACAACTATCTACGTGTTAAAGCCCCCCAGTCAAACAATAATAATTTTTTCACTTTGTGTGGGAGGTACCACACCCATTATTTTAATCTAGACTGAGTGTTGTTAACATATGCACATTAATATAAATTGTGCAAAATTTTAAGATTCTACTTATTATAATTTTTTACAAACACAAAAGGAATTTTTCATTTTGTATGAGAGGTACCACGCCCACACAATTTCAATCTAGCATGTTTTTGTTGTTGTTTATACACATTAATATGGCGGCATTTCAAGGCTTTACTTATAGTTAGTTATAGTTACTTAGATACACGGTAATACAGTTTAACATGGTATGAGAGTTGCCACGCCCACTTTTCCAATCCAGCTAGTGTTTTTTTAACCTGATTATGCACTTTACTGAAGGAGTTGTTCGAACGTACTTCCAATTCTCTCCGTATTTTAGTTTCATAGAAACACGATAATCATATGTCACTTTATATAGGGGGTACCACGCCCACCATACTACCAGTCCATCCAGTGTTTTGCTACACTATGCTTATTAATAATATAATTGCCCGCACACAATTTTAAGATTCTGCCTATTGCAGTTCCTTAGTAACGCGATGATAAATATTTATATTATATGGGAAGTGCCACGCCCACTTGAAATTTCCAAAAAATTATATACTCTATTTTACTTATCGCATATACCTATGAAAAGTTGAGGAAGTTCGGGCTACTAGTGTAGTCAGCTATATCTTTCCGACAAACAAAAATTTTTTATGATTTGTGTACACAATGGGTTAATTGTGAATTTAATAAAATGATTTAGATGGTTGAAGAAAAATAAATTTTTGGGTTGGGCTGACCGTCATTACTGGGTGTAATCTAATAGATGGAGCCAATTTAGTTTTCTTGAAAGAATTATCATTTTATGGGCAGTACACTGCATAATACGATTGACACGCTAGCTCATAGTTCTGCAAAAATGAAGCGGGAGCTCACGTTATGATCAATGAAAAAAGTTAGCTCTCACCCTCATCAATGATTTTTGGTTTAAAATATAAAAATATAAATGACAGAGATACGGGCTAGATGCGATTTCAACAGGATGGCGAAAAGTGGATTTCGAGAAATGGACCTATTTATTGGCCTCCTAGGTCATGCGATTTCACATCTATTGATAATTTTTTGAGGAGCCACGTAAAGTCACTTATTTATTTATTTAGAAGCCAACACAGTGTGTAGTTCATGGCTCTAGATATCTCCAGGGCATTTGATAGAGTGTGACATGGTGCGCTCCTCTCAAAACTTATTGCTTTTGGTGTCGGTGATAGCTTTACTCGATTTATATCGAGCTTTCTCAGGGATCGCACTATACGAGTTGTTATAGATGGGATTTCATCAAACGAGTTCAAAATTAATTCAGGGGTACCGTAAGGCTCTGTTCTTTCTCCTACCCTGTTTCTTATTTTTCTAAATGACCTTCTCTGTCAAACTTCCAACCCTATCTACTCTTTTGCAGATGATAGCAGCATTTGCCATTCGTATTCATTCTGCAGACGGCCGAGCCTTTTAGAAATTGGGGCCAAGCGGCAAAACATGAATGCTACGCTCAATCACGATCTCGTAACAATATCTAATTGGGGCCGGGCTAATAGAGTCGACTTTAACGCTCGTAAGACTAAACTAGTTCCCGATATCCGGACGTTTTCGCGCATAACACGCTTTTCATTAAGAGCTCATTCATTTGTGGTCGATTGGCCAGTGAATCGCAGAATGCATTACAGAGAGAATTCATTTTTAGCCGTACAGTTCGCTTGTGGAATCATCTTCCTACAGAGGTCTTTCCTGTCAGCTACAATGTTGGAAAATTCAAATCGAATGTCCACAAACATTACTCCCTCTATCCTCCTTCCCATAACCTAATTTCCTAGTTCTGGCACAATGCTTTGCATGAGTAGGGGTCATCCCCTGAGTGCTGGTCCGAAATAATTTTTTACAACTATAATATTTTTACAACTTGCTGTGTCCACAAACGTTGTGTGCGTTTTGACAATATATTGTTCGACTTTGCTTTGAAAAAAATTCACACTAAATTTCAAGACTCCCATCCCTGGATAAAATTCTAAATTTATATAAAATTCTAAAAATTATTATAAAGCTCTTTAATAGACAGATAGACAGAAAATGAGATGAGCGCCATCTGTTCTAGAACATTGCTAAAAATATATCGCTTTCAATAATAAATAAATAAAAGATGCCTTAAAGTATCCAGTACCTTTAAATCGGTAAAAAAAAATCGACGTACTTTCACTGCTGTTTTTCCACTTTCTCTTGGAAATAGGATATTCTTGTGGAAACAAATTATTATATATTTGAATTAGGATACTAAGGTACCTCCTCACAAAATTTTGTTAAAATCCATCCAGTAGTTTTTAGGTGATGCCAACACAAAAAAGAAAGACAGACAGACAGACGGGAAATGAGTTACTATTTTATTATTTGTATAGATTTAAAGATCCATCAGGCTTAAAAAAACCCATTTTACTTAAGTAAAATTAAATTAAAATTGACTTTAAAATGATATTCTTTTTTTTTTTTTTTAATAAATAACAATATGCATTTGATTATTTTATTAATCTGCTTTAGAATTCCATATTGTATTAAATCGCCTTTGGGCTTGTCAAGACAAATGCACATAATTTGCATTTTATGGAAAATTTTCATCCCGAAAAATTCCGCAATTAATTTAATTTCTACATTTACAGTCATTAACATTTGTAATTTACATACATACAAACCCCCTACATACAGGCACACACGCACACATCTACGTAAGCACAAACCCAACAACATGGACCTAGAATAGTTTTAATGTGAAAATATAATTGGAAATGAGAAGTATTTAGTTTAACTAATTACTTGAAAGAAAACAACAATTATAACAAGAACACACAAGCTGAGACACAAACTCGTTTACACTGTCTCAATGTGTCAGTTGTAAATATTAAAATGATGTAATTATGTTTCCATAAAGGCGAACAAGACAGACAGTCGCTAATTTCCCCTAAGACTGCAGCCAAATTCATTCAATCATTTGTACATCATTGATGATTTTCTTAAAAAAAAATAAATTTTATGACTTAAACAACTTTCTGTTGCAGACAATTATTTTCGCCATTATTTCGGCAAATATATTTATTTCGTATAATTTTCGAAAATCTAAAATAAAAAACATTAAAGCCATTCAAGAACCAGTTCAATTTTTTTATTCTTCTTAAAATGAGAACAGCTGATAGTTAGACAGAAACAGAGAAATAAAGAGAGATGTGTAGAGAAATAGATAAGGAGAGATATAAAAGTAAGAATTAAAAGATAGAGAGAAAGAGAGAGGGAGAAATATCCGTTATATCTGAAGTATACAATGGGTGGGTTAAAAGTTCTCATTTCACCACGCCGAGGTGGTCCTAATAAACCAGATTTTCCTAAACTTCTGAGTGTTCGCTATGACTGTCGACGTTGAAGCAGAATCGTGATCTCATAATCTATTTAAATAAAATCAAATGTCGTTCGTTGGTAATCGCATCACGTAAGAGCGGATGCACCGATTTGGCCAATTTTTTTAAATCTTCATCATAACCCAACTTAGCTTCTAACGGAAAGAAAAATTGACCACTCCCATTTTAACGCCCACTTTTTAAGTAGCTAGAGAGCTATAACAGGTAGATCTTTCAAATTTGGCACCAGTAACCAACCCCCTTATTAATGTACATAGTTTAGCGCAACATATGGTGGATTGGAGTAGTGGGCGTGGTACCTGGAGATCTGGAACAGATAAAGTTTTGACACTTTGCACAAGTAACCCTTATACTAATGAGCATAGTTTTACAAAACACAGACTGGATTGGGACAGTTGACATGGTAGCTCCCATACAAAGTGAACAATTATTATTGTATACCCAGAGAACTACAATATGTGCATAATCTAGCAAAATACCGACTGGATAGTGGGAGTGGGACGTACCACATATACAAAGTAACATATTATTATCGTGTTAATACGCATAGTCTAGCAAACAACAGATTAAATGGGCACAGTAGGCTTCGTTCCTTGCATATAAACTGAAAAAGTGATATCGTAAGAATAGCGTGTGTTTTCGAGTTAAAGGTTGGCCATACGTTTCTTTTAAGTTTTTATTCTATTTTTTGTTGATGGGTACCGGGAATAGCTAGTCTATCATAATGTACTCATTCTAATGTTAACTTTTCAACGGATCCATTGAACATTCTAAATTGACCCCACTTTAGAATCATTTCTATGACTTTGAAACAAATTATGAAATTTGTTCGGTCCGACGTATTGTCTGTGGTAACTCTTCTCGACTTAACGACGGCACACAACTGGATCATAACGTTTTTAACATTACAATCCATACATTTATTAAAACTGTAACAGGACCACTTCTGTACAAGAAATATTTTTTTGAAAATTTTGTTGCTTTTGGTCTATTTGTCTGTCTGTGTACGCATCACGTAAAAACTACTGGATCAATTTCAATACAACTTTTTGAGGTGGTACCCCAGTATCTTGGTTCAAATATAGCATATTATTTTCCACAAAAATATCTCATTTCCAAGAGAAAATTGAGAAAAAGTAGTGAAAGTACTTAATTTTACCGATTCAATGGTACTGCAAACTTGGCAGCACCTTTTATTTTTTGCAAGCTAGATATTTTTAACACTATTTACAGAACTCTACATTAATTTTAGAATTTTATATAAATGTTAGAATCTTATGTAAAGCCTCTGTTCCTAAATAATTACCCAGGGATGGGTAACTGGGTACTTTCAAAGCAAAATCGAATAACATATTGTCAGGGCGCTGACATCTTGGCGACACAGCTAGTTTGATATATAATTGTAATTATCGTTTAGGAACAGTCAGGCCGTTCTTGTTCACCGGCCTTAGAGTGATTTTCTTTTCACACTAGCTGATTGGTTCTCCGCAAATGTTAGTTGTATATATTAGTCCCGTGGGTACGTTTTAGAATCATTTATAACCGGTGCTGGACATTTACATAATGTGCACTACATTGCAACCTTTTTCAGGGTCAGCTGATAGTATCATCTTCTTCGATTTTTGTTTATATCCAAGCCACTTTCTGGGCTTTACGACGGAAGGCTATCTTGAGAGATTGACCCTCCTAACTTTTGAGCGACATTCTAGACAGACTGACCTCTGGTTCTGTTTAATTTTATCAAAATTTTAAATTATAAAATTTCCGGTAATAGAGAAAATATGTCCACGCCCTCAGACCTTCATATGTGTAGGTAAGTCGAAACGAAAAAAGAGACAAATGGAGGAAGATGGGCATCCAGAGTTCTTTCGACGTAACTTCGCCAGCCTACTAGCAGCGACAAGATCCAACTAGGGCTAACTGTTAACGAACGCCATCTCTAGGTGTAAGTCGCACTACTGACAGTACACTCGGTTACGCAAAATATATCCTTAAACCTGCCAGCATCACGGCCACAATGTTACCATACTTTTTTAAGAATTCTTTAGCATGAACGAAAAAGTGCATAATAATATTGAAAGCTTATGGGCCGTTTTAGGGTTAATTAAATTAGTTTATGTTATTGCCCTGGTTCCCAAAAACCCAGGGTATTTAAAATGACATCTACGATATTATTTATTAATTTTCGTGGTGGATATTCATGTTATGATTGACCGTAATCTTCTGCTTCTCATCAATGTTGTTTGAAAACTTATAAAAAAGGGGTATGTATTAGTACGGCTGGTTGAAAATAATACTGTTAAACTAAAATAAAACTACAACGTCATTGCAATGTTGTAAAATAGCTTTTATAACCCATCAAAAGTCAAACTTCATATAAAAAAAATTATATTTTTAATACTGTTTTTTTTTTATATAAAGTTTGACTTTTGTTTATTTTTAATTGGCAGTAAGTAAGTCATATCTTGTAATTATTTTAAAAAAGCACCATCTGTTGTGCAACAGTGTTTAAAATATCCCGCTTTCAATTTATTTTGTCCTTATTTTAAAACTATAACGCTTTCAAAAATAAAAGAAGCCTTAAAGTATGCAGTACCTTTTAATCGGTGAAAAAAAAATCGGCGTACTTTTACTGCTTTTTTCCAATTTCTTTAGGAAATAAAATAAAGTATCCTATATAATGTAATCAGGATAGTAAGGTACCTCCTCAACAAATTTTGTTAAAATCCATCCAGTAGTTTTTACGTGATGCGAACACAAACAGAAAGACAGGAAATGAGTTACTATTTTATTATAACCGTTAGAAAGTCAGGGCTGTAAACAAGCAACTACTCATCATCATACCCAATAAAAGATAAAATAAATTAAGACATAAATAATATTTTTAGCATTTAATTAAAATACTATAAATATTTATTATGTATTTTATTTAAGCCATCTTATTTGTAATTTTTTTTTTAATAATTTATTTTAAATAAATGCACTCACTTCCCACCAAAAGAATATTAAATAGTTTTTCCAAAATAAAAAAGATGTGTTTTGAAATGTAATGAAAATAGAAATAAAATAATTGCAAATAAAATACAACGAAATTAAAATAAATAATTTTATGCAAACTGCGAAAAATGCAACAAAAACAGCAGCAAAGGGGCAAAAAATTCAAAAAAAAAAAAAAAAAATAAATAAAATAAATAAAGACACAAAATGACAACGAATAAATAATATCAATTGGAATATTTTATAAGTTTTATCATAATTTTTATTTAATTTCATTATTCATTCATACGTATGCCCAATGAAGTATTAATGTATGCACTTTTAAACACACACACACACACACTCACATATACACTCATTATTTACATACTTTGTATGGAAGCACAATGGGACATAGTGGGAAATCCATACAAAATTAAAGAACAAAATTTAATTTAAAGCCCTTATCTGTTGCAAATTTCCAGCCCCTCCTCTCCTAACCATATTTTCGAACAAAAAAAAAAAAAAATAAAATAAAGTTAAAAGCTGTTAAATCAGAAAAATAGGGTTTTGGGATTATTTTCCCAGAATGCCATTTTCAGGCTGAAAGAGGTGATAATACTGAGTATAGATATTATCCCTAAGTATACTTTTAGGGTTTCATACCCATTTCATATAGCTTCACTGCTTATCTCCGTCTTACGCACGGCTGTATCTCTTAAACCTGAACACAAGGACAGCTGAATTTTCCACATAAATTGAAATTAAAAGGTAAAGGGGGTCTCAGTACAACAACCAATTATTTTATATAAATTTAATTCAATCCTAAAAGTATGCTTGTTATAAATTGCTTTAAATAATATTCATACATATGTACCAAGGCGCATTTATCAGGTAGCCTCACTATGCAGGGGAAATATTAAAGCAGAGAGTTTTATTTTTTTTCCTATAGATTTTGACAATTAAACTTACAATTTTTCCCCTTAACGGTAGTTTAACTGTCAAACTCCATAAAAAAAAATAAGAATTAAATAAAATTATTTAAACAAAATTATTTAAATAAAAATTAAATTAAATAAAATTAATTAAATAAACACTTAATTAATTAAAAATTTTTGCCGTAGTATTTCATCTCAGTAGTGAGGTAGGCTATCTGCTAAATGTGCCTTGATATGTAATTCAGAGTTGTTTAATGAAGTTAGTAGAAAAACGCGAAATTCCACAAAAAGTTTGTCAGAATCTCTTAAAAATGTTCTAATTACCCACAATCTACCAGCCTTGAATTGCTCTATTTTTTACTAAGCTTTCATAATATATTTTATGGTATTTTTAGTGTAAAATTATGCATTATACAGGGTTGTAGGGAACCCTGAGAATTGCATTCGGTAAATTAACTTTATACAACAGAAATCTTTTCTAAAGGGGAGTCTCAAAATAATGTTTTTATCCTAAAAATGCACTTTAACAAGCTTCTTCAAATAAGCTTTAAAAAGCTTTTTCAAATGAGCTTTTGTAAAAATCTTTTTATGTTATAAGGAGAAAATAGAATTTTAAAGTAGAATATTTATAAAAAGAAAATAAAGTTTGTCTTAAACAAAATAAATATGGAAAATTTAAGCTTTTGAAATAATTAAAGCTTTTATAAAAAAGTTTCTTTTTTAAATAATTTTGTTTTTTTTTTAAAAGTCATTGAAAAAATAAATTCCAACACTGCAGTAGGGGAGGCGCTTTCATCCCTACATTCCAAACTACAATCACTTTAAGGCTGTAGAGCCAATGTAGTGTTTGTTAAGCCGTAATTTTAGCCATAAGAAGTACAGTAAGGTGGCTGAGGTATCATAGGGTAAATGGTGGAGATATCCGGATTTGTACCGCCAATATTGCTGCCATAAACTTCTTATTGGGTGCCTATATATCATCTAGATTGGTTCGCAAATGATGAAGGTCGTGAGACGAAATAGCATGACATTCTAACCCCGGGAACTCTTCGGCGTACCAGGGCTCACGTAGGTGCCCGTATTTATAATTTCGGATTAACTTACTTTATCTAGCATCCGTTTTAGAGACCGGTAAATATATTAATTAGTAATCATCCTACTAAGTTTGTGTAAAGCATATTTTCAGCAGAAACTACTATAGGCCATGCAGGCCAAAAGGTCTAAAGGGGTCACCCCTCCAAGCTTTTAAGTCTTATATGGCCTTAGTATAAATGCAAATAAAATATCAAGACTGCTTAAAAGATCCTCGAGGATAGATGGGCACATACGAGAAAGCTTTTAGAAAGCTGTGCTTGATTTTCTGAAAGCTTTTAAGAGAAAGCTTTTTGTATTAATGTGTAGTTGTACAAACAATTTACCTTTTTTACATAAGTGGAAACTTTTGGCAATTAAAATTTTGATAATGTTATTTGTAATAAAATTTTAAAAAACCTTTAGCTTTCCTTTAGAAAGCTTTGTGCGAAAAGTTTGAGCTTTAAGAAGAAAGCTTCTCGAATAAAAAGCAGATGGCTATAGAATTAAAATTTGTTTAAAAAAAAGCTTTTCTAAAAAATTAACTTTTGTAAAAATTCCGACTTATTTGAAAGGTGGTGTTTGGAAAAAAATGTTCTAAATAAATAAGCTTTAAGGAAAGACTAAAGAACTAAAAAACTGACTTTTTGTAAACAACTGAACACAATGGCACACACGAAAAAGTTTTCAAAAAGTTGTGCTGGTTTTTTTTCAAAACTTTTAAGAGAAAGCTTTTTGTACTAAAATGTAGTTCTACAAAAAATTTACCTTTTATACGTAAGTGGAAATATATGCTTTTGGCAATCAGGATTTTGATAATGTTTCTTGTAATAAAATTTTTAAAAAACGTAAACTTTCCTTAATTAAGCTTTTAAGAAAAATTTGAGCTTTAAGAAGAAAGCTTCTCGAATAAAAAGCAGATAGATGGAGCATTAAAATGTGTTTAACGAAAAAAAGCTTTTCTAAAAAATGAGCTTTTGTAAAAAAATCTGACTTATATGAAAGAGTGGGTGCGTTTTTGTGTAAGTTGGCGTTTGGGTAAAAATGTTCAAAATAAATAAGCTTTAAGAAAAGACGAATAAATTAAAAAATGTCTGGATGAAAAAGACTTTTTGTAAACAAGTGTTAGCACAATGTGTAAAAAGTGAGTGTAAAAAAATATGCAAATTGTTTTTCATCCTCCGTATATAAGTTTCAGTACATAAATACACATATTTATTTTTCCCTTTCATTTCACTACATTATCGATATATTTATTTATTTTAAAGTTAATGCATTTATAACTATTATTTCATGCCTTTTAATATGAAATGTAAATACTCGTAGTTACAAATAAAGTTCAGTATAAAAATATGTTTAAAACACATTTGCATTTACATAGTCGACAACAACAATAATAGCAACAATATATAAACATATCGATAAGTGTATTTGGGTTTGCACACACATATACATATAAATGTAATCGTGTGTAAGTGTAACTTAGAGCACTCGTATCTAATGTTTTCAATTAATACTGTAATTAATTTGTATGCATTTGACATAGATTTTCTTTCTTATTTTTTTTTTTTTTTATATCTATGAACATAGGCATGCACATACATTTTTATATGTAATTTTATACATAAATATTTATTTGTAAAATATAAACAGTATCGCTTTCAGTTTTGTCAATAAATACTCAATTTACAATACAATAAAATATTTTTATTATTAAATTGTAAATCCCTTTTAATGCTTAAATTTTCAACGAGTTTAAAAACCAAAATAAATAAACAAATAAAGCTTTGAATGTAAAAAGAAACTATTAAATTAATTTAATATTTTATACTTTAAATGTTCAACATTAAATAGAAGCTAAAAAGTTGCCTTCTAAAAATTTTACAATTTGTAAGAAAATTGCCTCTTTGTGAGAAAAGTGACTTGAGTCAGAAAAGCGACTTCTTGTGGGAAAAATTAAATTTTTGTAAGAGTGAATATTTGAGATAAAAATATATTTCTGTAATGAAAATAACTTTGTGTGACAAAATTGACTTTTTGTGACAAAGGTGTCTTTTTGTGACAAAATTGTCTTTTTGTGACAAAATTTACTTTTTATGATATAAGTGACTTATTGTGACAATAGTTTTTGCAACTAAAGTTACTTTTTAAGACAAAAGTGACGTATGACATTAAAAAAGTAATTTTTTGTGACAAAATTGACTTTTTGTAGCATAAGTGCCTTTTTGTAACAAAAGTGACTTTTTGCAGCTAAAGCTAGTTTTTAAGACAAAAGTGACTTATGACGTTAGAAAAATAATTTTTTTGTGACAAAATTGACTTTTTGTAGCATAAGTGCCCTTTTGTAACAAAAGTGACTTTTTGCAGCTAAAGCTAGTTTTTAAGACAAAAGTGACTTATGACGTTAGAAAAGTAATTTTTTGTGACAAAATTGACTTTTTGTAGCATAAGTGCCTTTTTGTAACAAAAGTGACTTTTTGCAACTAAAGTTACTTTTTAAGACAAAAATGACTTATGACATTAAAAAAGTAATTTTTTGTTACAAAATTGACTTTTTGTAGCATAAGTGCCCTTTTGTAACAAAAGTGACTTTTTGCAGCTAAAGCTAGTTTTTTTAAGCAAAAGTGACTTATGACGTTAGAAAAGTAAATTGTTGTGTGATAATTAACGTTTTTGTGACCGAAACGAATTCTTGTGTAAAAAGTGATTATCTGTGACAAAAGTGACTTTTTGTTGACAAAAGTGATTTTTGGTGGCAAAAGAGAGTTTTTGTTGCAAAATCGACTTATAGTAATAAAAGTTACTTTACGTGAGAAAAGTGACTTTCGATTTCTAATGACAAAAATGAGTTTTTGTGACAAATGCGACTTATTGTGAAAAAATTATCTATTTTTGTCATAAGTCACTTTTTGTGTTATAAGTGACCTTTTGTGTCAAAAGTAACTTATTATAAGAATAATAACTTTTTGTGACAAAATTAACTCTTTGCGAGAAAACTGACATAAGTGACCTTTTGTGACAATAGTGACTGTTAGTGATAAAAATTACTTTTTGAGCGAAATGTGATTATTTGTAAGAATTCACTTTTATAAAGTTGAAACACACACGTAAGTTTCCGTATCAATTTTACGTTTAATTAGTAACTCCAAAAACAATAAGATTATTTTTTTATAAAACAATAATGAAATATTACTCTGACTTATTTTTGACGATACCAAAAAGCTTTGGTGATTTTGTCGATTTTAGTGTACTACTAATGACGATGTTGTACTAATTTTAATTTTAAACCGAACTAGGACGGTGATAAATATCGTTGAACATATTAAGGTCCAGAAGAGACTTTATAGACGGAATAACGGGTGTTTTTATAAAAGCATCCCAATATTGAAATATATATTTATTTATTTTAATGTAGGGAGAATAACGAAGTAGACCACTTTCTTAACGGGTCCCTTCCATCCCCTATGATTATAGGCAACCGAAATGTAATTACGACAACCTTACCCTAATGGAGTCACGTGCTACAACCAGCCTATAAACTTAACTTTAGTGGTTTCAGACTGTCGACTGGTAAAATAATAAATTAAATAAATGATGGAAAAATTCATCGTAAAAGTCACTATTGAATTTTACCATATTTTAGATATTGTTTACGTTACGTCATCATTTCGGTGCCATATTTTGTATGTTATTAGTAGAAAAAATAAAGAAAAATAAAATGTCATCTATTCTTCTTTATTTTTATTAACATTCAATGTAGAAGCAGGGGAGAGTAAAGAGCCCTATAGAAGACCGTTCTGTACCTTATACAAGCTTTTATTGCAATACCCTCCTTCTTCGGTATCTATCTATAGTGAAAAATCTTTGACGCTGATTTTACAGCGTCAAAGATTATAAAAATTTATTCTCCTACTGGTGTTAACAGAGGTGCTGCAACTATGTTCTACAAATATTAGTACGCAAAATTTGCCCTCGATTTAGTTATTCCTTTTAAATAAAAATACACCAAATTCTTCTATTGATTATGAAATATTTATTATATTGACGACAACGTGTCATTGGCATCTCTATTTGTCATTAACTTGATCTCTGTGTGTCATTACATTGATGGCAGATTTATGATCGTTACCATTGATGAAAAATGAACAAAGCCAAGTAAGAGTGCTATAGTCGGCCATCCAAATCTTATATAGCCTTCTTACTCCGAATCTTATATACCCTTCTTACTCTGTTATGATTCCCAATTTCATAATAATATAAATTCTTTTATGGGTTTCAACTTGTAATAATACAAATATAACAAAAATACATATACATTTTTTTTTGTAAATTTTATCGAAAATTTTTTGTAAAACTTTATTCAAAATAAAATTTTGTCGAAAATTTCATTGAAATTTTTTGTAAATATTATATCGAAAATTTATCGTAATTTTTATGTAAAAATTTTATCGAAAATTTTTTGTCAAAATTTTATTGAACATTTTTTATCGAAAATTTTTTGTCAAAATTTTATCGTAATTTTTTTGTAAAAATTTTATGAATTTTTTCTTGTAAAATTTTATGGTAAGTTTTATCGAAATTTTTTTGTAAAAATTTTATATAAAATTTTTTCAAAAATGTCATTAAAAATTTTTGTAAAAATTTTATCGAAATTTTTTGTAAAAATCTTATCGAAATTTTTTTGAAAAAATTTTATCGAAATTTTTTTGTAAAAATTTTATCGAAGATTTTTTTTTGTAAAAAGTTTATTAAAAATTATTATAATTTTTGACCTTTTTAATAATTTTATAATTAAGTTTTTACGCTCTAGGTCTTTTTATGAAAATATTACAATTTACTTTTATTTTTATTTTCGATATTTCGCTACACCATTGGGTAGCATCGTCAAAATTTTATCGTAATTTTTTTGTAAAAATTTTATGAATTTTTTTTTGCAAAATTTTATGGTAAGTTTTGTCGAAATTTTTTTGAAAAAATTTCATATAAATTTTTTTGCAAAAATGTTATTAAAATTTTTTGTAAAAAGTTTATTAAACATTTTTTGTCAAAATTTTATCGTAATTTTTTTGTAAAAATTTTATGAATTTTTTTTTGCAAAATTTTATGGTAAGTTTTATCGAAAATTTTTTGTAAAAATTTCATATAAAATTTTTTGCAAAAATGTTATTAAAAATTTTTGTAAAAATTTTATCGAAAATTTTTTGGTAAAAATTTTATCGAGAATTTTTTTGTAAAAATTTTATCGAAAATTTTTTTGAAAAAAGTTTATCGAAAATTTTTTGTAGATACATATATTATCAAAAGTTTTTTGTAAAAAGTTCATTCATAATTTTTTTGTAAAAATTTTACAGAAAATTTTTGTAAAAGTTAGGACCTTCCTGCAATCTATGTTGCGTTAGAAGGCGCATTGGGGGGTCATTTTGTAGTCTATCGACTCCCTCTATTGTGTATTGCTTTCCATAGAAACCTTTAATACAAATCAAACCAAAAAATCTTACCAACCTAAAAACGAAACGAAAATCGGCCCTCGCAGGGGGTTATTGATCCTCCGACATATGTGTGCACACTTCAAAAAAAAAAAAAAAAAAGAAAAGAGAATTATTACAACCGAAAAAAATAAAAACAACGTGAAAATTGTTTTTTGTCCGCAGCCTTGAATAGAATAACCTAATGTTGCTGAAATCCATTAGCAAAATTTTCGAAACTATGCCTGGTAGATTGTTGGGCTTAAATTTTCTGTATCTCTTCTGGTGCCTTGGAAAAGTTGATGTCAACCCGAACACTGGCATCGCGTAATCAATTTCTCTATGTGTCAGAAGCCTATATGTATATATTTCTTTTATGGGGTCGGCAATGAATATTGCAGAAATTACACATGGAAAGACAAACTTATATATACCCTTGAAGGGTATAATTACAAAATGAACATTGATGTCACAATATCATCACAAGGATGACAAGTGTTACGGGTCAAAAAGGAACACACTTTTAATTGTATTGATATAAAATTACCGTACTGGCGGCTGGATAACTGTTTACAATTCCATATATATACATACAGCCACACAACGACACAACGGTAGAGCATAAGTGGGGCGAACTATTTTCAATACTTTGTTTAAAAATTCAAGAAATGATCTATACCTATCGAAAGATCGAAAATATAAACACGCTTTACATAAAGCCTTTCCACCTATAGAAAAGGGTCCCCCTAGAATAAAATTATTTTTTTTATTAAATTTACTTTTTTTTGTTTTGAATGTTAATAACAAATGTATCAAGAGCTTCAAATTCATACATAATCCATACTAAAGATGAGGTAACATTACCTTAACCCCACATTTGTCTTAGCATTCGTCATGAACATAAACCTGGTTGTCATGAACCCATTCACAGAATTTTACAAAAATTAATCTTTTTGTGCAAAAATTAAAATATTTTTCTGGTGGAAAAAACCTTTTGTATTAAAAAATGCTCTTCGTCTACAAACAAGATTATTATTGTTACAAGCTTAAAATAAAAATACTTCATTAATTGTTTAATACAAAGACAATGTGTGTTTTTCCTATTTATTTTGTATTGTTTTGTGATTTGCGAAAAAATTTGAACTTTAAACAGCAGCCAGCCAGCCACAAATGAAGGCTGGCCAGTGCAAACAATTTCACACCAGCTTAATTTTACACTCTTGTGCATGCGAACTGACTGACTGACTAACTTACGATTTATGTGAAATATTAAATAAAATATTTGAAAAACTATTCAAGGTTAGTTAAAGTTAATTTTTATTATTTCCACAAAACAGTACTTGGAAATTATTGAAAATTTTTTTACAAAAAAAAAAAAACTTTTGATTCATCATCTCAAGGGAAAAGTTATAGTTTTTGCAAATTCAAAATTCATTCATAAAATTTGTAAGCTTTTCAATCAATATGTTTTAATGTTTAATATTTTTATTATTTATATATTTTAAGCAAAACTTAAAAAATACTACTACTTACTTACTTAGGTGGCTATTACAGAACATTTGTTCCTGTAGCCGAACGTAAAATAGATTTCCAAGCGCCTCGATCTTCTGCGCTTCTTCTCCAGTTTCTGACACCAAATTTCGAAATGTCTTCCTCAACTTGATCTTTCCATCGAAGTTTCGGTCTTCCCCTTCTGCGTGAACCGTCACCAGGTTCGTATTCAAATGACTTTCTAGCTGGAGCATCTTCATCCATTCTCACAACATGACCTAGCCAACGCAATCGTTGTAATTTGATACGTTTGACTATGTCTATGTCGGCATACAGCTCGATATTCTGCGCCAACGCAGATTGGTCCATAGATTTTTCGAAGAACACTCCAAGCACAGCATCATCTGCTTTCGCAAGTACCCATGCTTCGGAACCATATAATAGCACGGGTAGTATCAGTGTCTTGTAGAGAGTGATTTTTGTCTGTCGAGAGGTGGCCTTGTTTTTAAACTGCTTACCTAGTCCAAAGTAACATCTATTGGCCAGTATTATTCTTCTCTTTATCTCAAAACTGATGTTGTTTGTTTTGTTGATGGCGGTACCGAGGTAGATAAAATCGCTGACTACCTCAAAGTTGTAGTTTTCAACTTCCACTGTCTGCTCGAGTCTACTGGACGTGCGTTGTGCGTTGATACCATCAACTTGGTTTTATCGCCGTTTACTGCCAGACCCACTTTGGCAGATTCTTTTTCGATTTTTTCAAAGGTGGCAGTTACCGCTCGCAATGTTCGACCTATTGATGTCTATATCGTCAGCGTAAGCGCGTAACATGTGTTGTTTAGTGTATAGCGTGCCAGTTCGATTCACATTCGCATCCCGTATAACCTTTTCTAGCAGGATACTAAAAAGGTCACACGATAGACTATCGCCTTGTCTGAAACCTCGTTTGGTACTAAATGGCTCGGAGAGGTTTTTTCCTATTTTAACTGAAGATCGCGTAACAGTTAAGGTCATCCTGCACAGCCGTATTAATTTTGTAGGGATACCAAACTCAGACATGGCTTGAAACTTAAAAAATATTAAAAATAATAACATATACAGGCATGTCACAAATTCCGTTCGGAATTGAAATGATTCCGTACCTACCATTCCGATCGGAATGGTTTTAGCTGCTATAGATTCTGTTCAGTGTTATTAAAACCAAAAAATACAAAACAACTTTTAATGTGCCAACATAAGAATGAATATAGAAAATAATCACCCATGTTCCAGAGCTATTTTTCGTTCGGAAGTGGAATTGATTCCGTATTTTGCTTCTATAGAAAACGTAAAACGAAAATTTTTTTCGGAATAAAACCACTTTCAATTTGCTATGTGGAATTGATATTTTAAGCAATTTATAGCCATTTAAACGATTCAGAACATCTTTTTATTAGTAATGGATATTATTCTGGACCATACCTTAATACTCTACGAAGCACAGTGGTCAAAAATCCATAAATGTTTATACGTGTTTTTTTCTGTTTTGTAGGTAAGACTTTGGTATTTAATAAATCGACCGATAAAAAAATGTTATGGAGAATTTTGTCAAAAAAAAGCCAAACTTTGGCCCCCGCACTCTGGTATATATTCAGAGTCAGAAAAACTGGACCTTGGAGTATAGGATTGTAGGGGAGGGTTCGGGCTACAAACTGGTTTAAAATGTATTTCTTAAATTTGTATTATCTTTCAAAACATCTAATTTTTGTTTTGTCACATTCGTTCTACTAAAACCGAACGGAATCTATAGAAGCTAAAACCATTCCGATCGAAATGATAGCTACGAAATCATTTTAATTCCGAACGAAATGTCTGAAATGCTTGAATAAATAAAATTTTTGAGAGTCAAAAAAATATTTGTGTTGTTAAATCAGAAAAAACCTAACAATAATGCCCGAAATATCTTTACTACCAGCAGTAAATTGATAAAATACGTCGCAGAATTTTAATAAAATGATGTCCTGAATAGTTTAAACGCTAAAAATATCAATTCCACATAGCAAATTGCAAGGGGTTTCATTCCGATTTTTTTTTTTTTTTCGTTTTACGTTTTCTAGTGAAGCAAAGTACGCAATCAATTCCACTTCCGAATGGAATTTAGCTCTGTGATATGGCTGATAAAAAACCACAACAACCTGGGACAAATTTGAGGAAAATAAAATCGCTAGTTTGTTTTGATTATATCTCCAGTAATTTTGAGCCGATTTTATTGATTTTCGATAGCAAAATTTTCGAATATATACTTGACAGATGGGTATACCAAGAATTACCATAAATTAACTGGAGTCAAAAGACTTTTCAGTTTTTATTGAAATTTTAATTTTTTTTTATCGACATTAATTTTTTTGTAAAATTTAAATTTTTAGTGAAATTTTGGTGAAATTTCTATTGTTTAGTAAAATTAGCATTTTTGCGAAAATTTTAGGAAAATAGAGCCGCCCATTTGTTTCGATTAGATCTCCACCATTTACTGATTTTAAACAGAAAAATTCTCGAATCCTTATTTTCAGATTTTTATGAAGAATTTCCATAAGTTACCTGATGTCCGGAAAAAAGACATTTCAAAGTCAACAAAGACAGAATATGTGACTTTTTTTTTGACGAAATGTAGATTGGATTTTAGCGAACTTTTTAATTATAAATAGTTGCAATTATTTTCTATGTATTTTCTGTTGTTAATGAAATTTAAATATTTTGAACGAAACTACAATTTTTGAGTGAAATTTAAATTTTGGTGAAATTTCGATTATTTAGTGAAATTGCAATTTTTTTTTTAAATCTAGAGTTTATTTTTCGAATTTTTTCATTACAACAAAGTAAAAACAAGAAATTTAAAACAACAAGATCATGGGAAAAACATTAGGAAAATAAAGGCGCAAGCCTTTTTTAAAACCATACCACCGATGAGGGACCACTGCAGTCCAGTCTATTGGCCTTAGACCGGCTCTGCAATCCATATTGAAATAGAATGGTGAGAATATGGCAACAAATAAAAAAAAACATAGAAACTCTTTAAACAAAGTACCCGATATTATACCCCTTCCCCCTTCCAAGGGGTCTTTTGACTGCTCATAGTTCCTAGTGTCCTCTTCCCTGGGTGTATTATTCGCCCTTATGTGCATTAAACGACTTTAAAACAAATGATAGAAAATAAATGCTAGCCAACTAAAAAGAAAATAAAAACGTCCAGGGGACTTATTGCCCGAAGGAGATCCATTTGCACTCCTAGCGATCATTACCGTTCAATATTCATTGGAAAAAAACAAAAAAAAAAAAATCATTACAACCGAAAAAAATTAAAACTAACCTCAAAAAATGTGAAATAACAGGGATAGGGGAGGTTTTTTTTGCCGCACAGTGGGCCGAGGCAGTAAAAAATCCATAACTTTTGATTGGATTGAAATTTTTATACGCGTTTTTTAGTGTTTTGTAGTTTTTGGTCTATAATTTTTGCTATAAAATGTAAAAATCGACCATTTTGGACCACCCTGTTCGCTGTGATAATGTTGAAATAGACCAGTAATATTTTGGCTCCCGAGGTACTCTGATTTTAACTTTCAAATAAAAAATATAGCTTTGAAATCGGTATCCACAGAAAATGTATTTTTGGCCGTCTTCTCAAAATATGTGCCACAGTACGCCGCCTCAAATGGTATGAACGAATCTATATCTACTTATATCTATACATATAATAAAATAGTAACTCATTTCCGTCTGTCTGTCTCGTCTGTCTCGTCTGTCTGCTTTTCTCTTGCGTTCGCATCCCGTATAAAATACTTTTAACAAAATTTCACAAAACATCTTATTTCCAAAAGAAAGTGGAGAAACAGCAGTGACAGTAGGCAGTTATTTTAGTAGTAAGCACTAACTACTAACAGATGGCGCTGTTTTATAAAGGAAATACATAACCATAACTGAAGCATAGTTTAAGGCGTCACTAAAAAAGTAAGAGTTTTTGATGTGGATTGCTTTCACAGCAAAATCGAACAAAATATTGCAAGGACGCTCACGAACTGGCGGGCACATCTAATTTATAATATAATAATTTTTCGAAACTATGCCTCACAAATTTGTGGGCTTAAGTTTGCTTTAGCTTTTCTGGTGTCTGGGTAAAATTAATTTCAAACCGAATACGGATGAAAGAACAGACATATCAATACATTATGGGATCGGAAATGAATATTGTAGAAATTACAAACGGTATAACGAACTTATATACCCTGTATACCTGTGCTGAAGGGTATCCAAATGATCACATTCTTAGAAACGAATTCTATTATAATTTTTTATCTTTATTTGGTCTTTTCAACAACTTCCTGAAATTAACATTGAAATTTAAGACTTTATTTTAATTAATAAAATAATCAAGCAAAATTAATCATTTGTTTTTATTAAGGAAATAAATTCTTAATATTATTTAAAAAAAAAAAAAAGATACGTGCAAATTAAAAAAAAAAAACACTATACAGATGAATTGTGCTATTAAAATTTTTCCAATTAATTAACCGATTATAAATTATTGTTATTAAATTATTTTTCTTTTCGCAGATTGTGTTTCATGTAATTAATATGTTTAATTTAAATTAAACGACGTTTTTAGATGATTTGCTCCACCAGCAGGTTATAAATTAATTGATTTGAACATTAAATAGTTGTTTTTACAGGCAGCATTAAGTAAAGTGTTAAACAAAGATGACAGGTCGATGATGTGTGAGGCAGCACAATGAGCTGCGTGAGTTTACAATTATACTGAGTGGTGTGATATAACAATAAAATGATTGAAACTTAATTTCTTTTGGGATATTTATTTTAGGGTACCCCTGCAACCGCTATTTAAAAATAACTTTAAGAAAAGGTTTTGTTCGACTTTGAATTTTATTTTTAGAACATGAGAGCATTCGTAAGAAAGAGACGGCTAATGAATGTGCGAGGAATCGTTGGAGCCTGGATGTATTAAATGCACAGGGGGAAATAAATACCCCCTGGCCGAAATATAAAACATGCTATGAATTGTTGTTTATCGCAACAACTCGCAGATGGTCTTCAATAACCACATGTAGATTATCCAAAATACTCGACAAGTATAGAGCCAAGGTACTACTGACCCTCGAAAAAAATTCGATATTGCTTCCCTTAGGCATCGGAACGGGGCACTGTGTTATTGGACATATGTATTTCGGGGCGTATGGGAATTTATCGTAGTGAGAGCTTGTGGAACAAGATTAACGTGAGTACCTGCCTAGTCGGCCTAACCTCACGGTGGTCTTACCACCGAGTGAAACTTAGACGTAGACTAGCGCCCCCATTGTGTAGTATAACAACACTTTACGATTGCCACCAATCGCTTTTTGTGTGTGATACAGTCACAATGAGTAGCAATTTATATAATATGGCAAGCCTTTCCAAGGCAAGCCTAGATCCACATTATAACCTTTTGCTTAGGGGTTTGGAGACTATCCAAACTCCGTCTGTTGAGAGTGCAACGGCACACTTGATCGACCGTGCACCATACCTACATTAATCGATCTTAAACCACAACCACACAACCACCACAACCCCCCGAAGGGGACCTCACCAATAACCGGTCACAGAGAGGATAGGCTCTCTGTGGGGCCACCGATTCCCGTGGTACCAGTCCTTTGGGCACTGGTCGGGCCTCGAAGAGGACCCGTGTAATAAAACAACAGACCTTTTCTTCCAGATTTAGGCTCTAGGAACCCTAGCGTCTGGACAATTGGAACCCCCGGGGGTAGTGGTGTGATATAACAATAAAATGATTGAAAATTAATTTCTTTGGGATATTTTGTCTTTATTAGAAACACTTTATTTTAGGGTACCCCTGCAACCGCTATTTAAAAATAACTTTAAGAAAAGGTTTTGTTCGATTTTGAATATTATTTTTAGAACATGAGAGCATTCGTAATGTGCGAGGAATGGTTGGAGCCTGGCTGTATTAAATGCACAGGGGGAAATAAATACCGCCTGGCCGAATTTTAAAACATGCTACTACAGAATGGTTGTTTAAGGCAACAGCTTGCAGATGGTCTTCAATAACCACATGTGGATTGTCTAGAATTCTTTGGCCCTCAATTGACAAGAATAGGTCTGAGGCACTACTGGCCCTCGGAAAAAATTCGATATTGCTTCCCGTAGGCATCAGAACGGGACACTGTATAATTAGACGTATGTCGAAGCGTAAGAGAATCGCTCGTGACGAGAGCTGCAGAGGTTGTGTAGGAATCAGTTCAACATATTCTCTGCGACTGCCCGCTTCTGCAAGGATTGTTTCAGGACCTATACTGTCTTAGGAATGTGACACTGACAAGCCTTATTGGTTTTGCGAGAAGCTCGAGCAGGTGGTTTTTACGAACTGGAGATACTGGATTTCTATGCGGAACTGCTGGGGTAGATGGGCGTCGGGGCATTACAAGGGGCTATAATGGCCTCCGATAGAATTCTTGCGGACAGCTAGCTTAACCTAACCTAAGCTTGCCATTTTATTTCATATTAATTTATATTCAATTTTAAGATCATTACTCTTATAGTCCTACAGATAGGGAGGACCCCAACGTGTCCATCTGTAGATGTTTTTCGTTTGTTAGAGTATTTTTGTGGTTTTAGTGCTCTAAAGATTGTGTTGTTTTGTGACGTTTCATTGAACTGTACGTTAATAATTTCTCTCTTAAAAGTTCATGTTTTAGATTTCCATATTTTCAAAAATATATAGAATATTCTTTCTTTTTTTGTGGAATACTGTAATGTCATGCATTCGTCTATGGTGTGTGTGGCTCCGAGTATCAAGGTGTAGGTGTAAAGTTGAAGTCCTCTCTTTTCCTTTTGTATGAGTTTATGTGTTATGTGAATCATATTGAATCATGTTTGTCCAGTTTGTCATAGATATGTATGGTTCCAAATGCATGTAAGTCTGTATACTCCGCTGGGAGCTAAATTTGTCGGTTGCTTTTATCGTTGTCTTGAGTTCTGATATCAAAATATTCATTTCATATATTTTTATAAATTTGTTTTATTTATTTTGTCTTCAAATTGTTACATAACCTTAGTTTAAACTTAGTTTAAATTTAATTTTAAACTAATTTCAAATTTAAGTTTAAACTAATTTAAACTTAAAACACACTGGTTTTTTTTTAAATTTTGTTTTCATAAATTTATTTTATTTGATTTGTCTTAAACTTATTATATTTAGGTTTTAACTAAGTTTAAGTCCTCTCTTTTTCGTTTCTACGAGCTTGTGTTCTGTGAATCATACTTGTAATGGTTGTAAAGTTTGTCATAGATATGTGTGGCTCCAAGAGCATGTAAGTCTGCTTACTCCACTGGAGCTAAATTTGTCGGTTGCTTCTCTCGATGTTTTGAGTTCTGATATTGAAATATTCATTTCACATATTTTTATAAATTTTTTGTCTTTAATTTGTCTTAAACTTGTTATATAACCTTAGTTTAAACTTATGTTTTAACTTAGTTTAAATTTAAGTTTTAAATTAGTTTAGATTTCAGATTAAACTTAGTTAAAGGTTAAACTAAGTTTAAAATACGTTTAAACGAAGTTTAAAATAGCTAAAACTTAAAACACATGTACTTTTTTTAAATTTTGTTTTCGTAGTTTTGTATTATTTGATTTGTCTTAAACTTTCTATATTTAAGTTTAAACTAAGTTTAAGTCCTCTCTTTTCCGTTTCTACAAGCTTGTGAATAATGTTTTAATGGTAGTGAAGTTCGACATAGATGTGATATTAAAATATTCATAAAAATATTTGAATTTTTATAAATTTGTTTTATTTAATTTGTCTTAAACTTGTTATGTAACCTTAGTTTACACTAACTTTTAAACTTAGTTTAAGTTTAAACTTAGTTTAAACATAGTTTAGATTTAAGTTTAAACTAAGTTTAAGGCTAAACTAAGTTTAAACTAAAGTCAAACTAAGTTTAAACTAAGTTTAAACTAGTATAAACTTAAAACACATGTTATTTTTTTAAATTTTATTTTCTTAAATTTGTTTTATTTGATTTGTCTTAAACTTATTATGTTTAACTAAGTCAGTTGCTTGTCTCGATGTCTTAAGTTCTGATATTAAAATTTTCATTTCACATATTTTTATAAATTTGTTTTTTTTTTTAATTTGTCTTAAGCTTTTTATATAACCGTAGTTTATAATTATAATCACGTAGTTAATAATTACTTAGTTTAAATTTCAGTTTAAACTTAGTTTAAATTTAAGTTTAAACTTTTTATAACTTTAGACTCTTTTTAAGGTTAAACTAAGTTTAAACTAAGGTCAAACTAAGTTTAAACTAAGTTTAAACAAGTTTAAACTTAAAACGTTTTATTTTTGTTACAATTTTTTAAATTGTGTATTTTTTGGCGATATACCATTAAACTTATATGAAACTAGATTTAAACTTTAAGAGCGGGTTTTATGGTTCGAGTTTAAACAAAGCTTTCTTTTTCAATTAGCTAATCTTATACGTAATTTAATCCAATATTAATGGATGTTGATGTTTTTAAGCGGTAGTTTTAACCTTGCAATATTGCCATACTAAACAACAAGAAATGCCAACGTATTTTTGTAAATGTCATAATTTAATGAAAAGAACACTCTGTTGTAGGGGAGAAGAAGAAGAAAGTGCTGGTATTAAATATAATTTACATATAGTTTAATTGAAACACGCATGTGAAAAACGTTGGCCGCTTAACAAGCAAAAAAAATTAGTTAAAAAGTAAAAACAAAGATTACGAATGACCATATCACTAATCTCCATCCTAAAAACCCGCTCTAAATGTTAGAAATGTGTTGTAAAAATTATTAATTATTTTTTTGAATTATTATTAAAATAATAAATTTTCTTCAAATCAAAGAAACTTTTAAAATTTAGCTGAGTTTAAACTAAGTTTAAATTTTAAAATTTTTCACTATGGCTATGAATGGTATAAAAATTCACACGGCTGCATAAAGCACTGTTACTTGTTTATATTTATTCTATAAAATTTGTCAAGCTTAAACCTGGGTTAAATCTTTATAACTCTAGATCAACGATTTAATTAAAGCACATTCATGGTTTAATTATATTAGCTATATTTTTATTAAGGCGTTATTTAAAAGTTTTAAAATCCACTGTTTAAGTTTATTTTTATTTTTATTGTTTCTTTTCTGTTAATTTTTTAATATTATACACAATATTATAAACAATATATTTTTTGTTTTGTTTTTTCAATTTACTTGCTGTACTAATTATTTGTTTTAATGATTATATTACCAACACTATGGTTATTTGTTTATTAATTTGTTTATTTTAAAATTGTTAAATAACTATTACTCTACTCGAGTAGACTAGAGTAGAGTAGAGTAATGAAACGAGGGGGGGTCAAAGAAATGTTGGTTTTAATTTTAACACTTAACAAATGCGATGCTGCGATTATGAAGCCAGAAATAATAAAATATTTTTTTTTCTTTTCTTTTTTTTTTTTTGAAGAAATAAATGTGATGTGTGCTGTGCGTTGTGTATTTTTTACGTGCCGGTAAATAGGTTTTTATGAGAGCTGATGATGTTGTTGATTGTAAAAAATACCAGAAAATAAATAAAAAAGGCAGACAGACACATACTTTTCATACACGTGCTAAATTCCCGCCTTAAAATAATGATGAAGATGATATTATGCGAACATAAGCAATACTTTTTTTTACCTTTTGGCTTGAGAGCATGCCAGAGATAAATTTGGATTTGCTTTTAAATGTTTTAAAATTAAAAGAAAAATTACCAAATGATTTGTTAATTTTACGAGACCAAGATATTGGTTGTTATTGTCTATTGTGGTTTATTTTGTCATTTTTTAACGTTTCATTATTTACGGTTGTTTTCTTTAAATTTAGTTGTAATTTGAAATTAAGTATGTCAAAACAAAGCAAAAAAAAAAAAAAAAAAAAAAAAATAGGGTTATAAATGTAAAGGAGTTTACATTGAGTACGGGTAGAGGTTGAGACGGTTTTGCGACGAGGTAGTTATATTGGAAGCTTGACGGTTTTCATTTATATTATTTAATCTTAAACAAAAAAAATTGACCTTCATCGATCGGTAGCGTTTTCTACTAAATGTCACAGCACACAATGGTAATCAAAAATCGGCCCAAAAATGGAAATAAAACTGTAGTTAAGAAATTTTATACTTTTATACGTGAATTTTTAATGCTTTAAACACATAGGCAGGCTACCAGCTATAACTTATCAAAACTAAAATACACACGTTTATACACGGAAAGAATATTTTCACCAATTGAAGGTTTTAATTGGTTCCAGATAAAAATTTAATTAAAGACTTAATTATATACCCTTCACCAGAGTAATGTTAAATATTGCCTTACTTTGTTATGTTTCCCAATTTCCCAATAATATAAAATCTATTACAAATCTATACATATAATGAAATAGTAACTTTTTTCCGCCTGTCTGTCTATCTGTCTGATTTTCATTTGTGTTCGCATCACGCAAAAACTACTGGATGGATTTTAACTAAATATTGTGAAGAGGTACTCTAGTATCCTGGTTTCAATATAGGATACTTTTTTTCCTCAAAAATATTTTATTTTTAAGAGAAAGTTGAGAAAAAGCAGTGAAAAAACGAAATTTTTGGTTTAAAACTAGGATTTACAACGCGGTTGCACACCTTTTTATTTTTGAAAGTGGGATATTTTAAAAACTATTGCGAGATTACATTGTTATTAAAATATTTTAAACACCTTTTACAGAGCTTTACAATAATTTTTAGATTTTTTTATAAATTTTACAATTTTATCCAGGGATGGTTACCCTTATATAAAGTAAATACATAAACCATAACTGAAGCACTATAAAAGTAAAAGTCCTACAATTGGTGTGGTATACTTTCAAAGCAGTTTTTGTTGCAAAAATTTAAAAAAATTTGATCGAAAATTTTTAGTAAAAATTTTTCGTTAATTTTAGTAAAAATTTTATAGAAAATTTTTGTAATTTTTTTATAGAAATTTTTGTAAATATTTTATCGAAAATTTATTGTAAATATTTTATAGAAATTTTTTTACAAAATTTTTATCGAAAATTTTTTGTAAAAATTTTATCGATTTTTTTTAATTTTACCAAAAATTGTTTGTTTAAATTTTTCGAACATTTTTTTGTAATATTTATATTAGAAATTTTTTGTAAAAATTTTACCAAAAAAATATTGTAAAAATTTTGTAAAAATTTTACCAAAAAAATATTGTAAAAATTTTGTAAAATTTTTTATAAATTTTTTACAAAAAATTTTCTATAAAATTTTTACAAAAAATTTTCTATAAAATTTTTACAAAAAATTTTCTATAAAATTTTTACAAAAAATTTTCTATAAAATTTTTACAAAAAATTTTCTATAAAATTTTTACAAAAAATTTTCTATAAAATTTTTACAAAAAATTTTCTATAAAATTTTTACAAAAAATTTTCTATAAAATTTTTACAAAAAATTTTCTATAAAATTTTTACAAAAAATTTTCTATAAAATTTTTACAAAAAATTTTCTATAAAATTTTTACAAAAAATTTTCTATAAAATTTTTACAAAAAATTTTCTATAAAATTTTTACAAAAAATTTTCTATAAAATTTTTACAAAAAATTTTCTATAAAATTTTTACAAAAAATTTTCTATAAAATTTTTACAAAAAATTTTCTATAAAATTTTTACAAAAAATTTTCTATAAAATTTTTACAAAAAATTTTCTATAAAATTTTTACAAAAAATTTTCTATAAAATTTTTACAAAAAATTTTCTATAAAATTTTTACAAAAAATTTTCTATAAAATTTTTACAAAAAATTTTCTATAAAATTTTTACAAAAAATTTTCTATAAAATTTTTACAAAAAATTTTCTATAAAATTTTTACAAAACATTTTCGATTAAATATTACATTTACAAAAAAATTTTTTTGAATATACACTAGCGGAATGTCATGCATTTTTTTTGATTGCTGCATCCTACTCCAGCACTCTTCACATCCATTTACTTTGGGTAGTGTTTAGTTGTAAACATCGTCTCATTAATTAACCGAACTCAGATAAAAGAATACTCGAAATTTTCTTCAATAATCTATCATCAGTTGGTGAGAAGGAAGTGTAGCACTACCTAAAGCTTCTTCCCTCTTGTTTAAGGTGTTTCTCCTTGATATTTACTATGATGCTGATCAATCAACTTTCGGTTTTGAGTAGAAAATATTTTAATTTTAAGTAGAAAATAATAAAACACTTGTATGAGCAAGCTCATTTAATGGGTGTGCTCATAAGCTCATGAGCAAGTGGGCAAGTGGTCATACTCGAACACAAACTAGCTTACTGTACACTTTCCTACTCATACAATCAGTGAGCATTGCTCTGTTCGTATAATAAACGCAATGAGCAGACCGAGTAAAACGAACTTTCTATACTAGTGAGCGCCGTGTTTACTCGCCTCATGTTCGAAACACTCAGTGTATTTTGTTTAGTAATTGTGTAAAACTTCTGGATAAGTAGTTTTTTGTTTTTTTTTATGTCTTAAGAAATGAAGACGTTAAACTGAACATAAGTATTGTTGTTTTAACATTCTGTGCTTTTTGTTTGTACTGTCATTGTCATTGAACTGCTTGAACTCTCCCAAGTTCATTGTTATTCTGTTCAACATTTACTTATACTTATTCAAACTTGCTTATGAAAACTCTGCAAGCTCATCGCATTTAGTTCGTTGGTCTCCGTCATTTATTATTGTCTACTCATCGTTACTCGTGTGCAATGAACAGATATGAATTCAATGAAAGATTATAATGAGCGTCTTATGAGCTTCGTGTTTTTTTTTTGCTTATTTAGTGCTTTAATACTAATCTAGGATCAATATGAACACGGTTAGCTTTTGAAAAGATAATTTATGTCTGTAATAATTGTGTTACTTCCCTTGGATGGTACATAGCCATGGCGAATATTACAATAAAAAAAATGTAGAAAATGTGTGTGACAATTGTTTATCACTTAATTAATAGGGTCATTGACTTCATCTAAAATATGGAACATTAACTGACAGTTTTTCGTTAATGCATTTGTTGACCCTGACAATTTAAACGAGATCAATTCCGGCTTATTTTTAGTTTTCTTCTTCTCCATTTCCTTTCACTTTCAACAAACGTTCGTTGCAGTTTGATTAATTGTGCTCTAAACGTGTTTATCTGTTAAAGACTTTTAATTGGCATTTTGGGATTTTTCCCTTTGCAATAATGGAAAAATTTTCTTTAAAGCAGCGTCAGCGTCATTCTGCTTAACAAAATGTATTTAAACTCTTAGTTTTTGTTGTTGTTGTGTTTAACTTTTTTAAGTGTTTGTTTTTATTGTTATTGTTTTATTATTGTATGAATGTGTGGCTTCTTAACTTGTTTATGTACAGTGGGCATTTATGGCTGGGTATGTATGTATGTATGTTTGTAAGTACATATGTATGGGTGTGTGCTTATGCACTTGTATGTGGTTTTAATGAGGTTGATTTATTTTTTATGTATGTTTTTTTTTTGCCAACTGATGCTAAAGTTCTATAATCATACTCGGCTTTATTATAGAGAACAGAACGGATTGTTTTAATTTAAGTTGTTGACCTTTAGTGGTTTAAATGTTTTTGTTTTTTCTTTTGCTTGTGTTTTAATTTGCTTTTTGAATGCAACTCAATACTGTTGTATCCATAAACAGACTGGTAATTCTGTGGAATATTGTTTTTTTTTGTTGTAACAAATTTATGGCTTTTTTGTGCGTTAAAGACGGTAGACGGACGCATGATAGACCGGTTATTTTTTTTAGTTTAAGTTACAAAATATTTTCAGAAATTGAAAATTAATGTGAAAAAAAAAGTTAAACTAGAATTGTAAGTCAAAAGAATTAAAACAATTTTTTTTGATGGTTAAAGGGAATGAATACTCGTTTAATAATCAATCTGAGTTTAGATGAGTTTATGAGAAAAGAATTTATAAAAAATGTATAAAGATAAAAACTATTGTTTAATTGATGCGGTGCTTGTTGTTTTTAATCTTAAAATATTTTTGCTTAATGTGTCTTTAGGTCTCATTTAATAACTGATAAGATCGATAGCCTTATCCCACCTATACAACCCCCGGGGGTTCCAATTGTCACTGCAGGAATATGGCAAATGCTTTGACGCGGTTCACTCGGGGAAAATAGGGGCACCAGACGCTAGGGTTCCTAGAGCCTAAATCTGGTAGAAAAGGTCTGCGATAAACATTGCGGGTCCCCTTCGAGGCCCGACCAGTGCCCAAAGGACTGGTACCACGGGAATCGGTGGCCCCACAGAGAGCCTATCCTCTCTGTGACCGGTTATTGGTGAGGTCCCCTTCGGGGGTACACGTGGTGGTTGTGGTTTAAGATCGATTTATGTAGGTAAGGTGTAAGGTCGATCAAGTGTGCTGTTGCACTCTCAACAGAAGGAGTTTGGATAGTCTCCAAACCCCTAAGCAAGAGGTTATAATGTGGATCTAGGCTTGCCTTGGAAAGGCTTGCCATATTATATAAATTGCTACTCATTGTGACTGTATCACACACAAAAAGCGATTGGTGGCAATCGTAAAGTGTTGTTATACTACACAATGGGGGCGCTAGTCTACGCCTAAGTTTCACTCGGTGGTAAGACCACCGTGAGGTAAGGCCGAGTAGGCAGGTACTCACGTTAATCTTGTTCCACAATCCCCCTATACATTATATATTTTTAGTTCAATTAAAGGTTTTAATTGGATTCAGATAAAAATTTGATTAATTTTTAAATTGATTCACTTACAGAAATAACTAGCTGTACCCACACCCGTTGTGGCCGTCTTGACAATATATAGTTCAATTTTGAATTCCACACCAAACTTTAAAATTCTTACGTATTTATTTTATATAAAGGTACCCATCCCTGGATAAAATTCTTATATTTATATAAAATTCTAAAATTTTTTGTAAATCTCTGTAAAAGATAGGCAGAAAATGAGTTACTCGCCATCTGTTGCGCAACATTCCTTAAAATATACTTTCAAAAATAAAAGAAGCCTTAAAGTATGCAGTACCTTTAAATCGATGAACAAATCAGCGTACTTTCACCGCTTTTTTCCACTTTCTCTTGGAAATATTTTTGCAGAAAAAAAGTATTCTATATTAGAATCAGGATACTAAGGTACCTCCTCTCAAAATTTTTTAAAATCCATCCAGTAGTTTTGACGTGATGTGAACGCAAAAAATTAGTCAAGTGCGAGTTAGACGCACACACGTAGGGTTCCGTACTATGTTTAGTACAACTTTAAAAATTCAAGTTGTTCATTTTTTCATGTCTTATGAGTCACCCTTTAATTTTAAAATTAAAGTCATAATTGCATCACCGTTGGAACACCCTTTAAATTTTAGCAATTTTTGTTATAGCGGCTATGGTAATACACTATCTATAGAAATATACCTATTGCGGTTAAAAAAATAAGGTAATATACGTGAATAACATGTCACTGATGGAACACCCTTTAGATATTAGTAATTGCTACAGCGGCTGAAGTACAACATCTACTGTAAATATTTAAAGAGTCTACTTATTACGGTTCAAAAAAAAAGGATATTTACGAGCAAAACATGTCTCTGTCGGAACACCCTTTAATTTTGTTATTTGCTATGGCGGCCATGGCAATTCTCTTTTTATGAATATATTAAGAGTCAACCTATTACTATCAAAAAAATACTATACGTGAAAAACATGTCACTGTCAGAACACCCTTTAATTTTTAGTAATTGTCATAACGGCCATGGCAAGACATCTTCTATACAAATTGGAAGAGTCTACTTATTACGGTTCAAAAAATATGTCGTTATACATGCAAAAGACGTCACTGCCGGAAAACCCTTTAAATTTTTATTGTTTTTATAGGGGTCATAGTAATACACCATTTCAAGAGTCTATCTATTATGGTTAAAAAATTAGTCAATGTTTATACAAATCACGTAACTGTCGGCACATCCTTTAATTTTTACTATTTGTTATAGTGGCCATAGTAATACACCTACTGTAAAAATTTCAAGAGTCTACCTATTATCGTTCAAAACTTAGGCCATATACATACATACATTCAAATCACGTCACTACCGGAACACTCTTTAATTTTTAGGTTTAATATTGTATACTTTCTTATAACGCAAACATAGATTAAATTACTGTCTGCAAATTTTAAGTGGTTGCTGCCTATAGCTCAAAAAATGAAGACATAAACGCAAATAACACCTCACTTTCGGAACACCCGATAAGTTTTAGTATTTATCGCTATAGTGGCCACAGTTATACACCTTCTGTGAAAATTTCAAGAGTGTACCTATAATGGTTAAAAACTTAGGCCTTATACATGCAAATCACACCACTATCGGATCACCCTTTAATTTTTAAGTTTATTTTTAGACTTGTTTATATAGCGTACTAAGTTTTAATTACTGCTTGCATATTTTTAGTGTATTCTTCCTACAGTTGAAGAAAAAAGCACATATTCGTAAATAACACCTCTCTATAGGAACACCCTATAAGATTTAGTATTTGCTACTATAGCGGCCACAGCTATACATCTTCTGTGAAAATTTCAAGCATCTACCTATTATGGTTCAAAACTTAGGCCTTATACGTGCAAATCACACCACTATCGGAACACCCTTTAATTTTTATTTTTATTTTTTTATAGTTGTTTATATAGTGAACTTAGTTTTAGTTACTTTTTGTAAATTTCAAGTGTATCCCACCTGCAGTTAACGAAATAGTTGCTATAGCGGCAACATCACCTGTGAAAATTTCAAGAGTCTACCTATTACGGTTCCAGAGATAAAAGGCGCTGACAGACGGACAGACATTGTAGCGAAAACAATAGGGTTACGTTTTTTACACTTTGTATACGGAACCCTAAAAATGAAATACAGACAGACATTTAATGAGTCACTACATTATTATATGTACATATGTATAGATTAAGAAAGATTTAAATAATAATCTAAGTGAATTAAATAAAAAATTTTTGAAAGTCGTATCCAAAACTAATTAAAACTTTTAATTGGTGAAAATAATTTTTTTCTGTGTAGGCGCTATGCTGCACATACCATCACTGCATAACAAACAGTGAAAACGGAAGCACTTTTCTAGTGTTGTGCTTGTTAGTTCATTAAGTGGAGCGATCTTTTTAGCTCAGAATACCTAACTGAACTATGTCGGTCTTTTAGTTCATTTGCTCAGTATGTTAGTTATAGTTGCCATAGTAATACGCCTTAGATAAAATAATAGATTTTACTACTGTAATTTTTAAGATTAATTTTGACAGACTCCTGATATCGTTTATCAGTCATCATGGTGGGAACGCCAGGCATATCTAACAAATAACCGCTATTCAACAACAAAACAATTTTAGGGTTACTCTTACTCTCAAACTACGTATATACATGAAATAAAGAGGAATATGAAATAATGAGCTGAAGTGAACTAATGAGCTGAAGTGAACCAATGAGTTGAAGTGATTTATGAGCTGAAATGAACTAAGGAGCTGATTTCAAACAAGGAAATGAACTGAACTAAGGAGCTGAACTGCACTAAGGAACTGTTGGAACTAGTGAACTGAAGTGAATCAATGAGCTGAACTGAACTAGTGAGCTAGTATGAACTAATAGCTGAGCTGAAATAAAAAACTGAACTGAACTGAACTGAAAGAAGCTGATATGAACTAGTGAGGTGAACTGAAATAAGGAGCTGAACTGCACTAAGGACCTGACTGAACTATTGAGCTCAAGTGAAGTAATGAGTTGAACTGAACTAAGGAGTTGACTGAACAAGTGAGCTGAATTGAACTGATGAGCTGAAGTAAAGGAGCTAAATTTAACTAAGGAGCTGATGTGGACTAAGAAGCTGAATTAAACTAAGGGGCTGAACTGTACTAAGGAGCTGGCTTAACTAGTGAGCTGACGTGAACTAATAAGTTGAATTAATGAGCTAAACTGTAATAAGGAGCTGAAGTGAACTAAGGATCTAAATGAACTAGTGAGATGAGCTGACTAAAGGAGCTAAATTTAACTAAGGAACTAGTGAGCTGAACTGAACTGAACTAAGGAGCTGATGTGGACTAATAAGCTGAATTGAACTAAGGAGCTGAACTGTACTAAGGAGCTGGCTTAACTAGTGAGCTGACGTGAACTAATAAGTTGAACAAATGCGCTAAACTGAAATAAGGAGCTGAAGTGAACTAGTGAGATGAACTGAACTAAGGAGCTGAACTGAACTAAGGATCTAAAATGAACTAAGGAGCTGACATTAGCTCAGTGTGATGAAGAGTTTACTTTAAATGAACTAGGTCTGTCACAACTCTATACTTTTCGGATACCAGATATTTAGTCAGAAAAATCCAAAAACATAGTGAGACATTTGCGCATACTTCAGCTCTTCATGATCGACTTTTGCCTTAGGGTATTAGAAAATATTCAACCGACTGTCATGTTATACAGGAATTTCCCGATAGGATCCATTGGGAAAATGTATCACTCATATTTCTATTTAAATAAATGAGTTATTCACACAACAAGGCCCTTTATAAATTGTCAATAGCTAAAGTTAGGATTATATCGGAGAGTTAAGTAGGCCTTCGTTACAAAAACGGGGGTAAGGCTCGTTACTACAACTTGCCAGTAAAGTACGTGATAGTTAAAGGTTATTATTAGTTTACTTATAATAACGAAAAACTACTTATCTCTCTCATAAAGTTCTTACATTAGCTATTGGAAAGTTATAATAAGGGTCCTTAGCCGAATTAGGCAGTTTTTCCCTTTTGCCTTAGATTTATTTTTAACATCTATACATGTATGTGTGCATTATAAAACTGTAACAGGACCATTTCTGTACAGGATGTATATTTTTGGAAAATTTTGTTGCGACTTTAGATAGTAATGGAAATGGAATACAAAATGGCAATTTTTAGAATTTTCATCTGTCTGTTTGGGTTCGCATCAAGTAAAATCTACTGGATAAATTTTAATAAAATTTTGTGAGCAGGTATCCTAGTATCTCGTTTCAAATATAGGATATCTTTTTCCCGTAAAACTATCTCATTTCCAAAGGAAAATAGAGAAAAAGTAGTAAAAGCTTACAATTTTGCCGATTTAATTGTACTGCAAACTTGGCAGCACCTTTTATTTTTGCCAGCGGGGAATTTTGAAACACTATCTACAGAACTCTACAATAATTTTTAAATTTTTAGAATAAATTTTTAGAATTTTCTATAAAGCCTATGCACCGGAGTAATTACCCAGGGATGGGTACCTCTATAAAAAGAAAATATATAAATCATAAATGAAGCATTATAAAAGTAGGAGTCTTAAAATTTGATGTGCACTACTTTTAAAGCAAAATCGAAGAAAATATTGTCTGGACGCTGAGGACGTGGCGGGCACTGCTAGTAATTAATACAAAAACAAAATATGCAAAAACTTGTGTTTGTTTAAATAATTAGTTTTTTAATTTTCATTTTTGTAAATGTTTAAAGAGAAGAAAAAAAACGCAAAATTGCATAATTTTTATTAATTTAGAAAAAAAAAA
Organism: Phasia obesa; assembly: GCA_949628195.1. Taxonomy (NCBI): domain Eukaryota; kingdom Metazoa; phylum Arthropoda; class Insecta; order Diptera; family Tachinidae; genus Phasia; species Phasia obesa. Next base: position 200,023,390 of record OX451215.1, read on the forward strand.
CACAAAAGCTGTCAATGTCAGTTTAATATTTTTAACTAAAAATTAAAACCAAAATAATTAAAGTGACACATATTATGTGCTTGTCATATTTATAACTTTATTCATTTAAACCCAATAGCTATCAAATGCCTCCCTACGAGCCTTCAGTTTGGCCGGCCGAAACAAAAAAAGAATAAAAACAAATGAGCTTTCAGTTGGTTGGCATTTAGCTGCCAAATGTTTGACAAAAATGGTTTAAGTTTTGTTGTAAAATAAAAATTGTTGTAATAAATTTTAATTTTATTTTATTAGTCAAGTGTTTTATTGATTGTAAAACATTTTTGCAAAAAGAAAAAAAAAACAGTAGAAAATTGAAGCATTAAAATGGTGTAATTAACCTAATTTTCACAGCTTGTTACATTTATCCCACTGTGTTTGAGTTGTTGTTGGGGAGGGGGGAGACTGTGTACATAAGTTTAAAACTGTGTGAGTATATAAAGGGTGTTTTGTTTATAGAGGTATACAACTTTAAGTTGCAATAAAACAACGATGGATTATTCGATTGACATGAATTTTATTTATCCGAAAGATAATCTTGTGGCATTACATTTTAAATATGATTTCTGGCATATAACCGCCACGGCTGGCGCGGATGTAGTCCAATCTGGATGTCCAATTTTCGATGACTTTTTCCAACATTTGTGGCCGTATATCGGCAATAACACGGCGAATGTTGTCTTCCAAATGGTCAAGCGTTTGTGGCTTATCCGCATAGAACAATGACTTTACATAAACCCACAGAAAGTAGTCTAGCGGTGTTAAATCACAAGATCTTGGAGGCCAATTCACAGGTCCAAAACGTGAAATTAGCCAGTCACCAAACGTGTCTTTCAATAAATCTATTGTGGCACGAGCTATGTGACATGTTGCGCCATCTTGTGGAAACCACATCTCCTGGACATCATGGTTATTCAATTCAGGAATGAAAAAGTTAGTAATCATGGCTCTATACCGATCACCATTGACTGTAACGTTCTGGCCACCATGGTTTTTGAAAAGGTACGGACCAAAGATTCCACCAGCCCATAAAACGCACCAAACAGTCAGTTTTTCTGGATGTAACGGTGTTTCGACATACACTTAAGGTTTACCTTCACTCCAAATGCGGCAGTTTTGTTTGTTGACGTAGCTATTCAACCAGAAGTGCGCTTTATCGCTAAACAAAATTCGCTTATGAAAATCGGGAATAACGGTAATCTCGTTTTGAGCCCATTCGACGAATCTACGCCTTACTTGATGATCGTTTTGCTTCAATTCTTGCACGAGTTGGATTTTGTAAGCACTTAAACCAATATCCTTCCGCAAAATCTTTCATAAAGTGCATGAACACAGATCCAATTTCTGTGCTCGATGGCGGATGGACTCATTCAGGTCTTCCTCAAGGCAACGCTCTACAGCAGCAATAGCTTCTTCTGTACGCACCGTACGGCGTCTCTGGGAATGCGAGTTATCAATAAGAGTAAACGTGGTGCTAAAACGTTCCATGGTTAATCGAATTAACTGCTCTGATGGACGATTTTGTCGACGATAAAATGGACGTAGTGCGCGATACGTTTTCCGCACAGAACCATTATTTTCAAAATAAAATTGCACTATTTGCAAGCGTTGTTCAGGCGTGAGTGTATTCATGATGAATTGCCAAATCAAACTGAGAATAAATCGCTTGACAGCTGTTAAATCGGTCGCCATCTTGATAAGTAATGCCAACTTAAAGTTCTATACCTCTATAAAAACACCCTTTATAAGTTTCTAGTTGTTTTTGTAGCATCTTTTTATGCTTTAGTTGTTGTTGTTGTTGTTGTTGTTGTCATTGTTGCAGTTGCAATTGTGCGGTATGTAGTTAATTTAATTTATTTTTAATTCACAGTTTATGGGCGGTTGCAATCGAACGACAGACAGCAAGTCCTTAAATAAAATTAAACCAACAACTACAATTAAATTAAATGAAATGAAATGAAATAAAATAAAATAAAATAAAATAGATTATTTAACTCAACATTTTTGTCCTGACTTAATTTGTGTTTAATCGTAATGAAATTCGGAATAAAATTATCAAAACAGCAGGATAAAATGCAAATTTGCAGAATAAACAAAAATAAATTTAATGTAAAATTTATAAATAGAAGTTTTTCTCTTTTTTTTTATAACTAACGAAATGAATAATTATGAAATTTAATAATATTATGAATAATAATATGAATAATTAAGAAACATATGACACTGATTTTGCGGCCAAAATCCTTAACCAATTCAAAAAATGTTTTTTTTCTTTGTTAGATTGGCTTTGGTTCTTGGGATAAACCGATTAACTAGGCTTAATATTTTTATAGCTGTTAAGGATATTTCTTTCTTTCGGGATTTTATAAAAAAGAATATGAAATGTTTGTCTCTATATTCTCATTTAAATAAATGAGTTATTCACACAAAAAAACTTAAAAATTTAAGTCGACTTAGGCAGTTATTCCCTTTTGCCTCAGATTACCTGCTGATATCTATACATATAGTAAAACTGTAACAGGACCATTTCTGTACATGAAATATTTTTTGTGAAAATTTTGTTGCTGGAGCAGTTAGTAATCGAAATGGAACACAAAACAGCAATTTTTGGAATTTTTCTCTCTCTCTCTCTCTGCCAGGCTGTATGTGTTCGGATCACGTAAAAGCTACTAAATGAATTTTAATAAAATTTTTTGAGGAGCTACCTTAGTATCTTGGTTAAAATATAGGATATTTTTTTTTTCGTAAAAATATCTCATTTCCAAGAGAAAATAGAGAAAAAGTGATGAAAGTACGCAATTTTACCGACTTAAAGGCACAGCAAACTTGGCAGCACCTTTTATTTTTTGTCAGCGAGATATCTTAAACACTATTTGCAGAACTCTATGATAATTTTAAAATTTTATATTCAATTTTTAAAATTTTATATAAATCCTATGTTCCTAACTAATTACCCAGGGATGGGTACCTCTATATAAAGTAAATACATAAACCATATCTGAAGCCCGGTAAATGTAAGGGTCTTAAAATTTGGCGTGGAAATCAAAATCAAATAAAATATTTTCAGGGGTGAAAGTATGCAATTTTACCGACTTAAAGGTACAGCAAACTTGGCAGCACCTTTTTTTGTCAGCGTAATATCTTGAAACACTATTTACAGAACTCTACGATAATTTTAAAATTTTATATTAAATTTTTAGAATTTTATATAAAGCCTATGTTTCTGAGTAACTACCCAGGGATGGGTACCTTTATATAAAATGAATACATAAATAATATCTGAAGTACTGTAAAATTAAAATTTGGTGTGGAAACAAAATCAAACAAAATATTGTCATGACGCAAAAGATAATAATATAAAAAATATAATTGACTCGTTGATTTGTATCAAAATATTTGAAGAAATTTGAACATATTGAAGAAATTATTAACAAATTATTTATTTTTTATTTTCTTTTAGGTATGATTACTTGGTAAACCACTTACAGCCAAACATCTATAGGTAAGAAAGAGAATAACTAAAACAGACGTTCACAGCCCTTGTCCGTTCATTAGGACGATTGTATTTTATATTCATACTAGCTGTGCCCACACACGTTACGTGATGAGAACAAAAACAAAACAAAAACAAGACAGACCGACAGGAAATGAGTTACTATTTTTAACCGACTTCAAAAAAAGAAGGAGGTTATCAATTCGTCGGGGTGTTGCTTTTGTTTTTCTTTTTGTATGTTTGTGCCTTCAGAACTCGGTCATTTCTGAAAAAATTTTTACACTATTAGAAAGGTTATGGCTACAGATTGGTCTCATTTTAAAAGAAGTTCAAAATATTAAAAATTAAAGGGTGTCCCCATACAACATACATGTTTTTTACGTGTATTATGAACTTTATAGGCCACCAATTTAAAATTAAAAAAAGTGAGTATCACTATAGCTCCCAATAACAAAAAGTAATTAAAAATTAAAATTCAAAATTAAAGGGTGACCCCATAGGTGACTTAATTTCCCCTTTATTCTCCTATCTTTTGACCCGTTATAGGCAAACACTTTAAAGTTGCACAGAATGTTCGTTACTATGTCTGTTATAATAAGTATGAATATTTAAAATTAGAAATTAAAGGGTGTCCCATTTTGATATATATATGGCCAAACTTTTGAACCGTTATAGACAGACAGTTGAAATTTACAAAGAACTTGTATTGATAAGTCCGCTAAAATAACAACTGTAAAATATGAATTTCGAAATTAAAGGGTGTCCCAATAGTTAATGTAAAAGTAATATATATGGCCAAACTTTTCAACTGTTATAGATAGACAGTTGAAATTTACAAAGAACCTATATTGCTTAGTCCGCTATTACAACCAGTATAAAATTTGGATCTATAAATTAAAGGGTGTCCCCATTATTGATGCAATTTGACCATTATGTCCTCATCTTTGGAACCGTTATAGACAAACACTTGAAAAATAGACAGAATGGTATAACAACAAGTATAAATATTTAAAATTGGAAATTAAAGGGTGTCCCAATAGTTGATGTAATTTGATATATATGGACACAAAGTTAAAATTTAAATGGAATCTGTATGACAAAATCCTCTTTAAAAAGTATTTATATTAAAATTTGAATTTAAAGGGTGTACCAATAGGTGACGTCATTTGATATATACGACCCTATCTTTTAAACAGTTATTGATAAGCACTTAACAATTAGACAGAATTTCCATTACTATATCTGTTATAATAAGTATAAATATTTAAAATTATAAATTACAGGGTGTCGCAATAGTTTATGTAATTTGATGTATATGACCAAACTTTTAAACCGTTACATACAGACGGTTGAAATTTACAATGCACCTGTATTGCTACGACCGCTATAACTAGTATAAAATTTGAATTCAGAAATTACAGGGTGTCGCAATAGTTACCGTCTTAAAGAAACATGATTTTAAGTTTGTCTGTTTTGAAGTCGGTTTTTTTTGCAAGGATTATATTATATGTATAAATTACTTTGTATAAATTGCCAAGTGCGGTAGGACTCAAACAAAAAGAGTTAAATACCAACATATAAAATATCATATAAAATATTAACAAACATAAATTTAAAACGATAACGAATTTTTGTCTATTTGAAAAAGTTTGACAATTTAGACGATTTCGCTTTTGCAAAATTAAACGATTTTGTACTATCTGGCAACTTGTATATTATTTTGAATGGAATGTATATTATTTTGAGCATATATTTAAAAGCATACCTTCAGGCGTTATTAAAATTTGAAATACAATTTATTAAGAAACAAGTTTATCTTATAAGGACTCCTTTTGCTTTAAAACTATATTTTATTTTTATTATGTGTTGTTATGGAGTGGCTTTAGTAACGCACCATCTGAACCGGCAGATGGCCGGCGACTGGCAATCACAAGGGCATGCATAGCCATAACTGAGGGCACTGTCAGTAGTTCGACTTATACCTTCTTGCGATTTTGGCCGGCAACAGGTAAGTCTAACTTTAATAAAGACCTCCCTGTGAATATGGAGCTCTGAGTAAGTGTATTCTTTTCTCCACTTCTTAATGTTTACTTTTAAGCGAGCGAAGGTCCTACAATTGGTTAGCTCATTAAACCTGAAAAGGTAGAGGGAGGCCACTAGGACAACTGGTAGTAGCTTGTTAGATGGATGCCATGGGAGAATCGAGCCTTGGAGAAATGCTGGCAATTCTTAGAGATACTCCGTGATGAGAAGGAAGGTCTGCAGTTACCAGTCGATGGTCTGACTGGATAGAAGTATGGTTGCCATAATAAGAAATCGGTTGCTTATAATCATTGGAGGCCGAAAAAGGACTCATTAAGGAAACGGTCTGCTTCAATATTTCTCCTATATTATTATGAATTTTTTGAATCCTTATTTTGATAAAATCAAACAGGAAGGCGAAAATTCGTAAGGAATGGAATTATTCTCTAAAGGCACTACTAATGCAATATACCCTGGCAGGATGTACAGAAATTTCCTTAAATATAAACGAGGTACCCTAAGCTGGACTGTCTTTTTGTTAAAATATATGATATTTCAATACCTTGATGGACAAAGCGGCTCTAAAAAGGTACCCATCAAGTTAGTAGTAGTGTGTTTCGGTATTCTTCCTACTTAAATATAACGGACAGAGAAACATCCCTGTTTGGTTTCGGGACCTTACAATGCAATATTGTATATATAGCCCACTAAATCATAAACAGTCACAACTTAAAATTAATCCATATTGTTATTTTTTTCCTTAACACAGTACACAGATAAAATCTAGAACGACCTTTTCTTATTTTTAGGGTTCCGTACACAAAGTGTAAAAACGTGACCCTATTGTTTTCGCTACAATGTCTGTCCGTCTGTCAGCGCCTTTTATCTATGGAACCATAATAGGTAGACTCTTGAAATTTTCACATATGATGTTTAGCTGTTGCCGATATAGCAACAAATACTAAAACTTATAGGGTGTTCCGATAGAGAGGTGTTATTCACGTATATGTGCCTATTTCGTGAACTGTAGGTGGGATACACTTGAAATTTACAAATAGTAGTTAAAACTTAGTTCACTATATAAACAACTATAAAAAAATAAAACTCAAAATGAAAGGGTGTTCCGATAGTGGTGTGATTTGCATGTATAAGGCCTAAGTTTTGAACCATAATAGATAGACTCTTGAAATTTTCACAGAAGGTGTATAACTGTGGCCGCTATAGCGACATATATTAAAACTTATAGGGTGTTCCTAAAGTGACGTGTTATTTGCCTTTATGTTTTTATTTTTTGAGCTATAGGAGGCAACCACTAAAAATTTGCAGACAGTAATTTAATCTATGTTTGCGTTATAAGCAAGTATACAATATTAATCCTAAAAATGAAAGGGTGTTCCGATAGTGACGTGATTTGCATGTATGTATATGGCCTACGTTTTGAACGAAATTTTTACAGGAGGTGTATTACTATGGCCGCTATAACAAATAGTAAATTAAATTAAAGGGTGTGTCGACAGTAACGTCATTTGCATAAACATTGACTAATTTTTTAACGATAATAGATAGACTCTTGAAATTTTCACAAATGGTGTATTACTATGTATGACCCCTATAAAAACAATAAAAATTTAAAGGGTTTTCCGACAGTGACGTGTTTTGCATGTATAACGACATATTTTTTGAACCGTAATAAGTAGACTCTTCCAATTTGTATAGAAGATGTGTTGCCATGGCCGTTATGACAATTACTAAAAATTATAGGGTTCTCTGACAGTGACACATTTTTCACTTATAGTAGCTTATTTTTTTAATAGTAATAGCTAGACTCTTGATATATTCATAGAAAGAGAATTGACATGGCCGCTATAGCAAATAACAAAATTAAAGGGTGTTCCGACAGAGATATGATTTGTACGTAAATTTTATTTTTTGAACCGTAATAGTTAGACTCTTGAAATGTTTACAGTAGATGTTATACTTCGGCAGCTGTAACAATTACTATTTAGTAAAGGGTGTTCCATCAGTGACATGTTATTCACGTATATTACCTTATTTTTTGAACAGCAATAGGTAGGCGCATGTATATTTTTATAGAAAGTGTATTACTATGGCCGCTATAACAACAATTACTAAAATTTAAAGGGTGTTCCAACAGTGATTAAATTTTCGCGATTACGACTATTATTTTAAAATTAAAGGGTGACTCATAAGAGATAAAAAAATTAACAACTTGAATTTTTAAAGTTATACTAATATAATAAACATAGAACGGAACCCTACGTGTGTGAGTCTAACTCGCACTTGACTGATTTTTTTTCGTGTGCTATTGTCCTATTTAACTGGATGCTTTTTTTAACTGTGGAACTCAATTTGATTATAAAATTACAACCAAGTTCTTAAAAATAGTTTTTTATCTCTCCTGAACATTTGTGAATTTTGAATTGTGACTGTGTATGATTTAGTATGCGATATGTAAAAATCTTTAAGCAGATAATGTTTAATATTGTTAGAGTTTAGGTTAGAGAGGATCATATATAATTATATATGTGTAGATTCACAAGAACCTTATTGATACTTAGTGACTCCTCTGATATTCTCCACTGTATAAAGCTGTGATTTAATCACTCCCTCTAAGTAGTCCTGTGCGCTTTGTAAATTTGACAATGAGCATAGCTTCTATACCCTTCAAGTTGTCCATATTCTGAAAGAAAAAAGAGCCAAAACATTTACTACGACTGTGTGATAATACAGGGTATTGGAAAAAAGTGGAATGTGTTTTTCTCTTCTTTGCCACACCATCTGCATCATCACAAAGTCGAATCTTTTTCAAGAAATATCTTAGATCATTATGTCCTGTTGTAATATCTACTTACATTCTCACTTACTCACTTACTCACTTACTCACTTACTCATAAGTAACAGCTTGTCCCGTTCTCCATTACCTTTATCCTTCAGCAATGATTTCGTCTGTGTGTATCTTATTGAATCTCATACATAGAATCCAGGCCGGGGTATATGTCCCCACAACAGATACTTATGTCTTAATCAGCTCTAGCTTGTGCCAACTTGTCTGGAGCTTTGTTTACTACGATGTTTGAATGACCGGGTACGCAGCACAGTTTCAGTATGTCTTGTTCTTTGAGAATTTATAGCTTTTTGCCACAACGGCTGACTACCCTCGATCTGATACCCCTATTTCCGAGTGCTTTTATAGCCGCCTGACTGTCTAGGTAAATAGTGATATCGCTTGAGAATATCAGCCTCGTAGAAAGTAACCTAGCAGCTTCAGACACCGGCTTTCGTCTTGAAAAATGTTACATAAGTTATCCAGTCTCGAACTGTGTCTGATATCCAACTTCACGCATTATACTTCACTTCCTGTACCATTATTCTTTTTTGAACCATCTGTATATCTCAATTCCTCCAGTGTAATTACCCAGAGGTTTCCAATTATCTTTTATTGAAATGATTGTAGTAATCTCCTTGTCCAAATGGATTTAAGGCGCAGAGGGCGAAGCCGATATGAAATGACGACCGGCGGCGGCTAAAAGTCGACTAAACGCCGAATGCTTATTAAAAAGCGCAAGCTAAGCAAATATAACCGGCTAAGGCAGAAACTAACTTACAAATTCGGCATTTTTTTCTTTGTGTAAACATATGGCTCCTTTAGCCTCCCCCGGGGCCACTAATTATTACTGCAATCTACTTTTTTACTGCTCAAGTATTACATTTCAAGTAGTAAACCCTTTTCTAAATATAAAAATAACTGGGTAATTGTGTATTGATGATGCAATTTATTTTAAAACTATCAAGTTTAGCTGATGAAGCCGGCTAAAATTTTTAGTGTTCGGCTAATGAACACTTCGGCGGCTGATAACTGCTTCCCATTAAAGTCGGCGGCGGCTATTAGCTGATCAGCTTCGCACTCTTATCAGGTGTCAAATAATCGGTTTCTATGTTCTCTAATTGATTCCCCCCAATTGTCATTGTAGTACTTTGCAAGCCTAAATTTGAAGATCGATGTATGCAGAGTAGGTGCATTGTGGATCAAAATGTTCTGTTGCATTCTTAACAGAAGGAGTTGGATAGTCTCCAACACCTAATCAAGAGGTTAGAATATGGGTTCTAAAAATTGCTACTCACTGTGATTGTGCGACTCATCTAATTCGTTTATCGTGCCTCTTGCACAGGGCATGTTATCGTAGTCTACGTCTTTGTTTCACTCGGTGGTAAGACCACCCGTCGAATAAGGCCCCACGGCTAGGTAGCGACGCAAATCTTGACCACCAGCGAAGAGTGTCCATAAATATTAATATTTAATTGTTTATTCTGACTTAATTGTGTTCCTAAAGCATATTCTTTTATATATACATAAGTTCAAGGGGTCGATTTCAAGTATTCTACACAGAACATCAGTTGCTGTTAATTTCCTGGCTCCTGTGGTTGGGAAAAGTAGTACTTCACTCGGAAACCTAGTAGTTAATTTTAATTCTCAGCTTATTTTTGCCGAAGGATCACCGGAATGGAATCATTTGCCACCCCAACTGTGCCTTGACCTTGCAATCTCGAACCAAAATAGTAGTGAGCTTCTCTTTACTCTTTGATGTCCTACAAAAATTTTGCCAAATCCTGGCCCTTATCGAAAAATGACCCTCAATTACACCTATTAAAATCCAAAAAAGTTTCCCTGCCCCCAAAACTAGAACTACATTTACACAGACTGGACAGACAGACAGACAAGGTGAATGAAAAATTTTATTCAAAATGATATAGAAACTTATAACAAAATTATTAAAAAGAATTAAATTGTAGAGCATAAAAATAAATAAGTTGACGCATTCAGTAACTGAGAATTCATATAATAATTCTTGCAAAAAAACCCGACTTCAAAACAGATAGAAGGGCACCAATTCCAAAATAAAAATGTAAGAAGTAAACTGTAAGAATTAGATTTAAACCAAATAAAAGATGCGCCAAAATTAGAGGGGAAAAAATAAAGACTATTTGAATGTCAAGGCTCTCCTTATTACTGTTCAAAAGTTAAGATATTTTAACCAGCATCCGTCTTTTATGGGGGCACCACTCAAGCCTCTGTCTATAGTGGTTTTAAAGATAGGTTCACATAGATCAAATAACATCACCTATTCGGACACCCTTTAATTTACAATTTTAAATTAAAGACCTGTTGTTATAGAGAATTTGGGCACAAAGATTCTTTGTAAATTTCAACTATCTGTCTATAACGGTTAAAAAGTTTAATCATATATATCAAATTACATGAACTATTGGGACACCCTTTACAATATAATTCTAAATATTTATAATTGTTATCATACCAGAGAAAGTAGTGGATATTCTGCCTAATTTTCAAGTGTTTGTTCAAAAGATAGGGCCATATAGATCAAATTACATAATTTATGGGGACACCCTTTAGTTTCTAAATTCAAATTATATACCTGCTAAAGTGGACTTTGCAATACAAGTTCCTTGTAAATTTCAGCTGCCTGTCTGTAAAAGTTCAAAAGTTTGGCCACAAACATAGAATTACATTAACTATTGGGACACCCTTTTATTTCCAAATTCAAATTTTATACTTTTTGTTATAGCTGACTAGCTGACTACAGGTTCTTTGTAAATTTCAGAGGTCTGTGTACAACTGTTCAAAAATATGCCCACATACATCAAATTAAATGAACTATTGGAGTACCCTTTAATTTAAAATTTTGAATATTTATACATTTTACTATAAGGGTCATAGTAATCGACATTCTGTCAAATTTTTAAGTTTTTGTCTATAACGGTTCAAAAGATAGGCCCAAATAGGTCAAATTACGTCACCTATGGGGACACCCTTTAAATTTTAAATTTATTTTTTTATTAATTTCTGCTGTTGGGAGCTATAGCGACACGCAATTTTTTTAAATTTTAATTTGGTGCCCTTTACGGTTCTTAATACACGTAAGAAACATGTATGTTGTATGGGGACACCCTTTAATTTTTAATATAATGAACTGACTTTAAAATGGGACCAACCTGAAAGCATAACCTTTCAAATAAAGAAAAAAATTTTAAAATCAGTTCAGAAATGGCTGAGTTCTGCGGTTACATACATAAAAAAAAGCAACATTCAGACGAATTGATAACCTCCTTCTTTTTTGAAGTCGGTTAAAAACAAGAAATCACAAAAAAAAACACAAAATTTTATTGCATTTCGAAAGAAAAAATCCAATAAAAAACACAAAAGCTTCAAGGAATATTAGTTGAAGCATTTAAGAAAACACAACACTATCCGACAAACAAATTGAAACTAACAACAGGCACTTGCTTTAAATAAAAGTCTGTGATTTTCTTCGAAGGCCGACCGAGAATTGCTCTATTTTAGTTATAAGTAAAGGTACTAAAAAAAATAAAATTTTCAACTGTGGCAACGTTGTTACTCTATAATCCAAATTGGGAGATTTCCAGAGTTAAATCTTTAAAGCTAATTTTCAACAAGAATAATTAATTATTGGGACTACTTAGAATGATTAGTTATTGAGACTAGTGAACCCAACAACTCAAAGGTGTTTGAATTTCAGCTTCACCGCGTTTATGCTTTAAAACGCAGCCGTCATTTAACCTATGGAAGGAGCTTAGCAATAACCGAATCAGAGTTCCTATGTTCCTTAATTTCCGTGAGTGCCTGGTGTGTTGCCTTAACCTGACGGCGGCCTTATCGATGAGATAAGGCAGGGCCAATGTTCATACCCCTTGTTTAGGAATTGGAGACTATCTAAACTCTTGACACTCCATTGGTGCCTCTACTGAAGTGCAACACAACATCGGAATAAATCGGTCTTCCTCCGATTTAGGTTCAAATCACAGCTACCGTTATTCCTCAAAGGACCTTGCCAATAACAACATGTCATAGAAATGTTGCTAGGTGACCCTGAAAGTATTTTTCGTGCTGATATTTTAACACTTTTAGTTTACAAACGGATTAAGTTGGGGTTCACGGGGTGAAGGTGGTCTTATGCTTGCCAGTGCTGGACATTTACACACAATGTGCGCTACCGTCTCAGCCTCCTCCAGGCACAGTCTGCAAGTATAATCTTCTTCGATTTTCAAATCGTGATACTAAGATTTCACTCTACTTTATGCGAGAATTTAAATTGCGCACTAGCTTTTGATTTATAAAATGAGATTCATCAGATATACTAGGCCCGAAATTTGGGACCCTTTGAGTTTTCGAATCTTTCATTCTCTCTTTCTCTTGATTACTTTCTAAATTTTTGCCGGTGGTTCCGACACTGATAAATTTTCAGTGTAAGAGACCGGTCATAACGCTGATTCCACATACAGCTGTCAGCTGCCCCAAAGAAACTCGACGTTATAGAAAGATCCGGAATCGGCACGAAAAATGCATATAAGTTCACTCAGCAAGGTCTCTAGGATAAAATCTGTGTTAACCGATGCAACCGGTCACAGATACTTTTTAAAATCCTTGTGAGGCCGCCGATTACAAAGGTACAAGTCGTTTGGAAGCTGGTTACAGATCGAAGAATCTTATCTTCCAGTTTTAGACCTCTGATAGCCGCGGAGACCGATGTCCCCGAATACTCCGGAAGCTTAGACTTCATGGTGTGAGAAATCAACAAATACCCCCGTGGAGTACTCCGAAGATTCTTATCTTCCGTGCAGAGGCAGTCAAGGTGCAAAATTGACCCTTATACAAAATGCCGAAAGGCACTTTGGACCGCTATTGTAATGGCCAGAATCAAAGATTAACCTTAGGAATTTGCTGCACTCTCTAATAAAATAAGCAATCTGAGATTATTTTCTTGTAATGGTGGTTGGTGGTTGATAAGATACAAGAAGGGTAATGACTATTTTGATAAACCCGCTTTGCATGCTCTCCTTGAACAGTATGAATAAATCTCTAAAACATTGCCGGAAAACCCATGCAAAAAGTCGACTTTATTGAAAAAAAAAAAATTTTATTTTTCTAGATAGTTTGTCATTATTGTTATTTCGGATAATTCTCGGACTACCCTCGCCTTAAAGAAAATATAAATTTATATGTAAATAAAAAAGAAACACCTAAATTATTTTGGACACACACTCACTCACACGTGTACCCATATAATGTTTTATTTATATTGTTTACAAAGCCATGTGAGCATATATGTGACCGCGCACAGAGTAAGGGACCTAAAGGTGGGTGGCCTAAAATTTTTTTTTTTGGTCATATCAGGCTAAAATTTACTTGAGAATCGAATGGGAGTGGTCGCGGAACCCGAATTCATGTCAAAAATTTGGTTTTTCTGCATACAAGTCGAGCAGAGAAGTAAATCATGAAATTTTTTAAAAGTTTTTTTTTTTTTTTTTTTTTTTTTTAATTTTAAAGTCTTTTAGTGAATCGTGGTGGTAGTGTTAAATGTTGTTTTTTTTTGTAATAGAATAAATTCTAATTACTGCTTGACCTTTGGGCTTACGTGAGGCTTGCGATCACACGTCCCGAATAGTATCTAACTGAACTAACCTAGACGAATCACTTAAGTGCGACCCGGTCACGTAACAATATTCTTCAATTTTTCCCGGTACTCAAATTACGCACTTAAAAACTAACAAAGAAACATTTTGATGAGGTCTAGTCCACACCCCATCAAATTGTTTCTGAGATGGAAAACTTAGTTTTTCAGTGTTTGGTATTTGTGTACCGGGAAAAAATGAAAAATAAAAACTTTCGCTCATAATCGGTAATTTCGGAGTCAAAACAGGTTTGTTAACAGCATTTTTTTCTTTTATTTATTTCTCAAGGGAACATAGAGTCCCCACAAGATATTTCTAATTTAATCTATTGTTCGCAACTATGTTTGCCTCATTCCATGATTTATTGATTTTAGCTAGTTTTCCTTACACACCTACGCCAGGTATTTTTGGGACTTCCCTTTTGTAAACTTGTATGTGGATTCCACTCAAGCGCCATCTTGGTGACATTATATACTGGTTTTGTTAAAGTGTGTCCCATTCACTTTCACTTTCTGCGTTTTAGCTGTATGTGTATGAGCTCTGCTTTGACCAAGGTCCAGAATTTTTCGTTTATTATTGTGTTGTGCCAGTATAGGTCACATATAATGCGAAGGGTTTTATTTATAAAAACCTGTAGTCGCTGACTGATCGATGCACTAGCCACCTATGTTTCATTTCCGTACAAAAGGGTCGACTTGGGTCTAAACTTTAAACGGTTGTCCTGTAAAATTTACTTTTTTTACCCTTTTTTAGGTCCCTTTCTCTTTGAGCGGTCACATATTATATGCACACGCACTCAAACACCCACAAACATTTACACACTTGCAAACACTTAAACTGTTTTTTTTTTGCTTATTTATGCCACTTGTACTTGGCCATTTATCTTTAAGTGTCAGTTCTTGTTTTTTGGTTAGTGGTAGTGGTATTTGTATTTGTAGTTGTAGTTTTAGTTCTTTTAATATTTTTCTTATTTTTCCGAGACTGTGTGTGTGCAAGAGTATGTGTGTCAACAATTGGCATTAGTGCGAAAGTTTAAGAAAAGTATAAGTTGTTATTGTTATTGTTGTTGTTCTTTTTATACATTTACATTGTTTATTATATTGTTTTTGCATGTGTGTGTAATAATTGTTTGCTGTTGCTGTTAAATGAGACTTGTGGGGCGTTTCATATATATTTTTTGCTATTTAAGATGGAGGTGTATATATGACTTATTTTGTTGGCGTTGTTATTACAGTTATTATTATTTGTATTTGTATTTGTATTATTATTATTTGCCTTTATAGCTGTATGTTTTTCATATTCCTCGTCTTAGCAATATTTTTCTTCTTGTTCTATTGGCAATTTTTTACGTCTCAGAAATATTTTGATAATGCCCTACACATGGGCTCTTAGAGACTGCTAATCGGGAAAGCAGTTTATGCAGAATAATTTAATATTAAAAATATATATAACAGTTTAGAAAAATAGTATTATTTATCATTACACACTGTGTAATTTTTTAAGTCATGGCAAAATAACCATATACGGACACCATTACGTCATAAAAGAACAAAAAAAAAAGACCCCTGTCACCCAGTTTTGCCCAAAGTACTCCAGGTTTTTTTTATGGCCCCTCAAAGATGTGGGGCGTCGATGTCATTTTTGCAAAAAAATGATCATTTACTCAAGCTCATATTTTGCAAACCGTTTGGAGTTTTGATATATTCTCTGAGGCAAAGTTGTAGCCCTTGTCATAAAGAACAAAATTGTTAACATATAAAATCAAAAAAACTTCATCTTCAAGGTCAAAATCGCAAAAAACTTTAAAAAATTCAATTTTTTTTACCTTTTTTCCCCTGTTCAGGTCCGTAGGTAGCAAACCGTTCAAAATTCAAGGAAACAATCAACTACAAAAATGAACCTAAGATCTCAATAAACAACTTTCTTGAACATATGAACTTCCTAGGAATGATTCTTAACACCGCTTAGGTAGCCGCAAAAGTGAAAAATTTCCCGAAAATTTTTTAGCTACCTAAGCGCTAGCTAAACGGTGTTCACAATCATTCCTAGGAAGTTCAGGAACCGTACCTTCATTAAGTCACGTGCTACCATCAGCACGAGAGAGTTTAGACTGTCGACTGGTTACGGTCGGCCTTCTTTCTCATTACGGAGTCTCTAGTAATTGATAGTATGCGTCTAAGTCCTAGGTCCCCCATGGCATTCACATTTAACAAGCTTCTGCCCGTGATCCAAGAAGAAAATCAAAGAAGTCTTTACATGCAATGCAGCGAAGTCATAAAAGCTGCGCTTAAACTTAAACTAGAACTCTCTTTCTAAGCCTCGGGGTTACCGGGGATAAAACTAAGCAAGTTCTCTTTACCAGAAGCTACAAAGTGGTTTTAAACCACTTAAAGTAAATGAGGTCGAGTTAAAACTAGCAAGTCAGGCTAAATCCTAGGAGTCCATTTAGATAGTAAATTGACTTGGAATAGGAACATTCAGTAGAGACCCAAAATGGGTCTAAATGCGTATCTATTATGCCTGCGAAAATTCCATAGGTAAAAACTGGGAATTACGAACAAAAGAAGTAAATTAGATTTACACTTCGGTTATACGACCCGTTAATACGTAAGGATGTTATATTTGGTGCGAGGCATTGATAAGCGAAGCTCATAGGAAAACTCTCGCCAAGGTCTCGAGATGTGATTCGATTGGCATCATAATGCAAGGAGAAGTAAACTTCAAGCTGCTTTGCACATTATACTGCACCCATCAACTTCCCATTGAGGGCTTTGTGGTTGGAGTGGCGGCGAGGAGTCTGCTTAGACTTTTTGAATCAGCGTCGGTGAGGTCAAGTAATGTAGGAGAAACAAAGATTCTGCATGAGGTTGGACTCAACTGCCCGCTTCCATTAACTCCCAGGCTAATGGGCTTTATGGTCACTGAATTTGATTCCAGCAGGATACCCTTAATTGTGTTTCTGAAAAGGGAAAACTAGTAGGGATCCGGTTAAGTGTAAGACGGGGTTGTGGTGTTCACTGATGGTTCAAAGACAAAGGCGGGTACCGGTGCTGGGGTCCACATTCTGGGAACTAGTACACGCATGTCGTACAGACTTCCAGATGAATGCAGTGTGTTTCAGGCAGAAGTAAAGGGGGTTCTAAAAGTCACCGAACTGGTTTCTGGGTACATTTCAGAAGGAGGGGAGATCACATTATACATTAACAGTTTCGATAGACTGATTGGTAGAGCGCTCGTCTATTAGTCTGGAGTGGCGGTTCAATTCTCGCCAAAGACTCTGGGTATTTTCTGCAGACAAGCAAAAAGCTTCGCAGAGGTAGTGTTGTGTTAAGAAATCGGCACTTAAAGTCTTGTAAGAACACAGTGTTAAATCAAGGCTGGTAGGAGAGTGCAAAAAGGTTATTATTGTGCTGGCGGACAAGTATTGGTTTAGATTGTGCTGGATCCGGGGTCATTGCAATGTCGAGGGCAATGAAATCGCTGACGAATTGGCAAGATTGGGCTCGGAGGAAAATAACCTAGTTAGGATAGAATCAGTGAAGTTACGGATTAGCCACTACCATAAGATTATATCTGTTTAGGTAGTAAAGAGAACCAACCCGTCTTGGTCATTGCGCCACTAGAGCAAGAACCAGCAGATGGATCACGAGGACGAAGAGGAGTTAGAAACTATAGTGCCTATGCGTGTCACTGTCCGGTATTACAAAGCTGCAGATTTAAATGGCTAGGTGCGAGATTTCTCGATGGGCTCTCCGACATCGCGCTTTGTAAAATCGAAGATGTCGTCGGCTTTATCAAAGAAATCGGGAGGCTGAGTGATAGGTAGCAGAACGCATTTAAGTCTCTTTTTCCTTTTGTTTTTCTTAGTTTTAATTAGCTGAAGGGAATCACAGTGGACACTCCGGGTCTTCGAGTGGATGTGCCATTTCTGGCACAACCCTTCTTAACCCAATCTGAACGTACATGCAGACTAAACCGGAAAGAGGCTGACACGATTGTGTGTGAATATCTTTTATTGGCTTCCAATAGACTTAGGGTCACGACAGAGATATTACAATAGACTTTGTGATGAGGGCGATGCAAGACAACACGAGACACAGTAAATGTTGTGTAGTCGTACATTACCAATCGAATACTGGAAACCATTGGGTATTGTTAAGGGGAACAAAATGAAACTAATGAAGTTGTTGTGGTCTGTTTTGGTATCTCCGCCTATAATATATACAGTTGCATCTCATGTAACGGAGCTACCGATTAGTTTAAGGAAGAAAAAGGAAAAAATTTAGCTAAAAAAACATTTGGAGGCTTAAAAATACCGGAATAGTTCTCTTTACAAAGCAATACCTGAAGAAATGTTCGGAATTCACCTAGTAACATTTCAGTAGGCATAAGACGAAGTGCCGCAACACTTTGATGTCATATCTATCAGTCTTGTTTAAGTCTATCAAAAACAGTCTTCATGTCTGTATCCATTAAAAATGCTTTTCCACCCTTGATATTCCATAAAAATTGTTATTTATGGTAGCGGGAATATAATGATATGGAGGAGTTTCTAGGGACACAGGGGCTCCATTTCGAATAGGGGAAATGAGAGATGATGTTTCTTATAAAAATATTCTCTACGATACAGGGATGCCTTAAGCACAGTGGGAAATGCAACTTCGATGAGTGTTGCAGCAAAGGTGATGACCCGTAACACACAATGAATCTTGTTTTAAGCTGGTCTATAGAGCCACCAGCCTTAAACCGGGTACTTATTTCGAATAGTTAATATATTGCTAACTAGCAGTGCCCACACACGGGCATGTGTGCGTCTTGAAAATATTATGCTCGATTTTGCTTTGAAAGTAATTTTAAGACTCTCACATATTTTCTTTATATAGAGGTACCCATCCCTAGAAAAAATCATAAAATATATATAAAATTCTAAAAAGTATTGTTAAGCTATGTAGAAGACAGAAGGGAAATGAGTTACTCATTATTGTAAAACAGCGCCATCTGTTGCGCAACATTGCTTAAAATGTATTGCTTTCAAAAATAAAAGATGCCTTAAAGTATGCTGTAATATTAAATCACTGATTTTTCATCACTTTATCTTGAAAATAAGATATTTTTTTGCGAAAGAATATCCTATATTGGAATCGGGAAACTAAGAAACCTCCTTACAAAATTTTATTAAAATCCATGCAGTAGTTTTTACGTGATGCGAACACAAAAAAAGTGCAGGGCAATCGTTGGGACTGTCAATAGAAGTGAAAACTAAGTAACTTGAGAATAATAATTTGTATTTAAATTATTAATTATTTTATGAAATTATGCAAATTACGCGAGTTCAATCATTTTTCTTCAGCCAAAACATGTTCTATAGAAACCAATGTTAGGTAACGATAGTGACGGTGATGCGAGTTCAATAAAATTTCTTCAACTAAAACATGCAGAACTGTCTATAGAAATCAATCATTCATAAAGGGCACCAAATTAAAATTTTAAAAAATTGCGTGTCGCTATAGCTCCCAACGGCAGTAATTAATAAAAAAATAAATTTTAAATTTAAAGGGTGTCCCCAAAGGTGCCGTAATTTGACCTATATATGCCTATCTTTTGAACCGTTATAGACAAAACCTTGAAAATTTTACAGACCGTTTACTCTGACCGTTATAATAAAATGTATAAATATTCAAAATTTTAAAGGGTGCTCCAATAGTTCATTAATTTGATGTATATGGCCATACTTTTGAAGAGTTGTACACAGACCGCTGAAATTTACAAAGAGCCTGTATTGCTAAGTCAGCTATAACAAAAAGTATTAAATTTTAATTTGGAAATAAAAGGGTGTCCCAATAGTTAATGTAATTCTATGTAAACAATTATTATAATTTTTGACCTTTTTAATAATTTTACAATTAAGTTTTTACGCTCTAGGTCTTTTTATAAAAATAATTCAATTTAATTTTATTTTTATATTCGATATTTCGCTACACCATTGGGTAGCATCGTCAGGAATTAAAAATAATTATATAATATTTAATTGAATGAAAAAATTTAAAATGATTGAAAAAACTTTTTGTCAATCAAATTTAAAAAATTAACATTTCAAAGACATTCTCATTCTAAAAGCAGATAAAGGTAACACTACTGTAGCTTTAAATAAAAAGGATTATGAAACCAGAATTAAAAATATTGTAGAAGATACTACAAAATATAATATAGTAAATAGAGATCCTACTAACAAACTACAGAAGACCAATAATGATATAGTAGAAGAACTTTTTAAACGTAAAATTATTACACCTATTGAGAAGAATAAACTTAAAACAAATATAGCTACTGCACCTAGGTTATATGGATTGCCAAAAATTCACAAAGAGGAATTTCCTTTACGACCTATTTGTTCCTTTGTTAATTCTCCATCCTATGAGTTATGTAAATATATTACGAACATATTAAAAAAGATTACGGAACATTCAAAATATAATATTAAAGACTCGCTTGAATTTAAAAATAAGATAAGAAATCTACATATAAAAGATGATGAAAAATTAATTTCATTAGATGTAGTATCATTATTTCCAAGTATACCTGTTGACTTAGCAATTCATACAATAGAAGAAAAATGGGATATTATAGAAAAATTTACAAAAATAGAGAAATCCTTATTTTTACGTATTCTCAAGTTTTGTATAGAGGATAATAGATATTTTCAATATAATCAGAAAATTTATAAACAACAGAAAGGACTTCCAATGGGATCTCCTGCTTCCCCAATTGTAGCGGATATAGTTATGGAAAAATTGCTAGATTCTTGTATTGAAAAATTAAGTATAAAACCAAGTATAATAACCAAATATGTAGATGATTTGTTTTGTGTCATTTCTGAACCAGCTGTAAACAATATGTTGCAAACGTTTAATGAATTCGATAATTGCATTAAATTTACAATAGAGAAGGAATGCGATTCTAAACTTCCATATTTAGATACCTTAATAATTAGGAAGAAGAACAAATTAGTAATGGATTGGTATCAAAAACCCACAGCTTCGGGTAGAATTATTAATTATTATTCTAAACAAAATAAACGAATAATTATAAATACAGCAAAAAATTTAATAGAAAGAGTGTTAACTATTAGTGACAGAGAATTCCACAGAAAGAATATAGATAAAATTAAAAAGATATTAAGCGAAAACAATTTCCCAATAACGCTAATTAATAGATTAATATTGCAATACAAAAGTAATAGAAAACCAAATACAAGAAATGAGACAGAACCAAAGATATATAAATCAATAACTTATGTACCGGTTTTATCTGAACGATTGAAAAATCAAAAATATTTGATACAGTTAAATACAAGATGGCATATAGAACGTATAATACATTAAATAGATTATTTAGCAAACCAAAAGATAAAATAGAAAAATTAGATATGTCAAATTTAGTGTATAAAATACCATGTAAGGGAAATGACAAAGAGAATTGTAATAAAGTATATGTAGGTACAACAAAGAATAAACTGAAAACGAGAATAGCTGGACATAAATCAGACCAGAGATACAGGGATAACATCAGTTTGCAAAAAAAAGCATTGTCTTCCCACTGTTCAAAAAGTAATCACTATCCCAACTTTGAAAATGTATCAATTCTAAATTTGGAAAATAATTATAAACGTCGTTATATGTTAGAAATGTTACAAATAATTAAAGTTCCGATTGAGAAAAGAATAAATTTTAAAGCCGATACAGAAAATGTTGCACAGAATTACAGACATTTAGTACATAAAAAATAATAGTATAATATAATCTTTAATTCTTTGTAACTTTTCCGGTGTTATTTATGTACATATATGTATAAATGTGAAATTATTTTGGTTTTTCTAAAAACTGTTTAAACATTTTTTAATATAAGAAATTGTATGTAAATATGAATAGTTTTAAAAATGTTTTTTATCATTCGTAGTAACATTTTATTTGTTTTTAAAAATTTTGTTTTTGAATGTTTTTGAAATGTTAATTTTTTAAATTTGATTGACAAAAAGTTTTTTCAATCATTTTAAATTTTTTCATTCAATTAAATATTATATAATTATTTTTAATTCCTGACGATGCTACCCAATGGTGTAGCGAAATATCGAATATAAAAATAAAATTAAATTGAATTATTTTTATAAAAAGACCTAGAGCGTAAAAACTTAATTGTAAAAGTAATTCTATGTATGTGGCTAAACTTTTGAACTGTTATAGACAGACAGCTGAAATTTTAAAGGAACCTGTGTTCCAAAGTCCACTATAGCAAATATACATTTTGAATTCAGAAATTAAAGGGTGTCCCCATAAATTATGTAATTTGAACTATATGGCCCTATTGCTGGAACCGTAAAACACAAACACTTGAAAATTAGGCAGAATGACAACTACTTTCTCTTGTATAATAACACGTATAAATATTTGGAATTATAATGTAAAGGGTGTCCCAATAGTTCATGTAATTTGATATATATGGCCAAACTTTTGAACCGTAATAGACAGACAGTTGAAATTTACAAAGAATCTTTGTGACCACGTCCTTTATAACAACAGGTCTTTAATTTAAAATTATAAATTAAAGGGTGTCCCAATATGAGAAGTTATTTGATCTATGTGACCATATATTTGAAACCGTTATATAAAAAGGCTTGAATGGTGTCCCCATAAAAGACGGATGCTGGTGATAATAGCTTAACTTTTGAACAGTAATAGGGAGAGGCTTGACATTCACTTAGTCTTTACTTCTTTTCCCTCTAATTTTGGCGCATATTTTATTTGGTTTAAATCTAAATCTTACAGATTACTTCTTACATTTTTAGTTTAGAATTGGTGCCCTTCTATCTGTTTTGAAGTCTATAGAAACCAATATTAGGTGACGATGATGAGAGTTCAATAATTTTTCTTTAACCAAATCATGTAGACCAATCTATAGAAACCAGCGTTTGGGGACGATGTTGATGGTAGTGATAATGGTGATGACGGTTACGGTTGTGATAATGGTGGCGATTATGCGAGTTTATTCATTTTTCTGCAACCAAAACGTACTCAACGTGCCTAAAGAAGTTTTCACTTCAAACAGAAAGACAGACAGGCAGGAATTGAGTTAATATTTTATTATATGTGTAGATGCAATACGAGCAGTACAGAGAACCACCATATATTCTGAGAGACCTTTAGAAAGCTTAGAGGTCCTTGATTGTTGCCACCATTGCCAAGTCGGCTATTTAAAGCAGCAACAAACCAGTATCTACTACCTAGACAGCACTATCTGCGAAATTTTTTGTTTGTCTGCAGAAAATACCCATAGTCTTTGGTGGGAATCGAACCTGCAACCCCCAAACTGATCAACTAGTATTCTACCAATTAGTCTATTGAGGCACTCTTAAGTTTGATGTGCTTAGTCATCAAGACCAATGCCGTATAGTAAAGTACTTTTTTACAATTATTTTTCTATTGAAAATATTTTGTCTAAACTTTTTGTTTATAACGATCTTCTTTACAAAATCGTTGACATCACAAATAGTTGATTTTGTGTTTTTCCTTTCTTTGTCTAAAGGACTCACAAAGTCGACTTTGATATCCTTTGAGAAATTTATTTTGTACTTCAATGGTCTTGATTTTTTATGAGTATTTGTGGCATCAATTTATGTGTGTTAATAAATGTATGTGATGTGATGTGATGTACATAACCTTTATGTGTGTAGTAGTTGTGTTCGTGCGTGCGTGCGCGTGTGTGTGTTTGTGTGCTCCATTTCACATTATGCACACATACAAAGTCTTTATTATGGAAAACCTATTTATTTTGATTTTTATTATCGTTCAAAGTACTTTTTGATATAAATTTCTGTACTTCGTCGTTTCGTAATTTTTTTTCTTGTTATTTTTTCTTTTTGTTGTTTTTACTTCTTATAATAAAAAAATACTTTTACCAGTGTGAGTGTACGTGCTGTTTACTATAAAAATAGTAAAACAGTTTGCTTATGTGTCTTGTTTTTTTTTTGGTGGTTGGTGAGATTTTGATTTGTAAAGTGAAAAGGTAATAAAACGTAATGACACATATAAATCAAGATATTAACTGTATTTTGGCGTTTCTCTAAGAGGTTAATTTTTATAACCTCCCACTTGACTTCCATTTAATATGACCAACATTATAATCACACCCATACACACACACACACACTTAGGCATTTATTATACCGACCATAAATGTTTATTAAAGATCCAGCTTAAATAAATAAGAAAAAAATACTTTATCGGTTTCATTCCTTGGTAAATTTAAAGGAAACAAATAAGAGTGATATATGCGGCAGTGCTGAACTTTAATACCCTTCATCCTTTCTAATAGTGATATTAGAAAATGCCTTAAGCTGTTGTATTTTCGATTTCATAGTCACTTATATACTCGGCTTTTAATCTAATGCTTTTCAACTTCTTTTGTATATGAAACATTTTTTGAAAATTTTTTTACTGGAGTAGATAGTAATCGAAATGGAATAAAAACAGCATTTTTTAGAATTTTTGTCTGTTTGTGTTTGCATCACGTAGAAATTATTGGATGAATTTTGATAAAATTTTGTGAGAAGGTACCTTAGTATCTCGGTTCAAATATAGAATACTTTTATTCTGTAAAGATATCTCATTCCGAAGAAAAAATAAACAAAAAGTAGTGAAAGTACGTCATTTTTCCAAATTAATGGTATTGCAAATTTGGCAGCACCTTTTATTGCACAGTGCAACACGGAAAAAAATAACCATATACGGACGACACCACTACGTGATAAAAGACCAAAAAAAAAGACCCCTGTCTCCCAGTTTTGCCCAAAGTCCTCCAGGTTTTTTTTTTATGTTCCCTCAAAGCTGTGGGGCCTCGATGTCATTTTTGCAAAAAAATGATCATTTACTCAAGCTCATATTTTGCAAACCGTTTGAAATTTTGATATACTCTGAGGCAAAGTTGTAGCTCTTGTCATAAAGAACAAAAATTGTTAACATATAAAATCAAAAAAACTTCATCTTCAAGGTCAAAATCGCAAAAAACTTAAAAAAATTAAATTTTTTTACATTTTTTCCCCTGTTCAGGTCCAGAGGTAGCAAACCGTTCAAAATTCAAGGAAACAATCAACTACAAAATGGAACCTAGGATCTCAATAAACAACTTTCTAGAACATATAAACTTCCTAGGAATGATTCTGAACACCGTTTAGGTAGCGCTTAGGTAGCTAAAAAATTTTCGGGAAATTTTTCACTTTTGCGGCTACCTAAGCGCTACCTAAAAAATTACACAGTGTGTTATTGTTAAACACTATTTATAGAACTCTACAATAATTTCAAAAGTATATATTTAATTTTTAGAACTTTATATAAAGCCCTTATTTGTGAGTAATTACCCAGGGATGGGTACCTTTATATAAATTAAATATATAAAACTTAGCTGAAGCCCTAGTAAGAGTCTTAATATTTGTTATGGATTACTTTCAAAGCAAAATCGAACAAAATACTGTCAGCACTCTGGTGATGTGGCGAGTGCGAGTCATATTCACACGAGAAGGGTTCCATATTACGTTCAATATATAACTTGAAAAGTACATGATTTAAATTTTTTCTAAAGGGAACCATTTAGTTTTTAATTTGATTACTTTACTAGCCACACACGTTGTATCCATCCTGACAATATTTTGCTCGATTTTGCTTTGAAGTTATTCCTCATCAATTCTAAGATTATAGTGCTTCAGTTATGGTTTATTTATTTACTTCATATAAAGGTACCCATCCCTGGATAAAATTCTAAAATTTATAAAAAATTCTAAAAATGATTCTAAGGCTCTGTAAAAGGTGTTTTTAAATATTTAAATAACATTGTAATTCCACAAAGTAATGGCGCCTAATAATGTGCAATAGTTTTTAAAATATTTTCAGAATACCCCAGTTTTAAACCGGAAATTGCGTTTTTTTCACTGCTTTTCTCTACTTTGTCTTGGAAATTTGATATTTTGCGAAAAAAAATATCCTATATTAGAGTCAGGATGCTATGGTACCTCCTCCCAAAATTTTGTTAAAATCCATCTAGTAGTTTTTCCGTGATACGAACACAAATCAAAAGCAGACAGACGGAAATGAGTTACTCTTTAAATATATGTTACACTTCAATCACGTCCCATGGTGACACCCTGTAACTGTTACTTTTTATTATAGCGAGCATAGTACTATTACGCTGCATACATTTTAAGTGTCAGCCTATAACGTTTACATGAGAAACCCAGAAATCATCAAAATCAAGATACTACCTAAATATGGTTGAAAAAAAGGCCTTATATGCAAAAATTACGTTACTATCGGAACACCCTTTAATTTTTATTTTTTATACTTCTTAATTAAGCATATATAGTTCTAAATACTCTGTGTAAATTTGAAGCCTATTACTAGTCAAAAAATTAGAATATTTATGAGAATCTTACGTCACGTTGTTAAAAAGTTACGTTAAAAAGGTACTTTTTGTTAAAATTAATTTTTTTTTGCTAAAAATGCACTATTATTAAAAAGGTAGTTTTTTATTAATAATGTCATCCTTTATAAAGAATTGTACGAAAAAATGAATTCTTTCTACATTGAACCTCAGACAATTTAATAATAAAGTACTTTTTGTTAAAAAGTACTTTTTGCTAAGCATTGTTTTTTGCTAAAAATGTATTTTTAATAAACATTTATTTTTGGTAAAAAAATATTTTCTGGAAAAAATTAATTATTTGATATAAAGGTACTTTTTGGGTAAGAAGTACTAGTTGTTCTCTTTTACCTTAAAATATATTTTTTGTTTAAAATTTTATCTTTTTTCAATGCACTTTTAAGAAGTTTAAACGTTGTTTTTATTTTTATTTTTTGATAAAAATTAATTTTTTTAGTATTAAGGAACTTTTTGGTTAAAAAATACAATTTTTTTTTCTTTTACTTTAAAGGATATTTCTTAAAGTACTGTTAAGAAAGTTACTTTTTGTTACTTTTAAATATTTAATTCAAAAGTTCTTTTAATTTTATTACAAAATTTTTACTATTTAATTAAAAAATCATTTGTTTACTTACTGTTAAGTTAAAATATATTTTGTTTGTTAAAATTTGTATGTTTTGTTAAAAAAGTATGTAGTACTTTTATAAAAGAAAATATTTTTTTCAAAAAAATTTTTTTTTTAACTTTTTGTTAAAAGCCCTTTTTGTTAAAAATTTAAAAGTACTTTTAGTACTAAAAAGGTCCTTTTCCGCAAAAAAGTACCACGTGCTTTCTTTTAACTAAAAACATAAATATTTGGTTGGAAATTCGACATTTAAGATAAATGCACTTCTATACAAATTTTTGTTAAAAATGTACTTTTATTTTAAAAGTTATTTATTGTTACTTTTGGTTCAAAAGTACTTTTTGTTAAAAATATACTTTTTGTTAAAATATTGTTTTTTTTTTGTTAAAAAATGCTATTGGTTTTCTTTTAACAAAAAAATAAATATTTTGTTAAAATTTATACGTTTAGGATAAAAGTACTTTTTTAATAGATAATTTTATTTATATAAAAGAAAAATTTTGTTACTTCTAGTTTAAAAGTTACTCCTTTTTTTAAAGTATTTTTGTAAAAATTTTGTTTTTGTAAAATGGTACTTTTTGGTAAAAAATACTTTTTGCTTTATTTTACCATAAAATATGTGTTTTTTCTTTTAAAATTTTACTTTTGAGTTAAAAGTACTTTTAAAAAACTGTAAACGTTATCTTTTGTTAGTTTAAATTCTAATTTAAAGTACTTTCAAAATAACTTTTCTAAAAATTTACTTATAGTAAAAAATTACTTTTTAATTAAAAATAATACTATTTGGGTAAAAGTAAAAAGTAAAAATATATTTTTTGTTAGTAAAAGTACCTTTAAGTAAAAAATACTTTTAGAAAAGAAAATGTTTATTAAGAATTTTTGTTTAAAATAGTTTTTTGTTAATTTTTAGTGTAAAGTACTTTTTTTTAAAAAGTTTTTTAAAAGTTCCATTGGAATTCTATTTATATATTTTTTTTATATACATATTTTTTGTTAAAAACTTTACATTATTTTGAAAGTATTTTATTAAAAAAACATTTTTGTTTAATAACTATTTAAAGTTTAAAAGTTCTTTACTTCTAACTTGTAAGCAAACACAGAAAAATTGTTTGCTCCAATCAAAGCTATTAATCAGTTTCAGATAAAAATTTAATTAAACTTTAAATTGATTTAATTTTTTTTATTATTTAATTGAAAGATTATTTCATTCTTTCTGAATTAATAGTATATATGAATTAATTAAAAAATTGATTACATTTGTATCCGAAATTAATAAAAACCGTTAATTGGTGCAATTATTTTTTTCTGTGAAAATATTTTTGTTAAATATTTACTTTTTGATAAAAATGGGGTTTTTGGTTAAACATTTTTTTTTTTAACTGAAAGTATATTTTCAGTTATGAATTGTACCTTTGGGTGAAAAGTACTTTAATACAAAGAAAATTTTTATTGTAAATGTACTTCTTGTTTAAAAGCTACTTTTCATTAAAAATACTGTATTTTTCGAAGGCTCTTTTCCCTTAAAGTGTTATTTTATTCTGAATATTTTTATATTAAATAACTACATTTTATTAAATTTAACATTTTGTTGAAAATGTACGTTTTACTAAAAAGGTACTTTTTGTTTAAAATATACCTCTTTTAAGCTTAATTTGCGCTAAAAATAATTTTAATTATAAATTTGGGCATTTCATCCATTTACATAATGAAAAAATTATTTTGTTTTTTTAATTATTCATTTACTTTAAATTAACATTGCGGCACAAAAAAACAAAACACAAAAAAGCAATAAAATAATCCATTTGTAATTTTGGTAATTAAAATGATTTTGCAAATATCCTTTAATACCTAAAACACATACTTACATGTATGAATATGGAAGTGTTTAAAAAAAAACTGCAAATATTGACAAAATTAACAAATAGAAAATTCGTTTTAAAAATTTATTTAATTAAATTTGAAATCAACCCAACAAAGATTTTGTAATAAAATAAACATTAGAATAATTAAATATAAACAAATTTTATTACAAATGAATGTAACATTAAATTAATACCTGGTAATTGTTAAATAATTGTCTACAGTTTTTTGTTCATTTTCTCTATTTTAATTATTATTATTATTATGAATTTAATTTTTTTTGTATGATGTTTAACTAATTAAATTTTCAATAATGAAAATGAAATAAAAAATAAAAAAAAGAAATAAAATTGTTAAGTGAAAAGGAAAAAGAGTACATTAAGTCCTTTCCCTTCATTCCTTTAATGATTCATTCGTTAGTTCTTGCTAAACGATACATAAACACTTGGATAGTGAAGTTTCGTTGTCATGACGTCATTGATGTACAAAATTAATTGTGTGCTAATGACGTTGTTAATTAGACCAATGATGAGGATGATGATGATGATGATGGCGATACAGCTGCTAACGTCTATAATGATGAGCAGGTTATTGGGGTTTTAATGTATTAAGCAGCTACTTCATTCTAAATACGAGTACATATTATTGTTATACTTAAAAAAGGGTTCTATTAAAATATGGATTTATAATACTTTATATTTTTTTAATAATTATAATTATATTATAATATTATTATATATTATAATATTATTATATTATCTTACTAGCAGTGCCTGCCACGTCGCGGGCGTCCTGACAGTATTTTCCTCCTTTTTGCATTGAAAGTATTCCACACCAATTGTAAGACTCTTGCCTTTATAGTGCTTCAGTTAGGGTTTATGTATTTACTTTATATAAAGGTACCCATCCACTGATAAAATTCTAAAATTTATAAAAAATTCAAAAAATTATTGTAAAGCTCTGTAATTATAATTATTTATTCAAATGGCAATGATTTTTAAAGTATCCCACTTTCAAAAATAAAAGGTGCGCAAAATATCCCAGTTTTAAAACGGAAATTTCAGTACCTTTAAACCGGAAATTGCGTTTTTTAACTGCTTTTCCTGCACTTTCTCTTTGAAATAAGATATCTCTGCGGAACAAGTATCCTATATTGCAATCAGGATGCTAAGGTACCTCCTCACAAAATTGTGTTAAAATCCATCTAGAAGTTTTTACGTGATGCAAACACAAATGAAAAGCAGACAGACAGACGAAAGTGAGTTACCATTTGATTATATGTATAGATTATAATTAAACTATATTAATTAATTAATTATATATTATAATTATTAAAATTATTTATATTTATAACTATAATTACCATATTATAATTTATATTATAGCTATATAGTTATATTATTATAAATTCATAATATTATAATATAAATTATAATTAAATTATAATTTATATTAAATTATAATAAATTATAAAAAGATAACTGCGTAGACGACGCAGAGCACACCTTCTTCAGCTGTGACAGATGGAGAACAGAACGACAGACTGTAGAACAACTCGTTGGAGAAATATCCCCGGAAAACATTGTGGGATATATGTTGAAAGACGAAAACACTTGGAAACACATATCAACTTTCATAGAGAAAGTGTTACGTGAAAAAAAGCGGGACCTAGACGTAGGTGCAACGACAGCTGTTCGATAAAAACAAAAGAGGAGCCCCGCCCCGAAGCAATACGAAAGTGGTCCCGGGGCGGAGAAATGGCTCAAAAAATGGGGGGTTTTTAGTGGATGCAAGCTCAACATACCAGAACTGTGACGACAGCTCCTGAGATGCGTTAGGCATGTTTTTCCTCCCAACCCGAAAAAAAAAAAAAAAAAATTATAATTATAATATAATAATTATATAATTATAACTATATAATTATATAACTATAAATTTATAATTATAATTATATAATATAATTATATAATAACTATATATTGTTATAATTATAATTGATATTATAATTATATAACAATATAATTATTATGTTATTATAATTATAATTTTATAATTATGTAGGTGTAATTATATAATTATTATATTATAATTATATAATTGTAATATAATTATATATAGCTATAATAATATAATTATAATATAATTATAATTATATTTATAATATTAATATAATTTTATAATTATACATAATAATTTATAATTATAATAACATAATAATTATATTGTTATATAATTATAATATCAATTATAATTATAACAATATATATTATAATTATAATTATAATATATAATTATAACAATATATATTATTATAATTTTATTATTATTATAATTATAATTATTATTATAATTTTATTATTATTTTTTTTTATTATTAATTTTATTTTATTATTTTTATAATTATATTTATATTTATATTTATAATTATAATAAATTATTAATTTTGAAAATTTAATTATTATTAGTCGAACTGTATATATATTACATACAATGAAATTTTATAATCAAGCTTAAGTTCGTTTTTATACTCTCTAAGAAAGAATTAATTAAATTACAAATTAGGTGATAATATTAAAGAAAAATTGGGAAAATTTTTAGACACCAGCACGAGCAGAATGCACATTTTCTAGACTGCCACGTCCGTCATCTAATCTACTTAGGGTACTGTTTTAGTTTATTTAACCAACCAAACCCAGATAAAGGAATACGAGAAAACTTGTATTCAATTATCAATCGTCAGTTGGTGAGAACGAAGTCTAATTAATTATTAGTATAATTATATTGATAGCTATTTGTGTCCATCTCTTCCTAACTACTACTTACAACTATTAACAGTACATGCAGTTACGGAGCCACAGCTGTGTGGCTTGTGTATTAGCTTATGTTGCAGGAAAACAATTTTTAGGAAAAGAAAAATTATCGGAGGCATAAAGACCATATCCGAAAATTTATATGAACCTAAGAAATTTAAATTCTCTCTTAATTCTATCGTTAGACTATTAATTATCTCTTTTTAATTAAAAGTAACTCAACCGGGATTTAAACGAACCGGTCTCAACTAAGATAATTGTTTCATTTGCTGTTGTTTCAATTTGTATTTGTTTTAGTTTGTTGCGTTGCGTTTTTACTACTACAAAAAAAAAAAAAAAAAACAAAAGTTTTAATGATTTTAATGGAACTTTTTATATCACTGTGACTTTTAGTTTTTGTTTTGCCTCGCTTTTGTTTTCCAATTGTGGTTTTAATAACTTACTGGAGACGCAAAAAAATTGTGTGTAACACAATCTTATCAAGTCATCAACATCTTTAAACTTGACATAGAAAAAGTTAAATACAACTCTAGCTGTTTTCACACAATTCACAAATTAAAAATGGCATATAAGTACAAGCAAGTGTTAAAATATTAACCCTTTGTGGGTTGTAATATTAAAGTTACGGAAGTTTTTCA
The DNA here is from genome assembly GCA_949628195.1 of Phasia obesa. Taxonomy (NCBI): domain Eukaryota; kingdom Metazoa; phylum Arthropoda; class Insecta; order Diptera; family Tachinidae; genus Phasia; species Phasia obesa. Next base: position 200,055,850 of record OX451215.1, read on the forward strand.
AAAGCTCTGAGCTTCATACTAAGCAAAATACTTAAAATTTTTTTCGAATTTCTGTTGGTTTTCTTTATATTTGTAACATAAAAAATTATTTTTACTTAAATTCGAAATTAAGTTCGAATTTTCGATTCTCACAAAACTTACTTAAACTTTGTAGTTTTTAATATTAAAATTTTATAATTGAATTTATAATTAAATTTGAATTTATTTTAAGAGCTTATATTAATTAATATAATAGCTTATATTATTAATATAATTTTTTAATAGCGGTATCTGTTACATCTGCTTTAATATTCAGACAATGATGAAAAACCCCACGACGAAAGATAAAATTCAGCAATGGGACGATTTTTTTTCTTGATAAATGGCTATGTTATCAAGCAAGATTGCCGGATATAAGACTTCACTTAACTACGCGAGGTTCACCAGAAAGCAATGCTTTAAAAAAAAATTAATGTTCGATGCGAATTGTAAGCCAGTGCACTGTGGGGCAGAATCAAAATATTTTGGAAATAAATTAGCCACATGTAAGGGGTTAGGCTGATTGATTCAAAATTTGACATAAGCATAGCAGAGGAGTATCTAAGCTTAAGATTGACGCTGGGCATCATCCACTTGCCAGGATAATCTCGCACCTGCAAAATATTTTACAGCTTGCCATTTCTTCCATTTTTTTTAGATTTTTAAAAGTTACACATGGTCTTAAAGGTCTAGTTAATACATACAAAATTTCGCTTTAATCTATAAATTATGTTTTTTCGACATTAAGTTCGAATTTTCGAACCTTATTAAACTTAAAAACTTTAAATGTTTGACTTAAGAAAAGTTTTTTATAATATATAGCCTTTTAAACTTACAACACTATTCCAAAAATTTATTTTAAAATTTATGTTCGAAATTTCGAAGATAGTTTAAAAATTATTTTTTTTTGTGTGAAATAAATTTTACTTAATTTAAGCATAAGAATAGGTATACTAATAAAATTCGAAAATATGTTCGAATTTCGAAATATAAAAAAAATCTGTTGTATAGAGTGTTATAGACATAGTAAGTTAATATTTTGAGAGAAACCGTAAAAAACAAATTATTTAAGTATGTTCGAAATATATAACATAATTTCGAATTTGCAAATTTTCGTAAGATAACAATTATGTTATGTTTCTTATGCAAACATTGATATTTTGAAGTTTTATTTCGTTCGAAAATTCGAACATTATTTCGAAATTAATTTTACGGCTCAAATATAATGATATAATTTAAAAATTTATAAAAATTATGAATTAACAAGTTATTTGAGTATGATTTAAATATCGAAAATTAATTTCGAATTTTCGTAAATAAATTTAGATCTTTCCAGATTTCCTGCTAATTATATCGCAAGGGGAAAGTGAACTAAGTGATAGGGACCTAACACTTTCTATGAAAGGGACCTCTTACTTTAACATGGCTATGGCCTAGAAGGAGTTAATTTTATACAATACACTGTGGTATACAATTACTGTAATCTAATCTCTACGAAATTTATCCTGACTTTTTGTATCATTTTCAATTTGTGAAGTCATGCGATAAGTACGACTGGAATAACACACTGTGTAATTTTTTAAGTCATGGCAAAATAACCATATACGGAAACCACTACATTATAAAAGACCAAAAAAAAGACCCCTGTCTCCCAGTTTTGCCCAAAGTCCTCCAGGCAAAAGTGAAAAATTTGCGGCTACCTAAGCGCTACCTAAACGGTTTTAAGAATCATTCCTAAGAAGTTCATATGTTCTAAAAAGTTGTTTATTGAGATCTTAGGTACATTTTTGTAGTTGATTGTTTCCTTGAATTTTGAACGGTTTGCTACCTATGGACCTGAACAGGGGAAAAAAGGTAAAAAAAATTGAATTTTTTAAAGTTTTTGCGATTTTGACCTTGAAGATGAAGCTTTTTTGATTTTATATGTTAACAATTTTTGTTCTTTATGACAAGGGCTACAACTTTGCCTCAGAGAGTATATCAAAATTCCAAACGGTTTGCAAAATATGAGTTTGAGTAAATGATAATTTTTTTGCAAAAATAACATCGAGGCCCCACATCTTTGAGGGCCCATAAAAAAAAACCTGGAGGACTTTGGGCAAAACTGGGAGACAGAGGTCTTTTTTTAACCGACTTCAAAAAAGAAGGAGGTTATCTATTCGTCTGAATGTTGCTTTTTTTTTTTTATGTATGTAACCGCAGAACTCAGCCATTTCTGAACCGATTTAAAAATTTTTTGCTTTATTTGAAAGGTTATGCTTCAAGGTTGGTCCCATTTTAAAAGCAGTTCATTATATTAAAAATTAAAGGGTGTCCCCATACAACATACATGTTTTTTACGTGTATTAAGAACCGTAAAGGGCAGCAAATTAAAATTTTAAAAAATTGCGTGCCGCTATAGCTCCCAACAGCAGAGATTAATAAAAAAATAAACTTAAAATTTAAAGGGTGTCCCCATAGGTGACATAATATGACTTATTTGGCTCTATCTTATGAACCGTTATAGACTAAACCTTGAAAATTTGACGGAATGTCGACTACTATGACCGTTATAATAAAATGTATAAATACTCAAAATTTTAAATTAAAGGGTGCTCCAATAGTTCATTTAATTTGATGTATATGGCCATACTTTTGAATAGTTTTATACAGACCGCTGAAATTTACAAAGACCCTGTAGTGCTAAGTCAGCTATAACAAAAAGTATAAAATTTTGAATTTGGAACTAAAAGGGTGTCCCAATAGTTAATGTAATTCTATGTATGTGGCCAAACTTTTGAACTGTTAGAGACAGACAGCTGAAATTTACAAGGAACCTGTATTGCAAAGTCCACTATAGCAAGTGTACAATTTGAAGTTAGAAATTAAAGGGTGTCCCCATAAATTATGTAATTTGATCTATATGACCCTATCTTTTGAACCGTTAAACACAAACACTTGAAAATTAGGCAGAATGTCCACTACTTTCTCTGGTATGATAACATATATAAATATTTGGAATTATAATGTAAAGGGTGTCCCAATAGTTCATGTAATTTGATATATATGGTTAAACTTTTTAACCGTTATAGACAGATAGTTGAAATTTACAAAGAATCTTTGTGACCAAGTCCTCTATAACAACAGGTCTTTAATTTAAAATTGTAAATTAAGGGTGTCCGAATAGGTGATGTTATTTGATCTGTGTGCCCCTATCTTTGAAACCGTTATAGACAGAGGCTTGACGGATGCTGGTGATAATAACTTAACTTTTAAACAGTAATAGGGAGAGGCTTGACATTCTTTATTTTTTTCCCTCTAATTTTGGCGCATCTTTTATTTGGTTTAAATCTAATTCTTACCGATTACTTCTTACATTTTTAGTTTAGAATTGGTGCCCTTCTATCTGTTTTGAAGTCGGTTTTTTTTTGCAAGAATTATTTTAGGTCTTTTATCACGTAGTGGTGTCCGTATATGGTTATTTTTTTCCGTGTTGCACTGTGTAATTGTCCACAATTTCCTGCAGGGATAAAAGTGTGAAACTTATGACAATTATTAAAAAATCACTCTTCCACGATTTCTGAAAATAGGTGTGGTACAAAAAGTTCTAAAATAAACTTTTACAAAATATAAAAAAAAAATCATCTTAAATATATTCATTAATTTATAAAAAAACGGGAAAAAACTAAAAAAATATATATTCGAAATTGATTGGATTTGTTCCGCCAGTAAATAAAATACTAAAATGGTACCATTTTAAACGCGGCTTGAAAATGATGTCTTCAGATCGAAAGCGCTCGCCAAACGTACCAAAACAACAGCCAGTGACGACGGTCGTCACCGAAAGGTATGACAACAGTATATATTCGAAACTTAAGGCTTAATTTCGAATATGCGAAATTATTAGTTTCGAATTTACATATTAATTTTTTTTTCAATAATATCATAAATCAAACTAATGCATGACAAAAAAGTTTTTCATTTAATTTTAGATAAAATAATTCCACGAAATAAAAAAGAAATATTTATGTTTTTATACAACAGCTTAAATATTTTATGCGATAAATATCACTTTCCCTTAAAAGAGCAAAAAAACCATATCAGTTTATGATGACAAAACACTTTAATGACTATTTTAAAAATAGTAAATTGTGATTTAAGTTTTTTATTGCGTTGAAATATTTATTAAAAAATTGTAAAAAATTATTTAAAATAAAAACTGCGCGGTCCCCTGCAATGTTTGTCATTTTCATGTAAATTTAATCTGAAATTTTATACATTTTCATTTAATCAAATTTTATATGTAAGTGATCATAGGTATCGTTATTTATTTATATCTCACAGCTATTGTTTTGTTATTCAATTGTACACTCTTTATTGGGATTTAAATTTTTTTTTTATTGTCCCTAAGAAAACTTTAGTAAAAAATCATAGTAAAAAATAAAAAAAAAGTACTTAATTAAATAGTACTTTTTTGATGTTTTGTTAAGTATGAAATATTTGTTATTATTTATTGTCCCTAAGAAAACTTTAGTAAAAAATCATAGTAAAAAATCAAAAAAAAAAGTACTTAATTAAATAGTACTTTTTTGATGTTTTGTTAAGTATGAAATATTTGTTAAAAGGTACTTTATGCTTGAAGACATTAAAAATTAATTAAAAATTTACGTTTAGTAAATACATTTTATGTAAAAAATGTATTTTATTTTTAATGAATTATTTTGTAAAAAAGGTACTTTTTCATAATTTTTTCGATTGCGGCATCCTTCTTCAGCATTCTTCTGTTCTATCTACTGTTGGTGGTGTTTATTGCCTATCATTGATTTAACCAAGTTCAGATAATAGAATACGATAAATTTTTATTCAATCGTCTATAGTCAGTTGATGAGAACAAAGTCTACCACCACCTAAACCTTCCCCCTGATTTACTGTTGCTTCCACCAACTTTTGGTTACCAAAATTAATTTTTGGTGATAATGTACATTATGGTAAATGGTACTTTTTGTTAAAAAGGTATTTTATGTCATTATTGTTAAAAATTTTATATTTGAAAGTTTTTTTTTTTTTGTTAAAATTGTACTTTTTAATGAAAAGAAACTTTAGCAAGAAAGTACGTAAAATATAATTTTGTTAAAAAGCAAATTTAGGTAAAAAAGTGCGTAAAATATAATTTTGCTAAAAAAGTATATACATTGTGAAAACAATATTTTTTGTTATATCTTTTGCGTTAAATAGTATTTTTCATTCAAAAGGTACTATTTAATTAAACGATTTTTCATTTACTAAACGCTTTAATCCTTTTTGGATTAAAATACTTTTGCTACATATATAGCATACATAGATTTTGTAAATTAGTACCTTTTGGCAAAAAAGTACTTAAAAATGTATTTCGTTAAAAAGGCAATTTATGTCAAAATGGTTTCTTTTGGTAAAACATACATTTTTTTTAAATGTATTATTTGTTAAAAAGGTAGTTTTTGTTGAAAAGGTATTTTTTTAATAAGATACTTTCTGGTAAAAAGGTAATTTATATCAAACCGGTACTTTTTGTTAAAAAGGTATCGTTTGGTAACAACAAACTTTTTATTTTATTATTTTTGTTTAAAATGTATTTTTAGATATCAAGGTACTTTTTGTTAACAATATGCCTTTTTGTGTTGTCAAGTTTTTTTCAAAAGGGTAATTTTACTTAATACTTCTTGTTTTTAAAAGGTTTTTTGTTTTGGTAACAAGGTACTTTTTGTTAAGATTTTTCTTGAAAAGGTTTTTTTTTTGTTAAAGTTACAGTTTTATTGAAAGGGTATTTTTTGTTAAAATGATTTATAGTCTTAAGATTTTTTTTCGTTAAGAAGGTAAGGGAGGCACAAAGGTTACCGAGCCACCAAGTTCTGCAGATTGAGTGGTAGTCTACCATTCTAAGAGTTACGAGTTCTATTCTAATCGAACCTTAGATAGTGTTGTCTTAAAGCAAAAAAAAAATTAAAAAGGGTACTAAAAAGCTACTTAAAAGGTATTTTCTTAACAAAAGATCATTTTTGTATAAACTTTTTTTTAAAAAGCTTTATTTTGAAAATGTTATTTTTGCTAGAAAGGCACCTTTTGGTTAAAGGTATTTTTTGATAGCATCTTAAATTTAATTAAATAGGTACTATTTGTTCAAACAGTTTATTTCTAATAAAATATAATTTGAGCTGGAGTTATTTATTTGTTAAAAATTAACTTGTGTGAAAAGTATTTTTTTTTTGTAATATACTTTTTATGAAAAGTTACTTAGTTTTTATTAAATTTGTACTTTTTATTTCAAAAGTACCTTTTTCAAAAATGAAATTTTGGTAAGATAGCATTTTTTAAAAAGGCTTAATTTGTTTGGTTTTGGTTTAATTCACACTATTTCTAAGATTAGTTTTGAAAAAGTCCTTTCTGTTCAAGAGATAATATTTGCCAAAAGATAACTTTCTGTGCAAGATAACTTTCAAAGGTTACTTTTGGAAACAAATGTTACATTTCAAAAAGGTACTATCTAAAAATTCTACTTTCTAAAAAATACTTTAAAAAAGTACTTTAAAAACTAAAGTTCTTTTTTTTTAATAAGAATTTTATTAAATATGTATTTTCAAAAACTTGTTTAAATATTTCAAAATATTTGTTATTTTCTAAAAAAGTACTTTTAAAAATAGTACTTTTAAATAAAGCCTTTAAAGAATTTTTAAAGAAGTTGTTTTAAATAGAAGATATTTTTTATTAATAATTTTATTAAATAGATGTGACCCAGTCTATGAAAAGGTGGCTTATGACTCAAAAACAAAATTTCGTAAAATTAGCTGTTAAAGATAAACAATGCAACAATGCAACATTTTTCAGTCATAAGCCACCTTTTCATAGGCCGGTTCACACATATATATAAAAAAAAAATTTAGATATTTTAAAGTTAATGTTACTTTTAAAAAAGTATTTTTAAAAAGTACTTTTTAAAAATTCTTCAAACACCTTTTAAAAACGATCTTTTAAAAAGAAGATATTTTTATTAAGAATTTTATTCAATATATATTTTCAAAATTTTTTTTAAATATTTAAAATAATTCTTACTTTTAAAAAAGGTACGGTATAGAAACTGCACTTTCTAAAAGAGTACTTTAAAAAAGTACTTTTAAATAAGGCCTTTAAATTTTTTTAAAAAGTTGTTTTAAATAGAAGATATTTTTTATTAAGAATTTAGTACTTAAAAAATCTATAAAAAAGTACTTTAAAAAAAAGGTCTTTAAAGAACTTTAAGAAAAAGTCATTTTAAAAGATATTTTTTATTAACAATTTGATTGAATATATAATTTCAAAAATTTTTTTAAATATTTTAAAGTTAATGTTACTTTTAAAAAAGGTACTTTATAAAAACTGTACTTTCCAAAAAAGTACTATTTAAAAATGTCTGAAAAACTTTTAAAAATGTTCTTTTGAACAGAAGATATTTTTTATTAAGAATTTTATTGAATATATATTTTTAAAAAGTTTTTTTTTTATATTTTTAAAAGATACTTTTATATAAAATATTAGCTGTGCCCGACACTTCGTGGGTGTCCTAACAATATTTTGCTCAATTGAAAGATTCTTACTTTTATAGTGCTTCAGTTATGGTTTATGTATGTACTTTATATAAAGGTAATAATTCCTGGATGTAATTGTAAAATTTATAAAAAGTTCTAAAACTCTAAAAATGATTATAAACCTCTGTAAAAGGTGTTAAAAAAATATTTAAATAACAATGTAATTCCCTAAATTAAAATACAAATCAAATACAAATTTTATTCAATTGGTGCCTAATGTTGCGCAATAGTGTTTAAAATATTCCAGTTTTAAACCAAAAATTTCAGTACCTTTAAGCGGGAAATTGCGTTTTTTTAATGCTTTTTCTCCACTTTTTTTTTTTGGAAATGAGATATTTTTTCGGAAAGTATCCGATATTGAAATCAGGATGCTAAGGTACCTCCTCACAAAATATTGTTAAAATCCATCCAGTAGTTTTTACGTGATGCGAACACAAATTAAAAGACAGACAGACGGAAATCAGTTACTCTTTTTATATTAAAAAATTTTTTTTTTTAATATTTTAAAATAATTGTTAATAGGTACTATATAGAAAAGTACTTTTAAAAAAGTACTTTAAAAGTATTTTTTAAAAAGTACTTTTAAAAAAAGTGCTTTTAAAAAAAGTACTTTTTAAAAAGTTCTTTAAAAAAAACTTTAAAAAACTACTTTTAAAAAAATTTTAATAACATTCTTTTAACTATAAGATATTTTTTATGAAGAATTTTATTGAATATATAAAAGTACTTTTTAAGAAAGTACTTATAAAAAGGTACTTTTAAAAAAATCTTTAAACAAATTTTAATAATGTGTTTTTAAATAGAAGATAGTTTTTATTAAGAATTTTAGTGAATATATCAAAGTACTTTATAAAAAAGTACTTATAAAAAGGTACTTTTAAAAAAATCTTTAAACAAATTATTAAACAAATTTTTAAATAGAAGATATTTTTTATTAAGAATATTATTGAATATATATTTGAAAAATTTTTTTTTTAAATATTTAAATATTTGTTATTGAGATTTTTATTGAAAATATATTTTTAAAAAATTCTTAAATTTATTAAAATTATATATTCGTATTGATATTGTTATTTTATGTATGAGTTTGAACCATAATAACAACCAATAAATATTAAAATTTAAAGATTCTGATTTAGGTCCGCACAAAACTTTTTTTCTTCTTCCATATTTGCTCTAATTTCAATAGCAAAAAATTGCTTTGTTTTTAAATCAGTGAATTTAACCTTTTTTTTTTGCCACAGCAACAAAAACTTTTTGTTTATTTCCCTTTGTTGCAATTGCAAAATATATAAATACTATTTCAATTTAATATATTTTTTAGAAAAATTCCACACACAGAAAGCTGTAATAGTTTTTTTTTAAATATTGAAAATGAAAAAAACTGAGTAAAGTTCGCATTAAATGAAATTTCATGAATGCACTTTATGATGAAATAAAACAGATACTGCCACTCACAAACTCACACATGATTTAAATACATCACACATATGTGTATACACACACACAGTGACACACTGACACACACACTATTGCGGCAATCAGAGGAAACCAAATGAGAGGAAATGGCACCAACGAGTTTACAAAAAAAAAGCGACAACAACCAAACCGAACAGCGAAAAGTAACAGTTGTTACGTTTTTTATTCGCCTCCCTCCTTTTTGTTTCGTACTGCTCATTGTTGCTGTTGCATTTTTCCGAGTTAAAATGCAAAAATTTATATTCAGTCTGTATAATTTTTCCGCTTTTTATTTATTTATTTTTTTTCGTTGCTGCCTTTTTGTATCATGATTTAAACATCATGTGAGTTTTTCCTTCTTCTTAGTGGAAATTGAAACTTTAATTACAGCAAATACGTGCCGTGCCGCATGTGTAAATGTGTTAATGTGTGTGTGAGTGTAACACATACTTTTACTTGCAGCTGGTTGTTTAAGAAACACCGGAAAGAAATAAAGTTATAAATCCCGAGTTTCTTGTTTTTTTTTCTTTTTTTTGTTACAAATGTGAACTTAAAATTAAAAATACGAAAAGTTTTAATGGCACAGTTTACAATTTAATCAGAAGGAGATTTTTGCGAAAATAATTAAATGAAATTTTTTTTATCAAAAAGTAGGTATAATAATGTTGATAAAAATTTGTTGTTGCTTTGAAAAGTATTTTTTGTTGAAGTAGAATCTTTTTCTTTATTGTTTTTTGTTTATAAGCTATAGATTTAAAATAAGGTACTTTTTTTTAAAAGTACTTTTTATTTAAAAGGTATAATAATGTTCATAAAAATTTGTTGTTGCTTTGAAAAGTATTTTTTGTTGAAGTAGAATCTTTTTCTTTATTATTTTTTGTTTATGAGCTATAGATTTAAAATAAAGTACTTTTTTTAAAAGTACTTTTTATTTAAAAGGTATAATAATGTTGATAAAAATTTGTTGTTGCTTTGAAAAGTATTTGTTGTTGAAGTAAAATCTTTTTCTTTATTATTTTTTGTTTATAAGCTATAGATTTAAAATAAAGTACTTTTTTTAAAAGTACTTTTTATTTAAAATGTGCTTTTTATTTAATACGTTCCTTTTTAAATGGTAATTTGGCTAAAAAAGTCCCTTTATTAAATTATTTCAAATAACTTTATGTTTCAAAAATTATTTTTGTTTAAATTGTGCATTTTGCTTCAAATATAATTTTGGTACTTTTGTTAAAAAATTACTTTTTTGTTAAGAAATTCCTTTTATTCAAAGACAACTTTTTGTATATTTAAATGTTTTATTTTTCTTATAAGGTACTTTTTCTTCCAAAAGTACTTAGTATCTATTTAAAGAAAATTTTTTGCTAAAAAACTTGATTTTTGATTAAAACGTACAATTTGTTCAAAAAGTTTTTTTGTATTCAAATTAAGTTTTTGGTTTAGCAACTTTTTTTTTGTTCAAATATATAAAATTCTGTATAAAATTTACTTTTTAAAGAGGTAAAACTACCTTTAAAAGGCATTTGATGTTTAAAAGTTAATTTTTGTTTTTCTGGTACTTTTTTGTTTAAAAGGCAATTATTCATAAACGGCTGCTTCTAGTCAAAGAAAATTAAAAGAAAATTATTTTAGCTAAAAGGTTAACATTTTTTAAAGGTAATTGTTGTTTTAAAGGTACTGTTTTTTAAAGGCACTATTTGTTTTGAAGTTAATTTTTGTTTAAAAGGTACCATTTGATTAAAAGGTACTTTTTTAAAATGTTTATTTTTTCCAAAATATACTTTTTGTGTAAAAGATAATTTTTTTAAATTGCTTTTTTGTTTAAAAAGTAGTTATTTTTAAAAGGTACTTTTTTTGGTTTTAAAGTACTTTTTGTTTCAATGTACCTTTTTGTTTAAAAGATATATTTTTCTTTAAATATTACTTTTGTTTAAAAGATAATTTTTATTAAAAATATATTTTTGTTAAGAAGCTACTTCCTATTTAAAAAGGAACTTTTTGCGTGGTACTAAATATTTATTTAGTACCATGAAAGCTGTTTTTTTGTTTAAGAAATATTTAACGGTGATATTTATTTTCAAGATAATTTTTTGCTAAAAAGCTAATTTGTATTAAAAAGGTACATTTAGTTTAAAAAGTACTTTTTTAATTAAAAGAAACTTTTTATTAATTTTTTTTTCAAAAGATATTTTTTAAAGGGTTTATGATATTAAAGGTAAATGTTCTTTCTGTTTACAATATATTTTTTTTGTCAAAAGTAATTTTTGCTTAAAATATACCTCTTTTTTAAAAGGTACCTTTTTACAATCACAATTTTTTTTATTTCAGTAAAATAACAGACAATTCTGTAAAAGTGGTACTTTTGGTTAAAGATTTAAAAGGTAAGCAATTTTTGCCAAAAAGGTACGTTTTTCAAAATTTACTTTTTGTTAAAAAGTTAAAAGTAATTGCTTTAAAAATTGCTTTATTAATTGTTTTACTTTTTTTGTTTAAAAGACTTTTTGTTTTAGATTACCTTTTTGTTTAAAGTACTTTTTATTTTAAAGTAACTTTTTGTTTAAAAGGTATATTTTATTTCAAATACTATTTCGGTTTAAAAGCTATTTTTTTGGTGTTAAGAAACGACTATTTAAAAAGAAACCTTTTGCATGGTACTTCATATCTAAAAGTTCCTTTTTGCTTAGAAAGGATTTTTTGTTTAAAAAGTACTTATTGTTTAAACGGTGATATTAATTTTAAATATAATTTTTTGATTTGCTAAGAAAGTAATTTGTGTATAAAAGGTACATTTTGCTTAAATAGTGCTATTTTGATTAAAAGAATTTTTTAGTTTAAAAGTTACTTTTTTTCAAAAGGGCCTTTTGTGTTGAAAAATGTTTTTTGTTTAGAATGTACTTTCTTTATAAAATATATTTTTTGTACTTTCTGCATAAAGTATATTTGTTGTGCTTTGTGTATAATATATTTTATGTGTATAATATACTTTTGTTTGAAAGGCACTTGTTGGTTAAAAGGTACTTTTTTATTTCAGGCTATTTTTGTTAAAAATAACATTCTATAAAAGAGACATTTCTGGTTAAAGATTTAAAACTTGAATAATTTTAGCAAAAAGGTAGTGTTTTAAAAAGGAAACTTCCTTGACAATGTAACTTTTATTTAAAAGGTACTATTTGCTGTTTTTGTATAAAATATATTTTTTGTTTAAAAGTTATTTTTTGTTTAAAAGTTATTTTTTGTTTAAAAATTTTTTTTTTTTTTGAAAAGGCACTTATTTTATTAAAAGTAATTTGTGTTTCAAATGTCGATTTTGTTCAAAAGCAAATATTTGATTAAAAAGTAATTTTGACTTAAACGATACTTTTTGTTAGTTACCTTTTTTTTTTTTGAAAGGTACGCTCTAATATTCTCTTTTGTTTTAAAGGTAATTTTAGTTTAAAAATTATTTTATTTTGAAAGGTACTTTTTTCAAAGGCACTTTCTGTCTTAATTTTACCTTTTAAGGAAATACTTTAAGTATTAAATGCAATATTTCTTTAAAAAGTACTACATAGAATGAAATTTATAATCAAGCTTAAGATCGTTTTTATTCTCTCTAAGAAAGAATTAATTAAATTACAAATTAGGTGATAATATTAAAGAAAAATTGGGAAAATTTAATTTTTAGACACCAGCAACGAGTGGAATGCACATTTTCTAGACAGCCACGTCCGTCATCAGCACTACTTGTATCTAATCTACTTAGGGTAGTGTTTTAGTTGTAAGCATCATCTATTTAACCAACCAAACCCAGATAAAGGAATACGAGAAAACTTGTATTCAATTATCAATCGTCAGTTGGTGAGAACGAAGTCTACCACTACCTTAAGCTTCCCTCTTGTTGAATATTTTTACTTTAATATTTACCACCTATATTTTGTTGTTCCTTCAGCGAACCTTCGGTTAGCAATGAAGTTACTTTTTGTTTATTTGTTTTACTTCCAACATTCATTTTCAAAATTAAAAAGTACTTTTTATACAAAATGAAGTTGTTATTTAAATAGTACTTTCTGTGTTTGTGATTCTTTTTGTTTAAAATAAACTCTTTGTTACGGGTATACATTTTGACAAAGATGCTTTATGTCTAAACGGTACTTTTTGTTTAAAATTTACCATTTATGTAATATGTTGTTTTCGATCAAGTGGTACTTTTCCGATTAAAAATTTACTAAAATGCTATTCTGATTAAAAATGTAATATTTGTTAAAATGCATTTTCGCAAAAATGACTGTTGTCATACTGGCACTTTGTGTAATAAAGGCTTTCAAACATTTACACATTGTAATAAATACTTTTTGCCTATGAGGTACTTTTTGTCTTTAAGGTACTTATTTTTTGTGAAAGGTTTCAACCGTAGTTTTTTACGTCCTTTTTGTGTAAAATGTTGGTTCAGGTAAAGTGGCACTTTTTTAAGGGCCATTCCGATTAAGATACATATGTTCGTTTTGTAAAAATCTTTATAAAAAGCCACATTTTGTGATAAGTACTTTTTCTTACACACTGTGTAATTTTTTAAGTCATGGCAAAATACCATATACTTTCTGAGGCAAAGTTGTAGCTCTTGTCATAAAGAACAAAAATTGTGAACATATAAAATCAAAAAAACTTCATCTTCAAGATTCATCTTCAAAATTCAAGGAAACAATCAACTACAAAAATGAAGCTAAGATCTCAGTAAACAACTTTCTAGAACATATAGTATCTCAATGTTGAACTAAAGAAAAAACATATGAAATTAAAAAATTTTCGGGAAATTTTTCACTTTTGCGGCTACCTAAGCGCTATCTAAACGGTGTTAAGAATCATTCCTACGAAGTTCATATGTTCTAGAAAGTTGTTTATTGAGATCTTAGGTTCATTTTTGTAGTTGATTGTTTCCGTGAATTTTGAACGGTTTGCTACCTATGGACCTGAACAGGGGAAAAAAGGTAAAAAAAATTTAATTTTTTAAAGTTTTTTGCGATTTTGACCTTGAAGATGAAGTTTTTTTGATTTTATATGTTCACAATTTGTATTCTTTATGACAAGAGCTACAACTTTGCCTCAGAGAGTATATCAAAATTTCAAACGGTTTGCAAAATATGATCATTTTTTTGCAAAAATGACATCGAGGCCCCACATCTTTGATGGCCCATAAAAAAAAACCTGGAGGACTTTGGGCAAAACTGGGAGACAGGGGTCTTTTTTTTTGGTCTTTTATCACGTAGTGGTGTCCGTATATGGGTTTTTTTCCGTGTTGCACTGTGTTACTGAACACATGCCTACTCATACCATACTATGCTATTAGTAAGCCAAACTTTGTTTGTATCATAAAAGTAATGATCTGATTGAGTAAAACGTAATGCTCACACTCAGATTAGTTTGTTTGTTTAGTAGTTCTGTAGAAATTTTAGAAAAGCTTTAGTGCATTTTACTTGCATTTGTGGTTCTTTGTTCTTCGTATTTCTTAAGTTATAAAGAGCTTAAAATAAAAGTAAAAAAATCTGTGTTTTTGTCTGTACGAGTATTGTATTCGTGTTCCATTCAAACCATAAAATTACTTGAACTAGCCCAACTTCAATCTTATTACGGTCAACGGTTTACTCCTACTTATTCAAACTTGCTTACTCGTGTGCAATGAACAGACATGAATTCAGTGAAATATTATAATGAGCATCGTATGAGCTTCGGTTGTTAGTGCTGATGCAGTGCTTTAATTGAAATATTTGTTTAAAAACACAAATGCTGAATCCATAATGTTTCTAAAGACTTTGCTATATCTTGTATGGGATTAATAAACACAAATGAGTGAAGACAGAAGCATGACCAGTTATTCGAAGTTGATGTAAATCAAATAAAAAATAATATTTATTATTTTGCGGACACTTTATTAAAAAGATTCTAAATTTTTGTCAAAAAGTATTGAAAATAAATAAATAAATATCAAACAAATCCAATTAAATTAATAAAAATTATTGAAATTAGTCCATTGAAAAATCGCCAAAATTTAGTAAAAAAAACCGCCAAATTGTTTAAAGCTTTTTTTTAAACATTTCCCAAAAAGTCTGGCAGCAACAATTTTTTTCTTTACCAAATCATGTGTTTTCCGACAGGAGGACATAATAATACAAAATCTGTGTAAATTTCAAAGGTCTGCCTATCACGTTTATTAAGCCATATACTTGAAAAACATGTCTCTATGTGGACACCCATTAATTTTAAACTTAATTTTATTATTTGCTGTTATAGTGGCCATAGTATTTTATGTACGTGTTACGTTTTCGATGACTGTGACAGACGGTCAGAAATTGTAGCGATATTAGTGTTGTTACGTTTTTATCATTTGGCTACGTAACCTTAATAGCCTTACATATCTTAGCTGATCGGCTAGCATCCGAGATGTTCAATTTTTGAAGTATCTGGCACATAAATTAAATTTAAGCGATGATTCGGTGTAACTTTAAGAGCGCCGATGGTTTGCGGCTTTAATTGGAATAGACCTGTGATTTAAGGGAAATCTATAGAAGCCCGAACGAATTACCTAACCATGTAAAAATTCCTTAGAAAATTTTCTTGTAAAAATTTTATAGCACATTTTTTTTTGTAATCTTAAATAGGATTTTTTTTGCAACAATTTAGTAGACAATTTTTTTGTAAACATTTTATAGAAATTTTTTTTGGAAAAACTATATAGAATAGTTTTTTTTTTTTGTAAAAATTTTATAGAATTTTTAGTTAATTTTTTGTAAAATTTATTTTTGAAAAATTTTCGTAAAAATTGTTTTAAAAATTTTTTTTGTAAATATTTTATTGGAAACTTTTTTATAAAAAACTTATAGAATTTTTTTTTGTAACAATTTTATAGAACTTTGTTTTTAATATTTTGTAAAATTTATATTTAAAAAATTTTCGTAAATTTTAAAAACATTTTTTTTGTAATAATTTTTAAAAATTTTTTGGATTTTTTTTTTAAATTTTTTTTTAAATGTTTTTAAATTTTAATATTTTTAATTTTTAAATTGTTTTTGGATTTTTTTTTTAATTTTTTGGTAAAATTTTTTTAATGTTTATAATTTGTAAAATGTTTTTGAATTTTTTTTGAATTCTTTTTTAAACATTTTTTTGTGAAAATTAGGACCTTCTATATTGTATTAGAATGGTGAGATTAAAGCAAAAAAATCCTAAAAAAAAACTTAAACAAATTTACCCATATTGACCCCTCCCCAAAGTCCTGGTAAAAATTGTATAGAAAAAAATTTATAAAACTTTTTTTTGTAAAAATTAAATAGATTTTTTTTTGTAAAAATTTTATAGAAATTTTTTTATATTCGGCCGTGCCAAATCTTTTTTACCCTTCCCCGCGGTGATTTTATTTATATAGAATTAGGTACAAAATTGGTTTAGCTTAGACACTCATTAAAAAAAGACCTGCGCTTTTTTTTAAATAATCAGCAAAATCTCGTATACGGTATATGTATATCGCTACCTGAATTTCCTAACCATGTAAAAATTCTATAGACAATTTTCTTGTAAAAATTTTATAGAAATTTTTTTTGAAAAATTTTATAGAAATTTTTTTTGAAAAATTTTATAGAAATTTTTTTTGAAAAATTTTTTTGGAAAAATTTTAGAGAAATTTTTTTTGGATAAATATTATAGAATTTTTTTTGGAAAAATTTTATAGAAAATTTTTTTGGAAAAGTTTTGTAGAAATTTTTTTTCTAAAAATTTTATAGAATATTTTTTTTAAAGTTTATAGATTTTTTTTATAAAAATTATATAAAAATTTTTTTTGGTGAAAAGTTGGTAGAAAAATTGTTTTTGTAAAAATTTTATCGATTTTTTTTTTAATTTTTTGTAAAATTTATATTTGAATTTTTTTTTGTAAAAATTGTTTTTAAAAAGTTTTTTTGTATAAAAAATTTTCTAATTTTTTTAATTTTTTTTATTAAATTTTTGTTGAAATGTTTTTAAAATTTAAAAAGTTTTTGAAAAATTTTTTGTACAATTTTTTTTTAATTTTTTTAAAAATTTTGTTTATTTTTTTTGTAAAAATTAGGACCTTTTATATTGTATTAGAATGGTGAGACTAAAGCGAAAAAATACAAAAAAAAAACTTTAAAAAAATGTACCCATATTGACCCCCCAATGGTCCTGGTGAATATTGTATAGAAAATTTTATAGAACTTTTTCTTGTAAAAATTAAATAGAATTTTTTTTTGTAAAAATTTAGTAGAAAATTGTATATATAAAAATTTTATAGAAATTTTTTTTTGCAAAAATTTTATGGAATTTTTTTTTTAAATTTTTAGTAAAATTTATATTTGAAATATTTTCGTAAAGATTTTTTTGTAAACATTTTATAAAAATTTTTTAAAAAACTTCTTGGAATTTTGTGAAAATTTATTTAAAAGTTTGTTGTTAATTTTTTTGAAATTTTTTTTAAGATTTTTTTAAAATTTTTTGTTCAATTTTTTTAATTTTTTGGAAATTTTTAGTGAAAATTAGTACCTTCTATATTGTATTAGAATGGTCAGACTAAAGCAACAAAATCCTAAAAAAACTTGTGGGTATATTGGCTACCTCTATATGTATTGCTTTCTATAAAGGCCTCTAATACAAATCAAAGCAGAAAAACCTTACCAGCTTAAAAACAAACAAAAATCGCCCCTCGCAGGGGGTTATAGTTCCAACGAGATCTTTATGCACTCCTTGCGATGTACTTTTTATTTATCAAAATATTTATTTATTTGTGTATTTATTTGTTTATTTGCAATCCCAAAATCTTCGAAACTATGCCTGACAGATTTGTGTGCTTAATTTTTTTGTATCTCTTCTGGTGCCTTGGCAAATGACATTTCAACGGCAACACGAACAGACGGAAACCGCTTAATCAACTTTTCTATGTAAAAATTTCTAGTCAAAATTTATTTATAATTGCATCAGTTTAGTCGCTTTAGGTTGTATAGTCGATTCGAAAGAATGACCCTGAGCGCAATGCTCGCATCGACAGTACTCCTTTTAAATTTTTCAAAAATTACTAACAGAATATTAAATTTATAAACATCCCCTTCCTTCAACTGTCAAAATCCCTACGCCTCTGTTGTAAAACCTTTTCATGTTCTCGCTTTATACAATGTGTCATTTTTATGTGAATTTTATAAAAAAAACATGTGTTTATTGTTGTTGTAACTGGTGTTGCTGTTGTCATATGTTGATCCGTATTGTATTGAATCAATTAAGTTACAATATTGGGTTGTTTGGTTTTGGTTACATTTTTTTGGTTGGTATTTGCCATCCCTCCTCACCCCACCCCAACCCGCAGTGGTCATTATCGTCTGGTGCTTTTGTTTTGCTACGAACTGTTGTCACTTTTATGTAGGTCTGTTGGTCACATAATAGTGATTTTTGTGACATTTCAGCCAAAAGCGTAAAATGTATGATGTTTTAATTTTGTATTTTTTTATTTTCTGTCAAAATGGTTGCCAATTTTTGTTAGTTTTTGTTGGTTTTTTGTTCACAAGTGAGCGTGTAAATGTGTGTGTTCTTTAACATCATATAAAATAGTAAATGGCAAAAAGTTTTAGTTTTTTTTCTGCAATCCACTTTGTCGTTGTCATTCTGCTGCACTTGTTGTGTGTTGTCTATATGCAATTGCTCGTGCAGAGTTTTTGTAGCCATATTTTTCTAAATTTTTTTTTCTGTGTTTCTTTTATTTTTGGCTCACACTGATGCACTCTTGTTATAAAATTGCTGCTATTTTGCCTGCTTTTATAAACTCATTGTGCACACTTTAGTTATTTTGATTGTTGTTGCAGCAGTAACTTTTGCAGAAAAAAGTGACACAAAAGAAAAAAAAAAGAAATGAATTTTTTGTTCAGGAAAAAAAAGGAACTCTGTTGTTGTCTGTCTGGTTGTTATTGTCAATTGTTTTTCACAATTTTGAGTGTCATCAACATTTTAACAATATGACACATAACAATAACACTGACATGCCTACAAACAAGCACCTATGAAAATGTGTTCACTTAAACACTCACTCGTGTCACAATAAATATGCACATAAATATAAGCTAAATGACTGACGCAATGCTACACCTTCATAGACAGCAACAGTGGGATTATATCTATACATATAATAAAACAGTAAATCATTTCCTTTCTGTCTGTCTGTCTTTCTTCTTTGTGTTCACATCACGTAAAAACTACTGGATGGATTTTAACAAAATTTTGTAAGGAGGTACCTTGATATCCCGATTCAAATATAGGATACTTTTTTCCGCAAAAATTTCTTATTTCCAAGAGAAAGTGGAGAAAAAGCAGTGAAAGTATGCTGATTTTTTTTACCGATTTAAAGGTACTGCATACTTTAAGGCTGGATATTTTAAACACGATTACGCAACAGATGGCGCTGTTTTAAAATAATGACAAATTTGAATTAAAAGCGGGATATTTTAAACATGGTTGCGCAACAGATG
Source organism: Phasia obesa (assembly GCA_949628195.1). Classification (NCBI taxonomy): domain Eukaryota; kingdom Metazoa; phylum Arthropoda; class Insecta; order Diptera; family Tachinidae; genus Phasia; species Phasia obesa. The sequence goes on from OX451215.1 coordinate 200,075,393, forward strand.
GCGCTGTTTTAAAATATTGACAAAATATGAATGAATTACTGCCAAATAGTCAATTGAGTAAAATTTGTATTTGATTTGTATTTTTACTTTGTTGAATTACATTGTTATTAAAATATTTTCAACACCTTTTACGGAGCTTTACAATAATTTTTAGAATTTTATATAAATTTTATCCAGGGTACCTTTATATAAAATAAAAATGGTACCGTGAAATAACTCCCAATGCAATAACTCCAAATAAAATAAGTCCCAACGAAAATGAAATAACTTTCAAATTAAAAAAACGAAATAACTCCCAACGCCATAATGAAATAAGATCCAAAAACTTAACCGTTAATTCAAAACAATTATATTTTTACAAAAAAAAAAAAAAAAATGAAATAACTCCCAAATGAAATAAGTCCCAACAAAATTGTGGAACAAGATTAACGTGAGTACCTGCCTAGTTGGCCTAATCTCACGGTGGTCTTACCACCGAGTGAAACTTAGGCGTAGACTAGCGCCCCCATTGTGTAATATAACAACACTTTACGATTGCCACCAATCGCTTTTTGTGTGTGATACAGTCACAATGAGTAGCAATTTATATAATATGGCAACCCTTTCTAATGCAAGCCTAGATCCACATTATAACCTCTTGCTTAGGGGTTTGGAGACTATCCAAACTCCATCTGTTGAGAGTGCAACAGCACACTTGATCGACCGTGCACCAAACCTACATAAATCGATCTTAAATCACAACCACCACGTGTACCCCCGAAGGGGACCTCACCAATAATCGGTCACAGAGAGGATAGGCTCTCTGTGGGGCCACCGATTCCCGTGGTACCAGTCCTTTGGGCAATGGTCGGGCCTCGAAGAGGACCCGCAATGTTTATCGCAGACCTTTTCTTCCAGAGTGAATCGCGTCAAAGCATTTGCCATTCCTGCAGTGATAATTGGAAACCAGGGGGTAAGTCCCAACAAAAATGAAATAACCCCCAATACAAATTATATTTGCACCCGGGCACTGTTTAACTGTTTTAACCACTATGGTATAACAGGTACCTCCCGCTGAAGGAGGTCCATAACTTTGATATCATACCATATATCATAGATATATGAACAAAGGCCGGCTATACAGACAATAGTTTGTTAGCGAATCCGCTGTTCCATTGAGCCATCTCGACCTGTGTAGCCGGCCTTCGGCCGTATGGAAGGGTTTAACCTCTATAGTATAACCAACACCGGCTTCGCTTACTACAGTTTTCCTGCCGGCCTTGGCCGGGCGCAAGGATTTTCTCCTCTATGGTATAACCAACACCGGCTTCGCTGACTAAAAGTTTTCTCTGTATCCAGAATAATGCAATTTTAGTCAAATGAAATAACTCCCAATCAAAATAAATGAAATAACTCTCAACAGAATTAAGTTTGGAGTTATTTCATTGCGAAATAATCCCCAATGAAAAATTATGAAATAACCTCCAAACAATTGGGAGTTATTTCATTATGAAATAACTTCCAATTTGTATGGGATTTTTGAATTTTTTGTTGGGAGTTATTTTATTTTTTTTTGGGATTTATTTCATTTGGGAGATATTTCACGGTACCAAAATAAATACCTATAGGTAAAGCACTTTAAAAGTAAAAGTCTTTTAAAGCAAAATCGAAAAAAACATTGTCAGGACGCACACAACATGTGTGGGCACAGCTAGTTATATATATTTGTAGAAAAAAATTTACTAACTTTATGTGTGCCTTTTTGAACTGCTACGTTCTTCAATGACTACTGGTAACCGATTATTAATTTATGACTACTTTACTTTCATTGAGTGTCGTGCTGTCACTAGGCTGTGCTCTTTACTGTAATGACTTTAGGCTGTGGACTAGTAACAGCTGAACTTGTGAGTACGTCTCCGTTTACCAGGCAGAATTGCTTGGGCTGCAGCATGCGTTGGATCACCTGTGTGGAATGTAGGGTGAAGGGAAGAAAGGTTCTCATTGCACTTGAAAACCAGTCGGTTATAAAACGCCTAATGCAGGTGAACGTATAGTTAAAACTAGTGCTGGAATGTGTTTTAAGACTTAACAGATGTGCCACGGTCAATGAGATAACATTAATGTGGGTTAAGAGACACAAGGGCACAGCTGAGAAAAAACTAGCAAACTGGAGATCTGTTGTGGATTTCTGTAAATTTCTGAAGAAATGGTGAAAAGCGAAGGTTCTACAACGGCTCAACCCACTAAACCTGAAAAGGTGGAGGGAGGCCCAAATAGTGCTCAAACAGCCCCTGAAGCAGGGCTATTGCTTCATGGGTTAGCCCTTCGAGGTATGTTTGATTATCTTCTCTGTATTTCTCTATTTTCCAATTAAATTCGGACTACCTTCTCACGGTCCTGTTTGTTTTCCTTCAATCAGTAGAGAAAAAGATATCCATTCGCATAATGTTCCATATGCACAAATAAAAAATATATATATCAAACGGAGGCCTAAAGATATCCAGAGTTCGCATACTAACATCTAAGCTCCCTCGTGGCCATGGTGGCGATTGCTGTTCGTAGATTACAGTAGCAGAGTCAAGCCCTAAGTTGAAGCCTATCACAGAAGGTTAAGCCGACATGAGGAGGTGTTAGTCGAATTTGTCACATTACACTCAGTTAAGCCGTGCTATATCCTTGTGCCTTCCAGCCGACGGCCTATAGTAAGAAATTTAAGACTAATAGTAAATATCAGTTGTCATCAAGATTTATGTCAGTACCAACTACGAAGTTATAACTTGACAGTTATCCTACCAATGGATGAAGTCACATTATATCGTGCCTTTAGATATAAAAGAGCCATTTTTTTGGCTTGTATCTCTTTCAGACCTGGATGCAGCAATTGTGCGGATGGGTTTCGGTCCCAATATTTTCGTTTCTATTTGAACAATGCCAAATAGAACGGCATGGATCGATTCCGCCGATTAAAAATCGTTGAAGGATATAAAAATGGTAAAAGCTAACCATTTTAATTATATATTCATACGATATAGAGACCATATATTCCAAAAATTATGAAAAAATTACCAGTAGTTTCGCGCCAGGTCTGAAAGGGGTATGATAACATATCTCTTATTAAGTGGTTGAAGATCACCTAAACGAACGAAGCTCTATCGATCTCTTAACAGATTTTGCACATACGCAACAGATCAATGCTTGTGTGACTCTCATTTCCCGCTTCTTGGTTTTAAACAACTCCCCTGGCCCAGGAGATGTGGTCTCACAAATTTAAATAATACTTCACACGGCCTTTAAAGAGGTAGTGTAGCATAAATTTTGAATATCACAGCCCTCAGAGCAGCGGCACCTTATTAGCTCAAAGTATAGTGCCCCTAGTATATAAATAATTAAACCGATGAAATTTCCTTGATTTCAACCGATTTTAAAAATATATATTTCCATTGATTTTTCCTAGTCGAGTATACAGTTGTGGAGATATTCAGATATTGAAAATAAATTTTTTAATTATGTCCACTGTATAAGTACATTAACAGAAATTTTCTGGCAAATAGTTCGGCCTAAGTACCCGGTAATTCTGAAGACAGAAGTGAATTTCACTTTTGAGAAGACATTTGACACCTTTATCTGTTTGTGGTAGAATAATTTTTTGACTGGATATTTCCGCCAAGAGATATATGCGGATCTGTTCCTGATGTTCGGACTTCTTTCACTAACTTATGACTTAAGTTCTACATAAACAAGTGGTGCAAGGGTCTAAACTTTCCCGGATGGTTACTAGTGAAAACTATAGGGGAGAGAAAATAATAAATTTCAAAATTTAGCTGGGGTCTAAGGAACCAGTAGCGTCAAGAATAAACCGTTTTTATATAATTATTAGTAAAAACCTTTTGGGGCGATAATTTTAATCTAAATCCCAGATTATATGTGGTTTATGTATCAATACATCCGGAGTTTAAATGCTCTTCAACCTCTGAGGAGGAGTTTCGACCAGTCCAGAAAAAACAAATTCCACTTGTCTGATATCTAGTTTCTTAGGGACGTTGGTGAACGATTTGTAGATGCATTTTAGGTAGACAGGTGTATCTATCAATTTTTTATTTATTGACTTTTCGATGGCCATGTATCGGACGAAATTCCCCGAACTGTGTGGCACGCGATACTGTATTTTTTCTTGGGGGTCTGCATGAGTATTGTTGCGACTTGAGGTATTATTTGTTTTTGGTTTATTAAATATAAGTATACCGTTATTGGTGACTGCCTAGTAAAGCGAGTAATTGCGCGTTTTTTTGTTTGTTTGTTTGCTTGTTTGTGTGAGTATTTATGTGTCCACTAAAATATAAATGATGATGATTTTTGTACGATTATATTTCATCATCATCATCAAGTTGTTAAAAGCATAAATTTTTCATACATTTATCACTCTACTTGTCAGCTCTTGTTTATTGCAGGTTTATTTTTATGCGAATTACAAATGATACGGTAACTTTAGATTTAATAAAACATTTGCAACATCTTGATTTTATGAAGGGAATAATGGAATATATTCTATACCCAGTATGAGATTAAAATAGCATTTGCATTTCTTCTTAAGGTTTTAGAATTTATATATTTTTTAAATGATGTTTTTAAATATCAGTTGCTTAAATTTGGCCCACTGTAAGGTTTTTTCTCTTTAGATTTCATTATTTTATATATAATTTTTGAAAAAAAACCGACTTCAAAACAGATAGAAGGGCACCAATTGTAAACTAAAAATGTAAGAAGTAATCTGTAAGAATCAGATTTAAACCAAATAATAGATGCGCCAAAATTAGCGGAAAAAAGTAAAGACTATGTGAATGTCAAGCATCTACCTATTACAGTTCAAAATTTAAGCTATTTTCACCAGCATCCGTCTTTTATGGAGACACCATTCAAGCCTCTGTCTATAACGGTTTCAAAGATAGGGTCACATAGATCAAATAACATCACCTATTCGGACACCCTTTAATTTACAATTTTAAATTAAAGACCCGTTGTTATAGAGGACTTGTCCACAAAGATTCTTTGTAAATTTCAACTATCTGTATATAACGGTTAAAAAGTTTAACCATATATATCAAGTTAAATGAACTATTGGGACACCCTTTACATTATAATTCCAAATATTTATACTTGTTAACATACCAGAGAAAGTAGTGGATATTCTGCCTAATTTTCAAGTGGTTGTGTTTAACGGTTCAAAAGATAGGGCCAAATAGATCAAATTACATAATTTATGGGGACACCCTTTAGTTTCCAAATTAAAATTGTATACTTGCTATAGTGGACTTTGCAATACAGGTTCCTTGTAAATTTAAGCTGTCTGTCTATAACAGTTCAAAAGTTTGGCCACATACATAGAATTACATTAACTATTGGGGCACCCTTTTATTTCCAAATACAAATTTTATACTTTTTGTTATAGCGGACTTAGCAATATAGGTTCTTTGTAAATTTCAGCGGTCTGTGTACAACTGTTTAAAAGTATGGCCATATACAACAAATTAAATGAACTATTGGAGCACCCTTTAATATAAAATTTTGAATATTTATGCATTTTATTATAACGGCCAGAGTAATCGACATTCTGTCAAATTTTCAAGGTTTTGCCTATAACGGTTCAAAAGATAGGCTCAAATAGGTCAAATTACGTCACCTATGGGGTCACCCTTTAAATTTTAAATTTATTTTTTTTATTAATTTCTGCTGTTGGGAGCTACAGTGATACGCAATTTTTTAAAATTTTAATTTGGTGCCCTTTACGGTTCTTAATACACGTAAAAAACATGTATGTTGTATGGGGACACCCTTTAATTTTTAATATAATGAACTGATTTTAAAATGGGACCAACCTGAAAGCATATCCTTTCAAATAAAGAAAAAATTTTTAAAATCGGTTCAGAAATGGCTGAGTTCTGCGGTTACATACATAAAAAAAAGCAACATTCAGACGAATAGATAACCTCCTTCTTTTTTGAAGTCGGTTAATAAAATGAGTTTATACTCATAAATTCTTGAAAATCTCATATACAGTTTCAAGATTTTTTGAAACTATGTTTGTTAAACGTCAGAAAAAACGGTAGGTTTTACTTTTGCCCAATTAAGAGGCGTGTTCTTTATCAAGGAAACAACATAGCAGTATAAAACTTGATTCTATTTTATTCCAAATTTTATTAAAAGTTCAACAATTCATTTGGTCCTTCAAACCGGATTGCCTCGATAGACTGATCGGTAGGGCGCTAGTCCATCAGTCGGGGGGTTGTGGGTTCAAAGCCGGGTGGCATAGAGTAAAGAGGGTCCACATACATACAAGAAAACAAGTTCTCTAAATAACTTTTATAAACAAATTTTAAAAATCCTAAAAGTATGCTTTTAATTATATGCTTTAAATAATTTAAAGACACATTTATAGTTGCCAGATAAAATTGATACAAAACCGTCAAATTCTACAAAACAAAAAAAAAATCGTCAGAATCTTAATTTTTTTCTCAAACCTTCAAAAATACGTCGGATACAAATAATACGACTTTTAATTAATTATAACACATGAGCCATTTAGTTTAATTTCCTTTCATTTTTATTGCTGAAGTGTTACACCAATTCGCCTTGGTTTAAATGTTTTCTTTTAATCAATTTTACTTATTTTCTTCTGTTGTTGTTTTTATAGCACTATTTACAGTTATATTATTTTTTCGCTTGTTGTGTGTTGATTCTTGTTTAATTTAAGAGGCCAGTTTTTATGATTAAACCATTGTGAACCAGGGAGTTGATTGAGGTGAGTAAACAACTGCAGTGCACACCGTTAGGGTGACAAAGGGGAGTAGGGTTTACTTAGACCATGGCTTTTATAAGGTCTGACATTAAGTCCAAGAAAAATCCTGATCTCTTAACACATCAGCATCACAAGAAGTATGAACCCTGATTGTCTATTGGTAAATCCTTTGGTATCTTAAAACACACTATCACTAGAGGCAAAGGCCACCAAAAACGAGTTGGAGTTTAGGTGGTATTAAGAAGGATATGTAAGGGGTCAGAATATGGTCCAAGCACATTCAGTAATTAATTGTGCTAAAAGGCATACAGTTACGATGGAAATTTTAATAGTACGGAAATTTTAGTAGTACAGGTAAGAACAGGTCGATAAGGCAGTTACTGTTATTAAATCTGAACTACAAATGTAATTTGGAACCCCTGCCACTGCGATATAGATATGTATTTAGGATTAGTATATAAATAAATTATAAAACTTGTCTCTTAAATGAAATTATAAAAGATCCACTTAACTGATACCACAGCAGCTCAGAATGCCGGTTAGCATGTATCCTGGTGACAATAGTAAAGTCGGAAAACGAGGAGATAGGGGATAAAAACTTAACGTGCCTTTCATATTACGCTAGAATTTGTTGTGGTCTCTACCTCTTTAGCCAGGGTTTAAGTTCCTAATGCAGATAAACCAATATGTTAGAGTTGCCACTTGTTAGTGAAATGCGTCTCTGAATTATTAGGGAAGTATTGAGTTAATTTTTTCTTCTTCTAAATGCCTATTGCAATTTAAGAAGCTTAGCCCCTCACTTTTAAGTTTAAAAAGGGTTTTCAACAAATATTGTCAAAGTCAATTGTCACTTTGTTGCCGCTAAATAATTTATAGTATAGTTAAACTTTTTTCAATTGTGCAATTATTTCTCTTTATTTTACACAAGGTTAACAAATTATGTATTATTTAATCGCACTAAGGGATAGACTAATTGAATATATGTATGTACGAATAAATAAAAAAAATAGACGATTAAATAAAAAACGACGATCGAATAAAAAATTATTCGAATAATCGAATAAAAAATGATTCGAATAATTGAATAAAAAATTATTCGAATAATCAAATAAAAAATTATTCGATAATTCTTTTTTCGAATAAACAAATAAAAATTATTCAATAGAATAATGTTTAATAATAGAATAAAAAATTATTGAAACTATTTTTATTGAAATAAAATTTATTCGATTATTTTTCTTTTCTTGAATAATTGAATAAAAAAATAATTGACTAAAACGTATTCAAACAATCGAAAACAAATTTTTCGTATTCAAATAAGAAAAGAAAAAATTATTCCATTAATTTTTTTTAAATAATTGAATAAAAAAATAATCGACTAAATCGTATTTAAATAATCGGAAAATATTATTCTTATTCAAATAACAGAAGAAAAGTTATTCGATTGATTTTTTTTTGAATTATCTAAATAAAAATTATTTTATTAGTCGAATAATTTTTATTGAAATGGCTACACCCATACATACATATGTATAACTACAAATGACTTTAGTCGAAAACCATTTTAATAGAATTTCTTAATTTTAAATTTGTTGTTAAAATTGTTGTTGCTTGTTGGTCTATAGTTTTAATTATGGCACACTTCTCTCAAATTTTCTGTATCGCATAAACACGCTTTATAATGTTATAACTTCTAAGCGAGTAATTAAATAACAATTTATTCGATTATATTTTATTTGAATAATCGAATCACAGATTATTCGATTAACTTTTATTAAAAAATCGAATAATTGAAAAACAAATAAATTTTTTCATATAATCGCATAAAATATTATTCGGCTAATTTTTAAGTATTTATTTTTTCATATTTTATTCAAATAATCGAATAGTTGAGTAATGGAACCATAAATTATTCCATTAGTTTTTTTTTCGAATCATCGAAATAAATATTATTCGACTTATATTTATTCAAACAACAATCGAATGAAATTATTCGATTAATTTTTATTTCAGTAATCTAATCAAAAATTATTCGGTTAGTTTTTTCGAATTATCGAATATTATTCGACTAATTTTTGTTCAAATAACCGAATAAAAATTATTCGAATAAGTTTTAATTAAAAAATCTAAGAAAAAATTATACAATTAGTCGAATCATTTTTATTGAAATGACTACTCTCATATGTACACAAGGGCTTATGAATGTGGTGGAAGAACCATTTTTTTAATCGAACTTGTGCCTCTGTACGCTCAATGCTCTATAATTTTAATTATGAAACACTTCCACATACAACTTTCTTTACCACTTTAATCCACCTAGCGGCTCTTAAAGGTTTAATCTTTTCTTTTAAGTGCCTTTGTTTAATGAATTGGACATGCCGACAATTAAAAAAATAACAACAGTGACAACAATAAACAACAATTTTGTTCTTGTCCATGCTATTATAAAATAATTAAGAGCTGTTGTTCGCAAAACAACACAATAACACACAAAAAGGAGAGAGAAAGAACAGCAGTGCAAAACAAAAAAAAAAAAAAAACAGAAATGGTTTAATGGAAAATTGAAATTTTTATGTCATTGATACGAAACATAAAATTGTGTTCACAGCAAATTGGTCCAAGTGCAACATGACAGTGCAAATATTTTGTTTTTTAAATAACAAAAAAGCGAATTAGTTTTTAAACAAAAAGACAGGAGGTTTTCGAAAAACTAGGACAACAATTCGTTACCACAGTCATACCAAAAGCAGAAAGTTTATTAATTTCATGACTTTTTTAATAAAGGATATTTTTTCGTCCAAAAAAGCGGGTTGTTTCTTAACATAGTGCTCGATTAAGCTTTAAGTTAAGTTAAGATTCTGCTAATTTACACAACAAAAATCATAATTACAAATAATCATAATTTGTTTAATAATAATATATTATGGTTATAAATACAATATTATTTTGGATAATAATAAAACTTTGGTTGTTTGAAAATTATACGGTTCATATCAAACATATTACAATTTTTGGTTGTAGTAACCATTTAATGATCAAATAGTAATAAAAACTTGTTTATCGTGTGCATAGTAATGATTAATACAACTATAAGTTGATCATCGTAACCACATGCTGTTACAAAGATCGTTCTTGTCACCATACCACAACCATGTTTCTTCATTGCTTAATACACATAAATATGTACTTGGGCATTGTTTTGATTGCGGCAACCATTGTGCCGATAGCTTTCCATATTTAAATATTCATGCAAAATGTGATCTAGCCGCTCGTTTGTGATTCAATTACAAATTATATTCTAACTTGATTATCGAGTATAGTAACGATGACCTTCACTCGCCGTAATGAAACACCCAGAGTGTTTGGTGGAAATCTAACCCACGACCCCTTGACTGATAGACACGAACACTACATTATAGCCTACCAGGGAACCCGCGTCACCGATTCAACTATTTTTGAATTGTTAAAGTATTTCTTGTTATATAATAACTTTTAATCGTGTAATCGAATAAAAAATTAGTAGATTAATTTTTACATATAATCGAATAAAATATTATTCGACTAATTTTTATTCAAATAATCAAATATTTGAGTAATCGTATTTAAAATTATTCCATTATTTTTTTTTCAATCATCAAATAAAAAAATTATTGGACTAATTTATATTTTAATAATTCTATTAATTTTTATTTAAATAGTGATTTTTGTAGTGCCAATCTCTTGTTGTTTGATAATTTTTTAAATTATTTATGTAAGATGTTAGATTTGAGTAATCGAATTAAAAATTATTCGCTTATTTTGTTCGCCTAATCGATTAAAATATTATTCGACTAATTTTTATTTTAATAATCGAATAAAAATTATTATATAAATATATTTTCATTTAAAAAATTATTAGATTAATTTTTTTCAAATAATCGAATAAAATATTATTCCACTAACTTTTGTTCATATAATCGAATATTTAGGTATCGATTTAAAAATTATTAAAGATTATTATTTTTTCGAATCATCAACTATTTTTTATTTTAATAATCGAATTAAAAATTATTAGATTAAGGTTTTTCATATAATCGAATAAAATAAAATTTAATTAATTTTTACTCAAATAATCGAAAAATTATTCGCTTATTTTTTTTAATCATCGAATAAAAAATTCGACCAATTTTTATTTTTATAATCCAATACAAATTATTGGATTAATTTTTATTTACTCATTTCTGTAGTGACAATCTCTCTTGGACAACCTGAACGTTTGACGTCATTAATGCTGCTACGACCGCAACCGAACCCAGTTAATTACTTGTTAATCATTTTTAAGCCTCTCTTTGGTTTAGGTAATTTAAAAAAATGTGTAATCAGCCTACGAAATTCAACTTTTCCCATTTTCGTTCAAACTGACGAGATTATCTGGTTTACAAATGACCTTGTAAATCGAGTGAAATATTATTTTTATTAAATTAATCGAATATTTGTGTAATCGAATCAAAAATTATTTGATTATTATTTTCGAATAAAAAAATTATTCGACTAATTTTTATTTCAATAATCGAATTAAAAATTATTAGATAATTTTTTTCATATAATCGAATAAAATAAAATAAAATTCAAATAATTTTTATTGAAATAATACAGTTTTAATTATGGCACATTTTGTTATAAAATAACTTTTAATCGAGTAATCGTATAACAAATTATTAGGTTTATTTTTATTTGAATGTTATAATCAAAAATTATTAGATTTATTTTTTTTTTCAAATAATGGAATAAAATATTATTCGACTAAGTTCTATTCATAATAATAGAATATATGAGTAATTGAATCAAAAATTATTCGATTAATTTTTTAAACATCGAATAAAAAATTATTCGACTAATTGTTATTCAAATAATCGAATAAAAATTATTCGATTAATTTTTTTAAATACTTATTCTTCTGGTAACAATCCCTTTTTATTAGATATATTTTTTCCATGTAATCGAATAATATATTATTTTATTTACATAAATACTACTTTTTGTAGTGACAATCCCATTTGTTAGATATTTTTTTTATATAATCGAACAAAATATTATTCGACTAATTTTTATTTAAATAATCGAATATTTGGTGAGTTAAAAATACGAAACGTCTCTGGGCATTAAACTGAACTCGTATTTTTGAGTCAATTTTTTATTATTTATATATAATTTTTTATTATTATTTTTTTATAATTTTTTATATTATTATTCGATTAATATTTATTTGAATGATCTAATCAAAAATGATTAGATTTGATTTTTTGCAAATAATCGAATAAAATATTATTCGACTAATTTTTATTTATATAATGGAATATTTGAGTAATTGAATCAAGAATTATTCGATTAATTTTTTTTATCAGGGAATAAAAAATTATTCGATTTGATTAATTTTTATTTAAATACAAACTTTTTATTAGATTAATGTTTTCATATAATTAAATAATATATTATTCGACTATTTTGTTATTTTAATAAACGAATAAAAATTATTCGATTAATTTTCATTTAAATACTAATTTTTGTAGTGACAATCCCTTTTCATTAGATACATTTTTTTTCTTATAATCGAATAAAATGTTATTTGAATAATTTTTATTTAAATAATTAATTATTTGGTGCGTTAAAAATACGAAATGTCTCTGATTTATTAAACTAACCTCGTATTTATGAGCAAATTTTTTAAAGTAAACTTTAGCTATTTGTCTTGAGAAACATTTGAACTTTGACCAATTTATTTAATAAATATTTGATCCATATCTTTTGATTTATTTACTTATTTACTTGCAACATATTTTTGCCACTAATTTTTTTTGTTAACAAACTTTATTACACATTCATATTAAGCATGACATTAATTAAAAGTCTGTTTTATATTTTGATTTATTTTCACAATTTTTTTTTGCATTTATATTACAAAATGTGTTTTTATTACTGTTTTAATTCAATTCATTACTACTCTATAACTTAAATATTTAATAATATGAACATTAATTAGTTTATTTAACAAAATCGTTCATATTAAGTAATTAATAGTATGAATGTGAAATAAAAAAATAAAAAAAAATTCACACACAGAATAAATAATAAAAACACAGTGACAGCAGCAACCGTATAAAAGTAAAATATTTTATTAAATTAAATGAAAGAGAAAAAGTCCAAAAGGAAAAAATTATTAAAAACCAACAAAGACAAAAACACTCACTCATTCACATAAAATAATCATTAACGCGAGCAACTGTTTACTGCAACAATGCCATTACGTGTGTATGACGACTAGTAGGTTCCAGTAGCTGTGTCAATACTACAATATCCTTTTTATTGTCATTTTTGTTGTAATACACTCATAAAACATAATGATGCTGTAACCAAAAAACAAAAAAAAAAGCACTCATCACAATAAAAATATTATAAAAATTGCAAACTGAATTTCACTATCAGTGGCAAAAATGATAATAATCATATGATAATGATACCAACAATTTGTGCACACACTCGCTCTCCCACACACATCTACATGCGAATTGTACAAATATTATAACACCCATGCATGCATGTCAAGCTTCTAGCTTTGAAACGCCTTCTCACTTACACTCGTGCGAATCGCACATCGTATAATGTTTAAAACTACTGATGCGGTTAAATGTTTAATGAAATTGAATACAATTTGCACACTGTGCACACACCCGTACTCAAGTTTAACCAATACAAACCATAGTGCAACTCATATTTGCATTATAAACTGAACTGAACTCAACTTAACTGTAATAAATGTAACAATAACAAAAACAACAACAAATAATTAAGCAGGTTTTTAAAGGGAAGGACACAGAAACAGTGGCAAGTCGAGTGGACATTGAAGCTTTTACACTTCTTTAGTGTCCATAGATAGTACTATTTCCACAATAGTACTTTTTACAAGTTTTATTAAATAATTTTTTAATAATTAATAATTAATATTAATTTTATTAATTTTTTAATTAATTAATAAAAGTATTTTAAATACAATTTTAAAACTATATATTTTTTTTTCTCGGACCCCTACTCAAGCACTGCATTGTGCCACAACTAAGAGATTTCGTTACGGGTACGAGATTTGCTATCATTTATGGTTAACCCCTGTTCATTGCACCATGCCTCTATTTTTATGAGAGCCTGTCTCATGCATCCTTAAATGGTATCGATGTACTTTCCACCAACCCATAAGTGGCAGATCGTCAGCATAAGTAACCGTATGGACACCTGTTGAATCACGTTTTCAAAGAGGGACACCAACGGTGATATTCGACAAAAAAGGTGACAAAACTCCTCCCTGCGGGCATCCCCTGATTACCTACGATGGATTCTGGTACATCTATAAATCCTAGAAATTGGTGTACCAGAATTCAGCTAAGCAACCCACCCTTATGACGAGCATTCCTTAACTTTGAGAAAGAGATTTTGTCAGAGGCACCTTCGATATCTGTAAACACGGAGAGAGCGGTTTTCAATATTTCAAAAATTTTCAATTGTAAATCTCTCTCTCTTTAGCTGTTTTAGAAGCATATTTGTATCTACTTAAGGGCCTATCCGTCAGCGTGTTATTCTCCAGGAAATCGGCCTCACTTAACAAATTAACTTATATGTTAATAAATAGTTCCACTAATAAATTTTGTGCCTTGATTGACCGATCGGGCGCTATCAGTCTGGAGGTTGCGGGTTCGATTCCCGCCAAAGACTCTGGGTCATTCCATGTGTAATTTATAATATATTCATTTCCGACCCCATCAAGTACATATATTTTGAATCCTTATATATAGAGAAGTTGATTAAGCGATGACCGTCTGTGTTCGGGTTGAAATCAACTTTGCCAGGCGTAGTTTCGAAAATTTCACGAATGGAATTCAGCAATATCAGACCCTTCGATCGAGGCTGTCGGCAAAAAACCGCGCCTACCTATATTTTACCACAGTGATTTTATTTTTTTCGGTTGTAATGATTCTCTTTTGCTTTTTTGTCAAGTAAATATTAGACCACGACGGGCAGTAGATCGGTTGGAAGGGGTTTCCTGCTTTGCTTTGTATTAAAGGCCTTTATAGAAAGCAATACACATAGAGGTAGCCGATAGACCTGCAGGGTGCCCACTGTTAATCTAACCAGGAGTAGTAGTGTCTGAATATTCTAACGCAATTTAGATTGAAAGAAGGTGCTAATTTAGAAAAAAATATTAAAAAAAATTTTTAAACATTTAAAAAAAATTTTTTTCCAAAAATTTTCAAATATTTTTTTACAAAAAGTAAAAAAAAAAATTTTAAATATTTTTTTACAAAAAGTAAAAAAAAATTAACAAAAAACTTTCCAAAAACTTAAAAGAAAAAAATTTTACGAAAAAATTTTAAAACAATTTTAACCAAAAATTATTAAAACCAATTTTTAAAAAAAATTTTTCTCAAAAAATAATTACAAAAATTTTAAGAAAAAAATTAAAATTTTTTTTTAATATTTTCACCAAAAATTAAAGAAAAAAAAATCTAAATAATTTCCAAAAATTTTTCAAAAAAATTTTATCAAAATAAAAAAAAAAAAATTACAGAAATATTCAGAAAAAATGTTCAAAATATTTTCTATAAAATTTTTACAGAAAATAAATAAAATAAAACTTTTTCCAGTAAAATTTTTAAAAGATTTTCTATAAAATTTTTTAAAAGAATTATTTAGGCTTAAAACTGTTTGCTTGGTAGTATAATATAAAAAATAAATAGAGTTTACAAGTGTAAAACAATTTCAAAAAGCTCTATCTTCGATGAAATATAATGTAAAATTAAAATTTCTCAGATTCTATTGCTTTGATAAGTTTGTTTAAATAGAAAATAAATAACAATTGAAACTACCGGGTAGATTGATACAAAGAGTACTGATGACGGACGTAGCTGTCTAGAAAATGCATTCTGCTTTGCTGGTATCTAATTTTTCTTTATCTCTTTATAATTAAGAACTTAAGCCTAAATAATTAATTTTTTAATTCAAAAATAGTTCAAATAAAATTCATATAATTTTTTAAAAGATTTAGAAAAAAATTTTTACAAAACAGATTTGATAAAATTTTTACAAACAGTTTTGATAAAATTTTTACAAAAAAAAAAAAAAAAATGTAATAAATTTGTTACACAAAATTTTCAATAAAACTTTTACAAAATTATTATTGTTTTTATGAAATTTTTACAAAAAAAAAAAATTCTATAAAATTAAAAAAAAAATTATACAAAAAATATTAAAAAAAAAAATTCTATAAAATTAAAAAAAAAAAATATTAAAAAAAATTTTACAAAAAATATTTTAAAACAAATATTGAAAAAAAAAAGTTTTATAAAATGTTTACATAAAAATTTCTATAAAATTTTTACAAAAAATATTTTTTTTAAATTTTTACAAAAAAAAAATTTCTTTAAAATTAAAAAAAAAAAAAAAATAAAACTTATAGAAAATTTTTACATAGTTAGGCATTTCATTTTGATGATTAGATTAGTTTGTCTCAATTTTGTACCTACATATGTCTGTAAAAATAAAATCACCATGATGGAGGATATATAAGATTCGGCTCGGCGGAATGTAGCACTCTTACTTGATTCCTCCCACTTAATATTTTCCGTACCCCATAATAAACATTCAGTTAATAAAATTTAATTTCCCTTACCTTTCATATGCTTTTAAAAAAGATAAACAAATAAGGATCCTGTTATCCTTTTATACTTTTATATGAAACATTTCTAAGTTAATTTAATTAATATCTTTATTATAATTATGATTATAATACCATTTATTTTTTCTCTCTTTCTCTTTCTCTCCCTCTGTTTGTTTTGATTACAGATTATCAATTACATTCAACATCCTTGTGTAAGGACTATAGCAACTACAAGCAGTAACTATACGTCAAGTTAACAGCAGAGCACTGTAACGACCAGAACTAGCACTAGAACAATACGAATAGTAAAATAAAAATTAAATAAGCAGAAGTAATTTTATTCAATATGATTAATGAAATGGCGACAATACAAACAGACCTTAAATTGGAGAATCACATTAAGGATTTTGCGACAACTTTCAAACACAACAACAATAACAACAATAATACACACACACTAACAACGACAACAACAGGAATGAAGACAACAGCACCATATTTAACAGCAACAACAACAACAACGGCAGCAACATCATTAACAAATATTGATACCAAAAATATAATGGACGCTATAAAGGGTAAGTCAGTCGTCAGCAGTAACGTTATTGTTAAAAATTTCTTGAAAAATTATTTATATTTGAAAAATACTAAAGCTGGATAATAGATTAGTGATGGTACCAGTGAAAGTACCTTTTCATAAAAAAGTATTATTTTCAAAGTTGTATGCTTTCAAGTTAATACTGAACTCCCATTACTGGTTGTTAATAGCAGGTTGCACCGTGGTTTGAAAACTTTTTATTTTGTAAATAATTCGGTAGCTCATGAACGACTTACTTTTAGTAAAATATTACAGAGGAAACAGGGGCTCCGTACAGAAAAATAATTATACTTAGATGCCTATATAAACTTTTGGTTTGGTGGAACATTTACTTGGAATTTTCGGCCCATTTGAACTTAGTGTTTTTAACGTGGTGAACCTACTTATTATCGGATTGCTATTTTAGAATATCGGCTGCACTTTTGATAAAATTTTAGAAAAATGAACATTAAAAAAGGTACTTTTAAAGTAATTACAATTCAAAAAGGGAATTTTAATAAAAGTACCTTCCTTAAAAAGAATTTTTCAAAAAGCACTTTTTTAATACCATCTTAAAAATTATTTATGAAAAGGAAACATTTATAATACTTTATAATAAAAAGATAGTATCTGTTGTTGAATGGTACTTTTCTATTAAACGTACCTTTTCTACCAATTTTCAAAAAGTACTTTTTTTTAAATAATATTTTAAAAATAATTGAGGAGAAAAAAATATTTCAAATATCTTTTGATTAAATGTACATTTACTAACAATAGTACCCTATAATAAATGGTACCTTTCAATTAAACGTATCTTTTGTAAAATGTAATAACACATAGACAGTTTTGTTGAAAAATACCTATTTGATAAAGAATATATTTTTGATAAAAAAAAAATTATAAAGGTACCCCTTTTAAAGTAGTACGTTTTTGGGGATAACTTTAGTAAAAAGAGATGTTTTTAGTAAAAAGTCCGTTATTGAAGACAAAGAGCTAAATCCTTATAAAAAGCATATTTTTAATAAAAAACAAACTTTTTATTAAAAAGATTTATCAACAATTCTTTTTTGATAAAATTAGATTTTTTGATAAAAAGTACGTACTAAAATGTACTTTTTGATGGCAAGAATCCTTTTGCCTTTTAGGTAATATATACATTTTCTATAAAATGTTTCTTTTTGGTAAAAAAGTAGCTGTTTCACAAATGTTATATTTTTGAAGATCCGGACGGACCGTCCCCATAAATAGGATGTTTTTAATAACATGTAATTTTGTGATAAAAAGTGTTTTTTTCATTAAGAGTACTTTTTAACAAAGCTTTTCTTTTTTTAAATTAAGTTAACCTACCCTCTTCACACCAATATACATTTCTAACAACAGTATGAAAATTAGCTTTTTGCGAAAAAATAGCTTTTTGCGAAAAAGTAGCTCTTTGATAAAAGTAAGCTTTTTGATTAAAAGTAGCTTTTGGATAAATAGTAGCATTTCGATAAAAAGTAGCTTTTTGGTAATAAGTAGTTCTTAGATAAAATCCAGCTTTTTTATTAAAAGTAGCTTTTTGATAATTAGTTCCTTTTTGATAAAAAGTAGCTTTTGTGATAAAAACTTTTTTTTGATAAGAAGTAGCTTTTTGATAAAAATAAGCTTTTTGATAAAAAGTAGTTTTTTATAAAAAGTAGCTTTTTATAAAAAGTAACTTTTCGTTAAAAAAAGCTTTTTGATAAAAAGTAGCTTTTTAAATAGTTTTTAATAAAATAACTTTTTCATAAAAACAAGCTATTTGATAAAAAGTAGCTTTTTGATAAAAAGTATATATTTGATAAAAAGTACCATTTTGGTAAAAAGTAACTTTTTAATTAAGAGTAACTTTTTTTTTTTTGATTAAAAGGAGCTTTTTGATAAAAAGTAGTTTTTTGATAAAAAGTAGCTTTTTGATGAAAATTAGCTTTTTGATAAAAAGTAGCTTTGTAATAAAAAACAAATTTTTTATAAAAAGTAGCTTTTTGATTAAAAGTGGTATTTTGATAAAAAGTATCGTTTGATAAAAGTATCGTTAAAAAATAACTTTTTGATAAAAACTAGCTATTTGATAAAAAGTATATATTTGATAAAAGTACCATTTTGGTAAAAAGTAGCTTTTTAATTAAGAGTAACTTTTTGACAAAAAGTAAATTTTTGATTAAAAGAAGCTTTTTGATAAAAATTTGTTTTTTGATAAAAAGTAGTTTTTTGATAAAAAGTAGCTTTTTGATAAAAAGTAACATTTTGATAAAAAGTAGCTTTGTAATAAAAAACAAATTTTTTATAAAAAGTAGCTTTTTAGTAAAAAGTAGCTTTTTGATTAAAAGTGGTATTTTGATAAAAAGTATCGTTTGATAAAAGTATCGTTAAAAAATAACTTTTTGATAAAAACTAGCTATTTGATAAAAAGTATATATTTGATAAAAGTACCATTTTGGTAAAAAGTAATTTTTTAATTAAGAGTAACTTTTTGACAAAAAGTAAATTTTTGATTAAAAGAAGCTTTTTGATAAAAATTTGTTTTTTGATAAAAAGTAGTTTTTTGATAAAAAGTAGCTTTTTGATAAAAAGTAACATTTTGATAAAAAGTAGCTTTGTAATAAAAAACAAATTTTTTATAAAAATTAGCATTTTAGTAAAAAGTAGCTTTTTAATAAAAAGTAACTTTTTGATTAAAAGTAACTTTTTGATAAATAGTAGCTTTTGGAAAAAAGAAACTTATTGACAACAGTATCTTTTTGACAAAATAATCTTTTTGATGAAAAGTAGCCTTTTTATATGAAGTAACTTTTTGATAAAAGTAGCTTTTTATAAAAAGTAGCTTTTCGTTAAAAATATCTTTTTGATAAAAAGTAGTGTTTTGACGAAAAGTAGCTTTTTGGTTGATTTAGTAAAAATTGGCTTAATGATTAAAATTACCTTTTCCCATCCGCCTTACCACGCCTACATTACAGTTATTATCACCCTTTTCCATATTGTCGTGTTAACACCATCTTACCAAGACACATCATCACATTATTAATTTCTAATTATTTTGCCAAAATTATATTCTATTAAACTTGGCAAATGTTATTGGCATTTTCTGTTTATAAATTAATTATGTTATTAATTGGTTTTTTCTCTCTGTCTCCCCAACCTCTTTCTCTCAAAAAATGTTTACTTTAATTAAATCATTGTTAAAGTCAACAATTGTTTAGACAGCTTTTGTGTCTGTAAGAATGTGTCAGTGAATGTAAAATTTCTGTTGCGAAGGAAGATGCTTCAAATTGTTTGTAAGTTGTTTGAACAAGTGTTAAGCTAATAAAAACGTTTCCATATAATTGCAAATTAAGCAATTTTTTTTTCGAAGAAAATTGTTAAAATTGCATTTTTTTTTTTGTTGTAATTAACATAAAGGGAACCAACACAGCCATAAATGCAATAAACTGAAAATCTCAAGTTCTTAATGCAATGCAAAATTTGTATTTTTTTGCTTATTGCTGATTAATACATGGAAAACTTAATGCTAAGCGGGGTGAAGGCAGAGAAATGTGCAAAATGTTTATTAGGTGGTTGTCAAAGGGGTTGCAGTAAAAAAAAACTTTATTGAAGGCAATTAAAGGATTTTGTGATTAATGAGTGGATTTTGTGTAAAATAAGCACTTTGTAACCCATTCCTACGAGTTTAATTTTTTGAAACGTGTAGTTTGTAGTGAAAACACGTGCATGATTATAATCAAAGGAGTTGGAAATTATTTGAATAATTTAAAGGATTTAATTAAATTTGTTTAATTCTTTCACTTAAAAGTTTTTTTCCCATACATTTTACAATTTTTGAAGCCCCAAAGCTCTACAATATTTTCAGAAGAAAAAAGAGTAGTTAAAAAAAGTAATATAAACCAACTCTATATAATTTCATATATTAGGTGTTTATTTTCGCCTTAACGCTTTTTTGCAGTTTTGAATTTGCCTCTTGATTTGATTAAAAAGGCTTTTTTTTTAAATAAAAGTACACTTTTTATTAAAATTTTTATAAAAAAATACTTATTATAAAAAAGATACTTTTTTAAAAATACTTTTTAACTTAAATTTATCTAAAAACAGCTTTATCAGAAAAGTACAATATAACAAAAAACAAAAATACTTTTTAAAAAAAGTATCAAAAATGTGTTTTTTTTCCAAAAGCATATTTGTGAGCATAATGGTACTTTTTATAAAAAATATCTTTTTATTAAAAATATTATGCATATCAAAAGGTTACTTTTTATTCATAAGATACTTTTGAGTTTAAGGTATTTTTATGAAAGAGCTACATTTAAAGGGGTATATATACATACCTACATATGTATATATTAAATTAACTTTCTGGTAAAGGGATGCTTTTTATTAAATAAGTGCTTTTAATTAAAAAGATGTTCTTCATCAAAAACTTACTTTTTTTATTAAAAATATTTTTTTTACCAAAAGGTACTTTTTGTCAAAAAGGTACTTTTTGTCAAAAAGGTACTTTTTATCAAATAGGTACTTTTTTTTTATCAAAAAGTTACTTTTTATCAAAAAAGTAGTTTTTATCAAAAAGTTAATTTTTATCAAAAATTACTTTTTCTATTAATTTAACTATTTTATTTAAGCTTTAGGTCTTTAAATAATTTTAATTTTTATTTTTTCGATATTTCGCTACTCCTTTGTGTAGCATCATCAGGAAAAAATTAACAAATTAACGTTATGAAAATTACAATTAAGTATTGAAAAAATTTTCTTCAAAGTAACATATTTCAAAAAAAGTTTTGTCATAAAATTATTAAAAAGTTTTTAAACAAGTACAAACAATAATTAAATTATTTCTTATTTACTAAATGTCTGTAAATTTGAGCTACATTATCTGTGTCTGCCTTAAAATTAATTCTCTGTGTGTTTGGTGTATTAATAATTTGTAACATTTCTAATATGTAACGAAAATTAAAATTATTTAAAGACCTAAAGCTTAAATAAAATAGTTAAATTAATATTAACAAAAAGGTCAAATAAACTATATAAAATAAAATTACTTTTTCCTTATCATAAAGTTACTTTTTATCGAAAGGGTACTTTTTTTATTAAAAAGGTAATATTTATCAAAAAGTTAGTTTTTTATACATATACTGACTTTAAGAAGATACAAAAAAGGAATTTATTTGAAATATGAACTTTTCATTAAACAGGTTTTTATCAAAAAGTTACTTTTTATCAAAAAGTTACTTTTTTTATCCAAAAGTTAGATTTTATGAATAGCGTACTTTTTATCGAAAGGTTAGTTATTTTCAAATTGTGTAATTTTTTAAGTCATGGCAAAATACCCATATACGCATACCACTACGTCATAAAGGACCAACAAAAAAAGACCCCTGTCTCCCAGTTTTGCCCAAAGTCCTCCAGGTTTTTTTTATAGGCCCTCAAAGATGTGGGGCCTCGATGTCATTTTTGCAAAAAAATGATCATTTACTCAAGCTCATATTTTGCAAACCGTTTGAAATTTTGATATACTCTCTGAGGCAAAGTTGTAGCTATTGTCATAAAGAATAAAAATTGTGAATATATAAAATCAAAAAAACTTAATCCTCAAGGTCAAAATCGCAAAAAACTTTAAAAAATTCAATTTTGTTTACCTTTTTTCCCCTGTTCAGGTCCATAGGTAGCAAACCGTTTAAAATTCAAGGAAACAATCAACTACAAAAATGAACCTAAGATCTCAATAAACAACATTCTGGAACATATGAACTTCCTAGGAATGATTCTTAACACCGTTTAGGTAGCGCTTAGGTAGCTAAAAAATTTTCGGGAAAATTTTCACTTTTGCGGCTACCTAAGCGCTACCTATGTTCACAATTTTTGTTCTTTATGATAAGAGCTACAACTTTGCCTCAGAGAGTATATCAAAACTTCAAACGGTTTGCAAAATATGATCTTAAGGAAATGATAATTTTTTTTTGCAAAAATGACATCGAGGCCCCACATCTTTGAGGGCCCATAAAAAAAAACCTAGAGGTCTTTGGGAAAAACTGGGAGACAGGGGTCTTTTTGTTTTTGGTCTTTTATCACGTAGTGGTGTCCGTATATGGTTCTTTTTTTCCGTGTTGCACTGTGTTATCTAGTGACTTTAAGATTGTATAATACCTATGTAAAACATATGTGTGTATGTATGTTTGTGATTCGTAGACACTGACTGCCACACAGCTGATGCAACAATGTATGTACAGTCTTAATACCATTTAATACCTCTTGCAAAATTTGCAGGAATACTCTTACCTTTTTTTTTTGTTTTATTTCCAAAAATTATTTTTTTCATACTTTTTCTAAACAATAAATTTTATTATAAAGATTTTTTATAAAAACCTCCACATTTTTAACAGAGATACCTTTTTTCAAATTAAAAATATTTTACTTTGTAAATAATGTATACCCAATTTTTTATAAAAAGTTATTTTTTTGCAAAATGGAAATGTTCATAAAAATATTCTTTTTATAAAAAATCTCATTTTTTCTCGAAAAGTACTTTTTTCGCAAAAAGTACGTTTTATAAAAAATGTACTTTTTACATGTACGTTTTATAAAAAATGTACTTTTTTAGTTGAAATATACTATTAATCAAAAACGTTTTTTTTTTCTATCAAAAAGTATATTTGATAAAATAATTACTCTATCATAAAACTACGTTTTCTAAAAATGTACTTAATTTAATATTAATAATTTTTTTCAAAAAAGGTTTTTTTTTTATCAAAAAGATACGTTTTATGAAAATAGGTCCTGTGAAAAAAACCCTATTGTTTGGGAGTGTGTGGGATTATTAATTATGTTTCGCGCGTCCAAAAGGACTAGTTTGTTGGCGATGGGTTGGCGATTGTTGGCACTTGGATTGGTTCAATCAATCATTGCTGCCACTGCTGGGGATCGAACTCATGACCACATGCTTAAGTAGTCAAAGTGCTAATTACATGAGCTATAGCACTATAAATCTTTAATATTTAAATCCAGATCTACTCCAGTGTAACTAGCAGTTACTCAAGTCTACTTGTTGTTGCATAGCTGCAGCTTCAGATATACCGCATGCCAAATTGTATACCTAATAGTGAAACAAATTTATTAACTTGTTCTAATTCATTAAGGCGTTATACTTTTCTCTTTTTTATTTTTTGAATATAAATGGATTTTTTCAAGTGGTTTTTAAACATTGATAAAGTTTCTAACAGGATGTCTCGATATTGTTAAGGATGGGAAGAATGATTGGCTATTAAAAGATATTCATACATGCACACGTACACACACGTTAAACACTCGATATAACGAGCAAAGTGGCTGAAGGAGCAACGCAATAAATTAAGCTCCATTCAACTGAATTCCCTGCATTTAAAAATTATTAAAGCAGAAAAATGTTCTCAGTTGATTCCGCCAGACAAAAAAGTGTTTCTAACGATATAGATAAACACTGTTGGATAAATTATTTTATAAAGATTTGTGAACAAGTGGCAATTTAAGTGGCAATACATGTGTTACTTGGGGGGTGTGTTTTAAAAAGTTATTAAATGTCTACACACACACTCACACTACAATAACCTTGGCTTGTATTTTTTGTTTTTAAATGAAGTGGAGTATAAGCACTTCATTTAAACACTTATTTGAGTTGAATCATCAATCATATTGACATAAATGTCATCTTACGCTATATTCAATTTTAAGAAAAGTTTGAATTCTTACATCCTACACTAATTTAAGTAGAAGAGATGTATAGGTGACAACGTTAAACTGATTAATTATGCACTGCCTATAATTTCAAAAACGATGTTATATACCGTAGTTTCCAAACATTTAATGAGTTCATAAACTGCGCTGGTCTATCAGTCCAAGGGATGCAGGTTCGATTCCCGCCAAGGACTATGGCAGAAACTGCTATCTTTCGAAACTTTATAAACTTGTTAAGTAAAAAATGTACATCCCTTATGTCATAATTTCAGTGAATACGAGAATAAGTGCAAATAAACAATACAAGCGGCTTGTCAAACCAAACATGTTTAAATTTAATGCATTAATCATATGTATGGTATTCCTAAATTAGTGTCACACCCACCAAGCAACTAAAAATGGAATATGAGAATTAGTGAAAATAAACGATACAAGCTGCTTGTCAAACCAAATCTCTTGATGCTATTTCTATCATATTGATAATATTTCTTATTTTGTGCAACATCCATCAAGCAACTAAAAAGGGAAAATAACAATTAGTATAAAAAAAACGCTACAAGGGAATATCATAATTAGTTTAAATAAACGACACAAGCGGCTTGTCAAATCAAATCTATTGATACTATTTGTATCATGTTGATAATATTTCTAGTTTAGTGTCACGTCCACCAATCAGCTAAAGAGGGAATATGAGAATTTCTAAATATAAACGTTTAAAGCGGCTTGTCAAGCCAAATGTGTTTGAAGTGAACTCATCAAATATATATCATTATATACATATCACCATTAAGATACATATTGTAGTTTGAATATTCGATTCCCGCCAAAGATTTATCAGCTGGGCAGGAAGTGCTGTCGCTTAAGAATAAATAAACTCATAAATCAAAGATTTGTAAAACAAAAAATGTTTATGCTTAGGGCCAATATTTCTTAGAGGCTCAACTGTGTCATCTAGTTTGCCCATCAAGTAACTAAAAAGCGAACATGAGGGTAAATAAACGATACAAGCGGTTTGTGAAGCCAAACATGTTTGAAGTGTAAACATCATTCATATTTACAATACTTCTAATTTAGTGTCACACCCGCCAAGCAACTTAAAAGGGAATATGAGAATTAGTGTAAATAAATGATTCAAACGGTTGGTCAAACCTAACATATTAAAAGTTAACTCATCAAGCATATTTATAGTAAATTTCTAAATTACTGTCACATCCAACAAGCAACTAAAAAGGGAATATGATAATTAGCGTAAATAGACGTTTGTCAAACCAAATCTATTGACACTATTTCTTTGATGTTGATAATATTTCCAATTTAGTGTCACACCCGCTAAGCAACTAAATAGCTGATATGAGTAAACGAGAGGCTTGTCAAGCCTAATTAGTCAGAAGTGGAATCATCAATTAAATTGACATAAATGACAACTTACACTTTTCTACGTAAAGTTCGAACTTTTAAATCCTACACTATTTTAAGTAGAAAAGTATTAAAGCGTTATATTGATTAAAACATTACCACTTTCTGAAGTAATGTAGTCATGTTAGCCTTAATATTTAACCACTGACTGTGGTATCAAAAACAATGTCAATAAGTTACATACTGTAGTTTTCATAATTGTCTCAATAGACTATTCCATTCCCGCTAAAGACTACGCAGCCTCGAAGGTAGTTGTTTTTTAAAAATTACAAAATAAATAAAATCATAAATTAAAGATTTGTAACAGAAAAAATTTACATTCCTTCTAAAACTAAGAAGGGAATATAAGAATTAGTGTAACTGAATGACACAAGCGGCTTGTCAAGCCAAAAATGTTTACAATATTTCTAATTTATTGTCACATCCACCAAGAGAATTTGAGAATTAATGTAAATAAACGATACAAACGGCTTGTCAAGCAAAAAATGTTTTGTAGCGGTATAATCAATCTGTTTTTATTTGTTTCCATTTTATTTTTAGAAATAATTAAATTAGTTTTGTGACACTTAAGGTTTCTGCCTTAACGCATAACATAATAATTTTCTTTGATTGATTAAATATTGTTTTTTTTAAACGCCTGTCTTTTTTATTACACAATTTCATGTGCGTTTGTTTGTGTTGAACGACAAAAGTATCTATGTATCTACGAGTACGCGAATAATTTTTGATGAAGTATTTGTTAGAAATGCTATAAAAATGATAAAAAGTTATGAAATTGATATGAGTGAAGGTTTATTAGTTAAATTAGAAATAGCAATAAATAAAAACTCTTACAAATAAATTTTTGTTTTCAAGAGAAATTTCAATTAAATATCAATATTAAATGCTTTATTAGATTTTTATCCAGTCATAGTCTTTTTAGATTTTAGTGTTGATCTAGTTTAAGTCTAGTTACAATGTAGTCAAAGTTTTTTCTTAGTCTATGGATAAGTTTAATCAGTATATAGGCACATTTCAGTAATATTTTAGTTATGATCTTGTATTAGCCTAGACAAAGTTTAGTCGTAGGCTAGTAATAATCTTGCTATAGACACATTCTTATCATAGTTTAATTATAGTCTAATAACAGTATAGTCATAGCCCGGTAGTTTGTTTACACATGTTTACTTAAATTCTCATCCTAGCCACTTTGCACTAATATTTTTCTTGTCCATGTATTTTCCCGTGCCGCATAGGATCTTATATGACTTGCTAGTACTATACTTCTATCTTAATTCAGCTACGTTCGCAGTTATAATAATCTTTAAGCCATTTTATATTAGAAATGGCCTTTAGCCGAATACTCTTAATGCCTTTTAGAGTACTCCCTAGGATTAGAAGGTTTATTTAGCTTATATAGTCATAAACTAGTAGTATTTTGATAAACGTCCATGGTACAGTAATAATCTGTTCAATCTCTTATAATTATCTGGTTAAGAGACAAGTCATAGTCTTGTAATAGTCTTGACATTGCTAGAAAAAATCCAGTCGTAGTTTTATGAAAACCTTCTCATAGTCTAGTTCTAGTCATAGACATCTAGCAGTTTAGTCAAAGTTTAATTATAGTCTAGTTATTGACTAGTCTAGTCATAGTCTTGCTATAGTCCAGTCATAGTCTAGTCATAGTCTAGTCATACTCTAGTCATAGTCTAGTCATAGTCTAGTCATAGTCTAGTCATAGTCTAGTCATAGTCTAGTCATAGTCTAGTCATAGTCTAGTCATAGTCTAGTCATAGTCTAGTCATAGTTTAGTCTTAGTCTAGTCATAGTCTAGTCATAGTCTAGTCATAGTCTAGTCATAGTCTAGTCATAGTCTACTCATAGTCTAGTCATAGTCTAGTCATAGTCTAGTCATAGTCTAGTCATAGTCTAGTAATAGTCTAGTCATAGTCTAGTCATAGTCTAGTCATAGTCTAGTCATAGTCTAGTCATAGTCTAGTCATAGTCTAGTCATAGTCTAGTCATAGTCTAGTCATAGTCTAGTCATAGTCTAGTCATAGTCTAGTCATAGTCTAGTCATAGTCTAGTCATAGTCTCATAGTCATAGGCTAGTCATAGTCTAGTCATAGTCTAGTCGTAGTCTAGTCATAGTCTAGTCATAGTCTAGTCATACTCTAGTAATAGTCTAGTCATAGTCTAGTTATAGTCTAGTCATAGTCTAGTCATAGCCTAGTCATAGTCTAGTCATAGTCTAGTCATAGTCTAGTCATAGTCTAGTCATAGTCTAGTCATAGTCTAGTCATAGTCTAGTCATAGTCTCATAGTCATAGGCTAGTCATAGTCTAGTCATAGTCTAGTCGTAGTCTAGTCATAGTCTAGTCATAGTCTAGTCATAGTCTAGTAATAGTCTAGTCATAGTCTAGTTATAGTCTAGTCATAGTCTAGTCATAGTCTAGTCATAGCCTAGTCATAGTCTAGTCATAGTCTAGTCATAGTCTAGTCATAGTCTAGTCATAGTCTAGTCATAGTCTAGTCATAGTCTAGTCATAGTCTAGTCATAGTCTAGTCATAGTCTAGTCATAGTCTAGTCATAGTCTAGTCATAGTCTAGTTATAGTCTAGTCATAGTCTAGTCATAGTCTAGTTATAGTCTAGTCATAGTCTAGTCATAGTCTAGTCATAGACTTGTCATAGTGTAATCATAGTCTCTTCTTAATCTCATCATAGTCTCGTTATATTCTCGTTATAGTGTTGCCATAGACACGCCATAGCCTAGTTAAAGTCTAGTTACAGTTCAATCCTTGTGCGATCGTAGTAGAGTAATCCTGTCAAAATCTATTCATAGCCTTTTTATAGTCTAATCATAATATAATTTAATAATATTTTTTTCAGCAGTCAGTCATTTATAGTCTTGTCGTAGTTCTTTTATAATTTAGTCATAATTCAGTTCTGATTTCATAACAGTCTAGTCACAGTTCAGTCATAGGCAGAGTCTACTCATAGTCTAAGCACAGTCTAGGCATATTGCAAGCATAGTATATTTATGGTCTAATAAAAGGGTGGTCACTGTTTAGTTGTAGACACTTTTGAGCCATTATGTCATAGTCAAAGTTTTGTCCTAATCTAGTCACAGTCTTATTATACATAGTGTAGTTAAATTCTGTGATAACAATCTCGTCATAGTCTGGTAATAAGCTGATCATTTTCTGTTCATAGTTCGGCCATTTATAGTCTAGTTATAGTCTTGTTTAGCAATAGTACAATTAAGTCTTGTCACTGTAATTGTCAAGTCATTGTCTAGTCACCAAATCTAATTGTTATGTGCATCACTGTTTCTATTGACAAAATTGTTTTCCTTGTAATCGAATTGGTTTTGTGCTTGTTCAAAAACCAACAGACATGTGTTAAAAATATGTCCTGTGAGTATGTATGTGTATCTGATAATATCTACATCTGTCGAGCGTCAAACGCGTATAAAAAAGGTGTAACTATATGGTTAAATGTAAATGTAAACGTAAATGTAAATGTAAAGTGTTTGTCTAAGTATGAATTAGTATAAGAAGAGTGTATTGATTTTAACTTTACACTTATGAATTTCGAATTTCGAATGTGCAAAAACATTAACAACCCAAAAATACAACATTCACCTACAAAATAGATTGTGAGAAGAAACGACGGGAACAAGAAAAACAAGAGCTAATGTAACGACATACAACCAAAAGCTAAACGCAGGGAGAAGGATAATTTATGTAAATGTAAAAATAGATTCAATTTCTTACTTCTTCGCTGTTCGTCGACACATCTACACACATCTTTTTGAAATCTATATTCTCGTAGATAAAGCTGTATTTCCTTGAAAGAAGCAAAAAAGGTTTCACAAATAAATTTGCCAGGCTTTACTAGAAATAAATAAAAAAACTGTCATCATGGAGTGGCAGGAGGTTGATCACATTTTGGCATATTTTAACACTTTTGTTAACCTTTTTCTTGCAGTATTGACTTTATAGCTGAATAAATCTTTTTTAATGGCATTTTTTTGTTACTTTTCTATTTTCATTTTTAATATCATTTTTGTTTTTTTTCTTTGTATTCAGCCGTATTTTGGAAAAACAAATTCATTTATTTTTTATTTTTTCCAGAATCACCCATGCAAATGTTTTATAAGGACAAAGGTGTTTTTCTAACTGGTGGAACGGGATTCTTTGGCAAAAGTAAGTGTTTTACTGTGTAATTTTATTAGAGAAACATTTGTTTGGATTGACTTAAATTAGCTAAGGTTCATCGTTGTATAGCAAAAGTATTTCATCTGTATGACCACACTATGACCCGACTAAGACCAGGATATGACTGGACTATGACTAGAATATGAATAGACTATAATTAGGCTATGAATAGACCAAGAATTGACTATGCATAGATTATTAATAGAATATGAGTTGTGACTAGACTATGACTAGGCTATGGTTATATTATGACTTGACTATGACGAAAATATGACAAGCCTATAAATAGATTATGAAAAGACTATGACTAGACTATGACTAGACAATGACTAGACAATGACTAAACAATGACTAGACTATGACTAGACTATCAATAGACTATGAATAGACTATGAATCGACTATGACTAGACTATGAATAGACTATGACTATGCTATGGCTAGAATATGACTAGACTATGAATAGACTATGAATATGAATAGAATAAGACTATGAAATAGACTACGAAAAGACTTTGAATAGACTTAGAATAGACTATGAATAGACTATGAATAAGACTATGAAATAGAGTATGACTAGACTGTGGTTATTTTATGACTTGACTATGAGGAGAATATGATAAGACTATGAATAGACTATGAATAGACTATGAATAGACTATGAATAGACTATGAATAGACTATGAATAGACTATGAATATACTATGAATAGACTATGAATAGACTATGAATAGACTATGAATAGACTATGAATAGACTATGAATAGACTATGAATAGACTATGAATAGACTATGAATAGACTATGAATAGACTATGAATAGACTATGAATAGACTATGAATAGACTATGAATAGACTATGAATAGACTATGAATAGACTATGAATAGACTATGAATAGACTATGAATAGACTATGAACAGACTATGAACAGACTATGAATAGACTTTGAATAGACTATGAATAGACTATGAATAGACTATGAATAGCCTATGAATAGACTATGAATAGACTATGAATAGACTATGAGTATGAATAGACTATGAATAACACTATGAAATAGACTATGAATAGACTATGAATAGACTATGAATAGACTATGAATATACTATGAATATACTATGAATAGACTATGAATAGACTATGAATAGACTATGAATAGACTATGAAAAGACTATGAATATAATATAACTGGATTAAGACTAGACTATGAGCAGACTATGACTGGACTATGACTAGGCTATGAGCAGGCTATGACTAGACTATGAATTGACTTTGAATAGACTTTGAATGGACTTTGAATAGACTATGAATAGACTATAAATAGAGTATGAATAGACTATGAATAGACTATGACTATGCTATAAACAGAATATAACTAAACTATGGTTAGATTATTACTAGGCGATGATAACACTATGACTAGATTATTGTTGACTATGATTAGACTATGACTAGTCTATTATAAGAGTATGACTAGATTATGAATAGATTATAATTGAACTATGATTGTACAATGTAATTTTATGATTATTATTTATGATTAATTATACTGTAACTGGACTATGACTTAATAATAATTTGACTATTAGTATTCTATGACCAAGCCGTTACCTAGTTATGAATAGTGTTGAACTAAAACACGATGGAATGAAATGGACCAGATATAAAGTTTTATAAAGAGTGAACAAAAATCATTATGTTTTTTTTGGAACTTCTATAGCAATTTTCAGACAAAATGCCTTAACTTCAGCAAATAATTTTTTAAACAAAATAAAAAAAATATATTTTAATTTTCCAGTAACTATCGAAAAACTTCTGCGAGATACCGATGTCGGACAAATATTTCTGCTTATACGCACTAAAAAGGGCAAAGATGTACAGAGTCGATTGGATGAAATATTCCATGATCCAGTGAGTATTTTGTGAATTTCCACGAGAAAAATAAATAATTTTGTACTTTTGCTTTGTTGCGGCACTTAAAGGTTTTTGAACGTTTGAAGAAACTCAAGAGCCAATATCGTGAAAAAATCACACTGATTTCCGGTGATGTATCACAGCCTGGCTTGGGTATGTCCAGCGAAGATCGCGAGCTGCTTAGGGATAATGTGAATATAGTGATTCATGGTGCTGCCACTGTACGCTTTGATGAGAAACTTAAAATGGCCATTGCTATAAATGTCAATGGCACTAAGGAGATATTAAAATTGGCCAAGGAAATTGTACACTTGAAGGCAGTGGTGCATGTTTCTACTGCCTTTGCCCATTGTAACCGTCATTATATAAAAGAGACATTTTATGACTCGCCGCTGTCGGGAGATAATGCCTGCAAATTGGGTGAGTGCCTGGATGAGCAGACTTTAAATGTACTGACGCCCACTATAATCAAGGACTTTCCGAATACATACACATTTACGAAAGTATTGGCTGAGGATATTGTGCAAAAATATGCTGGTAATTTGCCAGTGACTGTATTTCGTCCGGCAATAGGTAAAATGTGTACTTAGAAATGTAGTTATGGATGAATTCAAATATTTTGCTTTATAGTGATCACCACATATCGGGAACCCATTACCGGCTGGATAGACAATATGTACGGTCCTTGTGGTATAATTGTGGGTGTGGCTTCGGGTGTATTGCGTGTCTTTAGTGGTAATGTTGACAACAAGGCTCATTTGGTGCCGGTGGATTTATGTGTTAATGCCTTGTTGACTAGTGCCTGGGATATCGCCAGAAATACGTATGTATATTTGGCATCGTTATCAGTTGTTTGTGGCCTGCCACATGCATGCATACTTGCATGCCTTTACAATTGATAAATTTAAATTTATTTAATGCTAATGTTATTCTGGTTATTTAACAGTTATGACAATCCTCCCATTTATAACTATGTACCGGATGCCAACAATATGTCAACATGGCGTGAATACATTACCTTTGGTACGGAATATGGAAAAAGCATGCCTTTACGCAAATCGATTTGGTATCCACGTTTTACGATTGTACCCACAAAATTTCAATTTTATATTTTGGCATTTTTCTATCATACATTACCCGCCCTCTTTATGGACATGTTAATGCTGGTGATTGGCAAAAAACCCAGGTAAAGTACCAGCAAAGTCACTTACATACAGACATATGTATGCGATACGTAGAGCCATTGAAACCGAAATACAATGTGACACGTACATGTAGTGCACAAATAGGAATATAAAGGCTCACACACACATACACAGAAACATATTTACATTCGAGAAACATGTACTCACGCACACGGTAGAGATTTAAATTGGTGAAAGGGAAATATTCGTTAAAGGGAATCAATCAATCAGGTTGTAATACAAAAGGAAGAAATTGTGAGCAGTCAAGCTGAAAGACAGACAAATTATATTTAAAAAAAAATATTTTCTTCCAAGAAAATGTTCAATAAAAATTAAGATTTAAATTTATAGAATCAATATTTTTTTAAGAATTTTCAATTACAGAAATTATACACTTCAAATAACTGCTATCATTCATTTTAACGTAGTAAAAACTGCTGTCAAAACAAGGCTTAAATATAAATAAAAAATAGTTAATAGCAACTTTTTATTACAAACAAGTAAAATTGCTATATTCAGCTCTGCCGAATCTTATATACCCTTCGCCACAGTAATGTTAAATATTGCCTTACTCTGTTATGTTTTCCAATTTCACAGTAATATACATTCGGTTTTTACTTGTATGATTTTCAACTTTATTATTACAAAAATAATATGTAGAATTTTTTTTGGAAAAATTTCATCGAAAATATTTTGGAAAAATTTTGTAAGAATTTTATCAAAAATTTTTTGGTAAATTTTTAACGAAAATTTTTTTGTTAAAATTTTATCGAAAATTTTTTGTAAAAATTTTATCGAAAATTTTTTGTAATAATTTTATCGAAAATTTTTTGTAAAAATTTTATCGAAAATTTTTTGTAAAAATTTTATCGAAAATTTTTTGTAAAAATTTTGTAAAAATGTTATCCAAAATTTTTAGTAAAAATTTTACTGAAAATTTTTTGTAATTATTTTAGTAAAAATTTTACTGAAATTTTTTTGTAATTATTTTACAGAAAATTTTATAGAAAATTTTTTGTTTAAATTTTATTAAAATTTTTTTGTAAAAATTTTACCGAAAATATTTGGGAAACATTTTGCCGAAAATTTTTTGTAAAATTTGTGATGTCAAAGTGTTTTGCATGCATTCGCACATAGTAAAAATTAAAAACACAAATATTTTGTACGTATGACATGTTTTGTAAAATTTTATCGAAAATTTTTTTATAAAAATTTTATCGAAAATTTTTTTATAAAAATTTTATCGAAAATTTTTTGTAAAAATTTTATCGAAAATTTGTTATAAAAATTTTATCGAAAATTTTTTGTAAAAATTTTATCGGAATTTTTTTGTAAAAATTTTGCCGAAAATATTTTGTAATTATATTACCAAAAAATTTTTTGTGAAGTTTTATTGAAAATTTTTATCAAAAATTTTTTGCAAAAATTTCAATCAAATTTTTATAAAAATTTTAACTTAAAAATTTTGTAAACATTTTGACTTAAATTTTATCGAAAATTTTTTGTAAAATTTTTATCGAAAAAATTTCGTGTAGAAATTTTTATAAACATTTTTTATAAAAATTTTAACAAACATTTTTTGCTAAAACTTTATCGAATATTTTACCGAAAATATTTTGTTAAAATTTTATCGAAAATTTTACCGAAAATATTTTTTTGTTATTTTACCAAAAAGATTTTTGTAAAATTTTTATCAAAAATTTTAACGAAATTTTAGTGTAAAATTTTATTAAAAATTTCTTATAAAAATTTTATAGGAAATTTTTTGTAAAAATTTTACCGAAAATATTTTGTACAACTTCTATGGAAACTCTCATTGCACTTAGCTCGCTGGTGTTCACTCTTTATTATTGTCTACTCATCGTTACTCATTTGCAATGAACAGACATGATTTGGATGAAATAACATAATGAGTGTCTAATGAGCTTCTATTTTTGTGCTCATGCAGTGCCTTATAAAAGGTCTAAAGTGCGAAGGCCTTTTTAGTTTTACCGCTGGGTATATCTGTCTAATAGTATTTGATTGTGATTACATTTATTTCCGAAATGTGTGTGTACGTGTTTTAATAATTTTCATCATAAAAATAAATTTTTATTAACTCATTTTAAAATTTTGTATGTTGGTGTGCTGCTGTTACTGTCACGGCTTTAAAGCGGTTATTTTCATTTTTCTTTATTTACATTTATGTATGTTGCTGCTGTTGTTGTTATCATCGTTCATTGCTATGGACTTTTATTGGTGTTTATGGTTGTTTTTTGTTTTTCTTTTTATCCTTTTCAGAATGTTAAAAATTTATCGGAAAATCCACAAATTCTGCTCACTGATGGAATATTTTTCGGCAAATGATTTCAAATTTGACAATGACAATGTGCGAGCACTCTCGGGTAAATTGGAATCAAGGGATAAACAATTGTTTGCATTCGATATGCGCAATCTAAACTGGACGGAATTGTTTCAATTGAGTTTGGTGGGTGTACGTCAGTATGTGGTTAAAGATGATCCTAGCACAATACCCGAATCAGTGAAACGACATGAACGGTATGTTGTATTAAAACCATATGAATGGCGGCAAATTTTTATTCGCGAAATTTCTTTTTTTTTCCTTCTAATAATATTACATTTTTGTTTGTTCTATTCCAGCTTAAAGCTTTTGCATTACACCACTCTGTTTGTGGTCTATACTCTGGCATTTGTGCTGCTGTATCAAGTGTTAAAATTTTTGTTTTGGTAAAAATCATTTAGAAAAATATTTAACCACGTTTCCCTGCAAGTCTGTGACAGTGTAAAATTGATGATAATAATTTTGATTTTATTTAAAAAAAATAAATATATTTTTTTTTGTTTTTAGTAAATAATATATAATATTTGTATGTATGTATGTTCTTATTTACCAAAAGTTATTTATAGTTTTGTATCACTTTAGCGTTTATTTGAAAAGGGTTATTCACTCACTCACTCACTCACTCACTCACTATTCATTCGAGCAAAAGTGAAAAAAAAAAATTTAAGCAAAAAAATTCTTAAATATTTTTCATTGCAATTCATGCTTATTTATCATTTGTGGAATCCTCATTATCCTCCTTCCTTAGTTTTAATAATATATTTCCAAATTATCTGTTATAATTTAAGTTTTTTTTTTAGTTTTATGTAATTTTTTGTAAAAAAAATAGATTTTAAAAATTATTCAAATAATAAATTTTGTATTTTGGGTAAAGTCGAATATTTTTTTAAATAAAAGTTTCTAAAAATTTCAGTAAATAAAAAAGAGTTTTATTTCCATAACTAACTAAAGCCGTTGTGCTTTCAAACCCCATCATCAAATAAACAAAATAAACATTTGTGAGTATCACAGAAAAAAAACTATTTTTCATATTCAAACAATTAATTTGCATAATCAGACAATTTTTGGTTTGTATATGGTCCTACAAACAAAATTGTAAATTCAGACAATTCATTTTAAAATTACAGTGGCTCATAGCTTATTTTATGCAGTGCTTTTTTTCTTTTCAATGCTCTATAAAAACAAATCTAACAGGAATCTCAAAATGAATTAGGCATTATTCAATAGAAAATATTTTTGTTTAAACAAAAAAAATATCATCTATTGCAAAAATCTTCCTTTAATAATTTTAAAACTACACAGCTTTTTTTATGCACGGACTTATGATTTTGCATATCTCAAGTTTAGGAACGGTAATTAAATTATTTAATATTTCGTGTGGTACCCTTTATTGTCTATGACAGATTTGAGGCGGTTTGGCATATCTGCAACCAGTTTTTGTGTAAAACTGGGCAAAATATTCTACCACTTCGTCTTCAGCGCTTCCTTCAAATCATTTTTGTTTGTGATTTTGTGTTTCCTTATGTTAATTTCTAATATTGACCATCAATTTTCTATAACGTTAAGGTCGGGCGACTGTCGGGCGACTGGTGGACAGTTATATATTAAACAAGTTTGGACAATACCTGATTTGTACTTTGGGTCGTTATCCTGGTAATATCTAAAATTTCACTTTATACCAAATTGCTCTGCACTAAATAAATTATCCTTTACGATCTCAAGGTACATAAATTTGTCCATTGTTGTTTCAATAAATGTTAAATATCCAGTACCAGCTGACGACATACAGGCCCAAACCATAACACTGCCACCACCATGTTTCACTGTTTCTTTTAGGTTTTCTTTTTTGAGCTCCGTATTTGGTTTCCGCCATACATAAGACATGCCATCTGAACCGAATATGTTAAATTTTGATTCGTCGGCAAAGATAACTGAATTCCAAAATTCTGAATCCTTGGTATCATGTTCTGTAGCGAAATTTAATCTGCAAAGTCTGTTTTTCGGCTTAATAAAAGAATTCTTACGTGCGACTCGGCCATGAAAATCATGTTGGCACAATACACGGCGAACAATTTCGACGCAACATTGTTTTCCCAGGTCAGCTTCAACTTCGGCAGTCAGTTTTGGAACTGAAACCTTTGGATTCGCCCTAATTTTTCTTAAAATATATCGCTCATCGTGTAGGGTAAAAATTTTATTTGGTGCATTTCTGTCTTTGTTATTGAATCTATTTTTATGAATAAAGCGCTCGATGATTTTTGGACTGTGGAAGCATTTATGTTAACTATTTCTGCTATTTTTCGCTGTGAGTGACCGTTTTTGAAATGGTTTAAGACCAATTCCCGTTGTTTTATCGTTGCACGCGGACCCATGTGAATTTTTTAAAACTGACACTTCAAGTAAAAAAATCAGCCTAAAAATTTAACGAAAGACATTGCCAAAAGTTGAATACAGAAAAATTAAAAAAAACAATGACCCTTTATTGAGGTACCGTTACAGTCACAATTGGCTGCGTAATTTAAGCTGTGAGGTGGAAAAAAGGTGTATTTTTTGTTTTAATATCTTTTAAGTATTTAAATGCAGATTTTTGTAGTGAATGATTTTTGATTGTTTTTCCTGAATATTTTCTCTTTCAAATTGTGCAAATTTTTTTTTTTAATTTATTGCTAGTTTCGTTTTTATAGAGATTTAAAATGAAAAAAATTCACTGAATAAAATAAGCTGTGAGCCACTGTAGTTTATTGAAAATATTCCCCGATTTTTTCTAACAAATAATTGTGATATTTGGCAAAAAAAAAAAATTATTGACTTAAGAAAAAAATTTCAAACAAAAAATTTGTCTGAGTCAGACAAAAAAGTTTACTAAAATTATAGAAAAAAATTCAAACAATTAATTTATCTAAAACAAATAAAAACTTTTCTGAAATAACAAACAATTTTCACATAAATAATTTAGCTAAATCAAAAGTCAAAATTTGTCCCACTTTCATACTTTGCATTGACGGAGACGTACTGATTGTGACAAAACTCATTAGAAAACCTGTATGTCAACTTCCTTGTACGTGGAAAAAGACGACGTATAACGCATGACGGATTCTATGTACCCCGGCCTTTAGCGACTAGTTACTTATGTATTTTAGGCACAAAACGTTATCTCTTGAGCATAATTCGTCCAGAACGTATTCCGTCAAAAGCATATACATATTTAAATGTGGTTGGCCATTAACGCCAACTGAAAAACTGCGAATAAAAAATAATAAATATGAATATGTAGCAATGTAATCAACGGAAAATTTGTACATATTTACCTCTTCCTCCCCTGGGGGTAAAAATGACACTGCAGCAAATTCCATAAGCTTTGACGATGTGCTCTCAGGTAAAATGGGGGCACCAGACGCCAGCTTGAATCTGAAAGAACAGCTCAGAAGGAGTTGGATTGTCTACAACCCCTAAACAAGAGGTTGGGACATGGGGGTCCAGGCTTGTAAGTTCTATAAATTGTTACTCATATCGTACATATTGAGAACTGTGCGATGATGGGGCAATGGCATTTAAAGGTGGTGCTATTGTCGTTTCATTGCACTTGTATTGTGTAGTGTGCTTTATACATTTACGACGACATGGAGATAGTCAACACATTAAAAACTCACCCGGTTGTATGAACTCCGTCCGAAAAGGGCCAACACAGCTGAGATGCTTCCGTTAATCTTGATCACGAATATACCTCTTCCTTTGCAGCCAATGGCTTTTCTGTGTTTCAATATTTGTGCACGATTTTTTTTTTATTTAAATAAATTTTCTTTTTGACGTTTTGAAGAAATCAGTATTAAAATTTTTTGTTATATTTTCAATGAAAGTGTTGCCGTTTTTTGCGAATGCGTAATTATAAATAAATGGGCCAAAATCGAATTTATGAATAATACTTCATAAATTGTCATGTAGTTAACCGACGTCATATAAGAAGAGTTTTATATTACCCTTAGGTACCTCTACATACTCTATAAGTAATAAAATTCTACAAAACACAATGAGAGTTATGCATGTTAATAGAATAATATTAAAGCTTCAACAAAACACCAACAAACAAAATTTTGTATTTTTTATTTTTTAAAGTCAAGACCATTTGCAAAGTTTCTGGGTTGTCTGCTTATAACAACCATGGTCTGACCAGAATCGAAAGCGCATCTGCAAACTGATAAACTATTGCTAATCAGTCTATGGAGACATACTCAGAGTATTATTCTCAAAGTAGCTAAGGAGTACCCGTCCCTCTATAGCAATAAGTTTTAAATTATTAATTATTATTAATTATATTATTATTATATTATTATTTAATTATAGTTAATGAATTATAATTATAATTATTTTTAATTATATATAATTATAATTAATTTTACGAAAATTGTAGATAATGGCACCAATTGCTTTGTTTTCTACTATAGATACATTAAGTTTAAAATACTTTTTATAGAAAATTTTGTTCAGAATCTGAAAATAAAATAGAAAAATTATGCATCTAAACAAATTTTTCTTTCTTTTTTTTTTGCTAAATATTTTTTATATAAATATTATTTACTTCTATTTCGAATCATTACTTTATTTCTTTTAGTTACTCTTATGTTTCCAATTTAATTTAACTTTTAAAATTCAATCCTGGGAATTGCAATCCTGCAATCCTTTTCATTCGTTTTCTACTGCTACTGTTGCTGTCTAATTCATTTTCTATGAATTAAAAATTCTGCATCTTTACTCTTTAACTTTAACTTTCAATTGATTTTGAGTCTCTGCAGGATACTAGATTTCTGTTTTACTTATTTTCTGTTTTTTAATTAATCATTTTAACTTTATTAAAAACCGAAAACATAAATAACAAAAGAACTTAATGAATTTGAAAAACTACTTTGATAAAGCCGAAATAGAAAATGAAAACTGCAAAACAATTTCATAAAAATTTCTCTTTTTTCACCACCACCACCACCGCCATCATAACAGAAATGCACACAAACGCACAAACGGAAACCGCTATAAAAGTAAATAACTTTCTAAAATAGAATGATGGCAAAAAAATGATATTTTTAGAAAGGCGGGTTGAAAATTGCTTTCGATTGTTCTAAACCGATTCGTCTTTATTTTGTGTTATCGATATAGATAACTATGGTTTAACAGCACTAGTAAATGGGTTGCCGGTACATCGGACTTTTAAAGGATATGCGACGACGAGGAAGAATTGGAAATTCTGGAGCATATCGTGTGTCACTGCCCCGTATTACAAAACCGCAGACTTAAATGGCTAGATGAGAGATTTCTCGATGGACTCTTCGACATCGCGTCGTGTAATATCGAAGATGTCGTTGGCTTCATCAAGAAAATCGGGTGACTGAATGATAGGTAACAGTACTCATATGGATCAATGGACCCTCGGGGTGTCCGAGTAGATGCGCCATTTCTAAAACAACTCTACTTAACCTAACCTAACCGAGGTCATCACGAATCAATTAACGCCAGAATAACGCTTCCGTTTAGTAAATGGCGACTGCTATCGATTAATTAGCTGAAGATTAACGATATTTGGTTCCAACAAGACGTTGCAATTTGCCATAAAGCGTGCTTAAAAATCTGTTTATTGCAAAAGCAATTCGGTGACAAATTTATTTCCTGAAGTAGTCCTGTTCACTGAACTCCTAGTTCGTGCGTTTTAACGCTTTTGGATACTTATTGTGGGCTTCTATGTAAAGTCATTGAAGCAATGGAAGCTATCATTGATGCCATACTAAGCAATAATTGGACTGAATGAATGGACATATGCCGAAAAATCATATTTAAAAAAGAAATGCCATAAAATTATCTACCAGATTATAGTAAAAAAATTGTCATTCCAACAATATATATGTTTTGGATTATAATTTTAAGTTCTCATGCATGAGCATGCTCATCTAATGGATGTGCTCATCAGCTCATGAGCAATTGGTCATACTTGAATACAAAATATCATGAACACAATGAGGTGACCGAGTAAAACAAACTTTTTATTCTACTAAGCGCTATGTTTACTCGTCTCATGTTTGAAACACTCAGTGTGTAATTTTGTCTAGTAGTTGTGTAAAACATTTGGA
This sequence comes from Phasia obesa, assembly GCA_949628195.1. Taxonomy (NCBI): domain Eukaryota; kingdom Metazoa; phylum Arthropoda; class Insecta; order Diptera; family Tachinidae; genus Phasia; species Phasia obesa. The sequence continues at coordinate 200,117,309 of OX451215.1, forward strand.
TAAGGCTTAGTGCGTTTTGCTGGCACTAGTGCTTTTTGTATTTCTTAAGAAATAAAGATCTTAATATGAACGTAAGCAATGTTGAAAATGTGTTCGTGTTTCAATTAAAGCATAAAACTGCTTAAACTCGCCCAAGTTCATTGTTATTATGTTCAACATATACTCATACTTATTCAAACATGCTTATGCAAATTCGGCAAGTTTATCGCACTTAGCTCGTTGGTCTTCGCTGTTTATTATTGTCCACTCATCGTTACTCGAATACAATGAACAGACATAAATTCAATGAAATATTAAGATGAGAGTCTTATGAGCTACGTTTTTTGCTCATACATAAATCTGAGTGATTTACCTTTATATGATGTAGTTAGCCCCATTCCAAATATATCGGCTGTATGACATCAGTTGTGCCTTAAGATCAGCTTAAGCGCCAAATGACACAATCTTGTGTCTATCATTCTTGAATTAAATAAGTTGGTCTCTATTGAGTTTTCTGAAACTACTTATAGCAAATTACCTAGAATGTATGAAGCATGGGAATTTTAGAAGAAACAAAAATAATTACTTTTATTGTCATGCACTTCAGATACTGCCCTCTCATACGTATAATGGCTTAAGAAGCAGATGAAACCAAAAAAAAAAAAAAAAAAACACTTGTAGTTTCATCACAGAGAAAAAGTTAAACATTAAAAGTACTCAAACATATTCTTAGTACCATCAACTCACATCCACTCACATCCACTCACAAGTGCTCATAGAGATGAACGATATCTGGAGTCATGATGTTGGATGTTGGCAAACAAGCAAAGAGTTTCTAAAAAATTTGTTGCTGTTGTTTTTGTTGGTTTTTAATAATTTCAAATCCCAAGTTTAACATTTTTCTGTTTACCGCAATAGTAATAATACCAACACAAATAAACGCATTCACACACACACACACACATACATACATACTGCTCGTATATAAAGCCATTAAGAAATAAATAACAGCAAAAGCAACAACAACCATAAAAAGTAACAAACAACAAAAAAAAACCCCAAACAACACAACTAAATGAAATTGAAAGCTAAAAAGGGAACAAAACAATTTCATGCACTTTATGAAGGTAAAAAGGGAATTAAGACTGAAGAACAAAAAACACTTACGCACACACACCCGCAGCCACATACACATACATTCTCACATAAAAGCGAAGGCATTTTTGTAATTAACCGAAATAGGGAAGAATAACAGAAATTCCCTTTTTTCTGGGTTCCATACCTAAAAAGGGTAACCCTATGCTTTCTCTTCATTATCTGTCTGTCGGTCAGCGCCCTCTATCTCTATAACACATAAAAATCAAAATTAAAAGGTTACCTGATAGTAATGTAATTTTCACGTATATGACCTTATTTTGACACCATAGGTGGACACTTTTTGGTTATCTGATTATTTTTACACATTCGCCTGTGTAGCGTCTTTTTTTATAAAACAAATTAAAAACTAAAAAATAAATAACTTCAAAATATTTATTTATTGGCTTACGTATACACTTTAATTTTGATTATCTGTTTATTTTTACACGGTCAATAGTGTAAAATATTTTTTTTGATAAAATAAATTAAAAACTAAAAAATAAATAACTTCGAAATATTTATTTATTGGCTTATGTATACACTTTAATTTTGGTTATCTGTTTATTTTTACACGGTCAATAGTGTAAAATATTTTTTTTGATAAAATAAATTAAAAACTAATAAAATAAATAACTTCGACATATTTTACAATACAAAGAGGCTGCTTATTAGCTTACGTACGCACTTTAATTTTGGTTATCTGTTTATTTTTACAAATTCAGTTTTTTAATAAAATAAATTAAAAACTTGAGAAAATTAATAACTTTGAAATATTTTACAATTTAAATAGACTGGTTGTTAGCTTACGTACACATTCTAATATTTGTCGTCAGCTTATTTTTGCACAGACAGCTGTGCAGCGACTTTTTTTTGATCAAAGATTAAAAATAAAAAAAAAAAAAAAAATAAAAATGACTTCAAATTATTAAACATTTGAAATAGGCTGCTTATTAGCTTATGAACACACTTTAATTTTGGTTAACTGCTTATTTTTACATAGACTGTATTTTTACATAGCTGTGCAACGACTTTTCTTTTATAAAATCAATCAAAATTCTAAAAAATAAATAACTTCTAAATATTTTACAATTAAAATAGGCTGGTTATTAACTTACTTATAAACTTTTATTTTGGTTAACTACTTATTTCTACACAGACAGCTGTGCGCGTCTTTTTTTTTTGATAAAATAAATCAAAAACTAAAAGAAAAGAAATAATTTAGAATTATTTTACAGTTAAAATAGGTTGGTTATTAGATTATGAACACACTTTAATTTTGGTTATTTATTTATTTTTAAAACGTCAGTTGTGTAGAGTCTTTTTTTGATAAAATTAGTTAAAAACTACATAAAGTAATAATTTCGAGATATTTTTATTTATTTTATTTTTAAGGGTGGTTATTAGCTTATTTTTGCATTCAAATTTTGGTTATCTGATTATTTTCACACATTCTTCTGTAAAGCGTATTTTTAATAAAATAAATTAAAAACTATAAAAAAATAAATAATTTCGAAATATTAATTTATTACCTTACGTACACAATTTTATTTTGGTTAACTGCTTATATTTACACAGACAGCTGTGGAACGTCGTTTTGATAAAATAAATTAAAAAGTAAAGGAAATAAATGACTTCGATATATTTTTCAATTCAAATAGGCTGGTTATTAGGTTATGTAGACACATTCATTTTGCTTATCTGCTTATTTTTGCAGTTTGTTGTGTAATGTCTTTTTTGATCAAATAAATAAAACAACCAAAAAAAAATATAAATAAAAATAAAATAAAATTTATAATTAAAATAATTTACGAAATGCTGAAGTAAAGCTTAAAGGGATACAACGAGCAGAAGATAATATAATAAAAGACACAGTAAATGCCGTGTTGGCGTAGAAAACTGCTTCAATTTGCTTTTAGCTAAATTTCCAACACTTTCTAATACTACATATAAGAGATAATCACATAATTTGTAAACAAGGGTGTGGTTGCTCGTATTTGTTTATTTTTTATATTTTACCACATTAGTATATAAACCGATAAGCTACCTATCTTTAACAACCTAAGTAGCTACAGTTTCATCATTTTAATTTGACTGCAAAATTAAATTTGAAACTACTCGACAATTAAAAAACTTCTGCCACTGGCCTCATACATTTTTTATTACTTAAGCTCTAATCATTTATTCATAAAAATAGGCAAAATATATAAACCAAACGCCCACACACCCCCTCTCATTTATTTCCATACTTCAATTCCCAACACATAGAGAAATCACAATACCCTTAACGGTAAAAAGAAACGTAAAGCTCATAACAATAGAGTAAAAATAAAAAGCAACGAAAAAAGAAAATCATATAAAATAGCAACAGCAACAAATTGTTGAAGTTGCAAGTACATGTAAGTTGTGGCAAGACAAGATGAATAAAAAAAAAAAACAATAAAATATAAAAACAGTTTGTCAATCACTACATTCTGTTGATTGAAGTAATTTAAGCGTCCCTTAAGCTACACTCAAGAATTATGACATCAAAATGCTCTCAATTAAAGTACTTGCGCATAAAGTGAGCGCAAATGTTTGTGCAACAACCGAATACTCATAACAATGGATGTACGAGTATAAAAAAAATTAAATCTATTCACTAGATTCAAAACAAAAGTACTTTATTTTGTAGAGAAAATGGAACAGAATAAATTTCATTGGGAAAAAGGCACCAAATGATCTTAAGATTTTACATGAAAATAATTTTAACCGAAATACTTTGTGGTGACGAAATAAAAAGTTCTTTGAAATACAATTTTTCTAACAATACATTCGTTGGCAAGTCTTGTAGTGTCTCTAGAGGTTTACCAGACTTAATGACTCTATTTTGTCACTGACATACTCCTGTAATTAGAAATGAGTTTCATCCCTAAACAGATCTTTAAGTACTAATAAAGGTTGTTTTCAAGGCAAACATTTGTTGAAGTTATAATTTTTTTGTTTAAAATTAAAAATTTTATTTTAGTACTAAAATTTTGGTTAGTAATGATGTTTGGATTTCTAATAAAAAAGTTTGTTTTGGAACTAAATTTTTAGTACTGAAAACTTAATTTTGTCCCATAGTTCTGAAACTAACCTTAAGTTTTATTTAGTAGTTTTTGTTTGTTTTAGTACTGACAAAATTATTTTTCAAGGCAAACATTTTATTTAAGAACTAATTTGTTTAAAATACAGTTTATTTTCATACTGTAATTTTGTTAAGTTGTAATGTTTTAATTTTAGTACTAATGTATATATTATATTCCAATTAAATACTATTATTTTTTTGCTGAAGGACAAAAATTTTATTTTAGTACTGTAATTTTGCTTAGTCATAACGTTTGGATTGTGTGTGAAAATTTTTTTTAGTACGAAATTTTTTAGTACTAAAAATTTTATTTTCTCTTATGGTCTAATAGTTCTGAAATTAACTTAAAAAAGCTAAATATTTATTTAGTTCTTTAATTTTTTTAGCACTAACGAAGTAAGTTTTCAAACACACATTTTATTTAAGCACAAATTTTTTTAAGAATAACCATATTATTTTAGTACTATAATTAAGTATAATATTAACCTTTGTTTTTTTTTCTGTAATTTTTGGCTTAATACAAAATTTTTTAGTACTAAAAACTTAATTTTATCTAATAGTTCCGAAATTAAAAATTAACTTTAGTTACAATGTTTTGATATTATTTATTTAAGTACTAAATTTTTTAAAATTTTGTTTTAGTACTGTACTTTAGAACTAGTTTTTAGTACTAAAAACTTAATTTTGTCTAATAGTTCTGAAACTAGCCTGAAGTTTTATTTCGTATTTTTTCTTGGTTTAGTACTAAATAAGTTAGTTTTCAAGGCAAACATTTTATTTAAGTAGTTAATTTATATTAATCATAAAATAAAATTTTTTTTATAATAAAATAAAATAATTGTACTGTAATTGTATTAAGTTATAACTTGTCGATTTTGTTACTATCAAAGATCGTTTTTAAGTGTATAATTAATTTAAGTACTAACTTTTATTTTCCTAAAAAAAAAAAATATTTTAGTACTGTGTTTTTGTTTAGTAATAACGTATGGTTTTTTTTGTGTCAATTTTATTTTAGCACACAATTTTTAGTACTAAAACGTTAATTATGTTCAATAGTTCTAAAATTAAAAATTAACTTTGTTAGTTCTGAAATTAACCTTAAGTTTTATTTGGTATTTTTATTTGGTTTAGTGCTAAAGTACAAACATTTGATTTAGGTACTAATTTTTTTTTTTTTGCTAAAGAACATATACTTTATTTTAGTACTGTAATTTTATTTAGTAATAACGTTTGGATTTATTTGTAAAAATTTTGTTTTAGTACAAAATTTTATTTTAGTACAAAATTTTATTTTAGTACAAAATTTTTTAGTACTAAAAGCTCCATTTTGATTTTTAAATTATGTTCTTTTTGCGCATAATTAAGTACAAAAATTATGTTTTGGTACTAAAAATAATTTTAGTACTAAAATTTTGTTTTAGTACCAATATTTTGTTTTAGCACTAAAATTTTGTTTTAGTACTACAAATTTATTTAAATGTTGTTATAATAATACCATCTTGATGTTATTACATTTTAGTAGGTCTGCAGAAGAAATAACTTGAGGAATATTTTAGAACAAATTTTTAACACAAAAAAAAAATATATATACATATATATATATATAAAATATTTGTTAGGTATTGTGCGTAATTAGTATTAATTTATTTTAGAATGAATGAGTTATTTTGTCAAAGAACAAAGAAACAATAAAACAATTATTTTAGTACCAAAAAGTACTATTTCCTTAAAGTTTTTGCACTTTTCTTAATTAAATTATCACCAACGTGAAAGCATAAGTGCACAAAAATATTTTCGTTTCAAATATTACACCATAAAATTACCATAGAATGCCAACATATGAAAACGTTTATTTATATCTAACATGTTCATGCATGCTGATACGTTTATATATGTAGAAGCAAAAAAAAAAGATGAGCCACAAAAAATGTATAAATTTTGATACATAGAGACTGTCAGGGTCGTAAAAATTGCCAACAAACTCACACACTTTGACACTAAGCGCATAAAGTTACTGATTCATTCATCCATTCATTCACACACATACTCCCACACATACATACATACAGTTACGTTTAATATAAAACAAGTATCAAAACAAAAATAAACCCAAAAATAAAATGAACACAAGAACGAAAAAAAAATAGAAGAAAAACAATTTACATGTAACACAAACGGCGTAAATGGGAAAAAATCTCTCAAATTAGATTTTCCAGCATAAAATGCACCTTTGGGAAAAATGCATATTAGTGTAGGGTAAACACTAACACAGACACATGGTTATAAATATAACAACACTTACACATACATACATGTCATAAAACAGACTGCAATAACAACAGCGTATTCTAACAATGTGAATTTGCCAAAAAAAGAATATGAAGGATATTTAACAATAACAAATAAATAAAGGTTTCTCTAATTGGGATGGGCATATTGTGACATTTTATGGGAGTTATGATGTTTTTTTATATTTTTTTTATAATTTTTACACAGTAAAGTCTATGACAAATTTCGGACTGCAGTGAAATAAAGCTTAACTCCCAAATTAGGGATTCCACGCTTCAAGAATTGCACTAATTTTATAGTGTCTGCCTCTACATTCCTCTATTTGATATTTGTTGCCAATTCAAATCGTTTGGCTCAGCAAACAATCAGTCAAAATCCGTACATTAAAGGCAGTTAATTGCCCCGCAGCTCACAAGAGCTTTAATACTTGATGCTATGGATGCGAATGGGTTTCAGTGTTCCTATCAAGACACCCTATACATTTTTGCTAATAATGATGTTGATGTACCAATAGCTGCAAGATATTTCTAACAGCAATCACAACAACAACATCACAATTCTCGTCATCATAAAACCCACAACAAAAACAGCAGCATCAACAATATTAATCATACGCACAACAATGTATAAAGAAAGGGGGGAAATGTTGGTACCCGCAATATCAATAAGAAAAGTGAAACGGAAACAAAAATATAGAAAAACACATTTTTCCATATTTCTCAATAGTGTCTCCTAAGCACACTAGCGATCTTCCAACCAGAGGGCGAAGCCGACATGAAATGACGACCGGCGGCGGCTAAAAGTCGACTTAAAGCCGAATACATGTTAAAAAGCGGCGGCTAAGCAAATATAACCGCGTAAGGCAGAAACTAACTTACAAATTTGACAATTTGTTTTTGTAAAAACATATCGCTCCTTTAAAATCCCCTCGGGGGCACTAATTGTCATTGCAATCTACCGTTTTACTACTTTGACGCAGTGCTTTCAGGGAATATGGGGGAACCACACTCGGGGATTCATAGAACCTGTATCTGGAAGAACAAATCTGCGCCTATAGGTCCTATGAGGCCCGAACAGACTCCCTGCAAATGGTACCACGGGAACTGGTAGCCCCACAGAGAACCGTCTACCTTTGTGCACGTGAACCTTCAGGGTACACTTGGTGGATGAGGTTTGGACCAATGTTTTCAAGGATGTTGGACGGTTGGTCAAGTGTGCTGTTGCACTGTCAACAGAAAGCACTAATAGTGTCAGGAGTTAGATGATCTCCAAAATACCCTTAAACAAGGGGTTAGAACATGGATCCAGGCTTTCTATGTACTATGAATTGCTTCTTCTTGTACAATACTTGTATTGTAGAATGAAGGCGCTAGGCTATGCCAAAATTTTTCTCAGTGGTACGACCACCATCAGGTTAGGCCATCATGGCAGGTACTGAAGCAAAATCTTAATCAAATAACGCAAAACTTCGGCGGCGGCTAACTGCTTCCATTTTATGTCGGAGGCGGCTAATAGCCGGCGCTCTGCTTCCAACCTTTCTGAGCTCTCCACAAAGAAAGAAAGGTTCATAAAAAAAACTGTGTACGAATCCTTTCCGGCCAATTTATTTTTTTTATATTTAAAAATAGGAAAATTTATATGGTACAGCCAAAGCTGGGAATGAGGCGAATGCTGCAAGTATATGAAATTTAAATGGTACAGTTTTGCCATTGGAACTGCAATTGAGTGCTTCCAAGCATTGTCCTAAAAAAGGATATCTTTTTGTTTTGATATATTAGAACTTTTGTTTGATATCTCTTCTTTCTTTGCTCAATATTATCTATATATTCTGTTTTTCTCTTTCCACATCCTTAAAAACATTGGTCATAAACTACCCGTCGATTTTACTGGCTTGCCAAAATTCGACGGCAGTCCAGTACCAGTTAAGGCCATGACTCACTATCATACACAGTCGTACGATCTTTCAAAAACAGCAGTCAAAAACGGCAGTCCAGTACCAGTTAAGGCCATGACTCACTATCATACACAGTCGTTCGATCTTTCAAAAACAGCATATCTGTTAAAAAAGTATGATAGTGTGGATTAAAAATGTATATGTGTGACAGACTTTTCGATGGGTCTTATAAAAAAATGTATACATTTTTTTTTCATGCGACCAGAGTTGCAAAATCTTTTTTTTATATGATAGTGTGGAACCTTTAACGCCATTTTGAAACGATTTTTTGAGTAGGAATTCAAATTCAGTGTTGCATTGAAAATTACTGCGCTGTAAATATGAAAATTCGTAGAATTATCAAACTGTCCTCGTAATAGACATAGCCTGCATATAATTCGTTAGAAGTGTTGTGATGCATAAAAGTTCATTCATCATTGACCCAAAATCTGAAAGTTACTGCGCTAGATATATAAGAGGTGTCGTAAAAAATATCTCTCTTAATAGACTCAAAAATTGACAGCAGACCAGTAAAAAATCTAAAAAAAGCTATGGCCTTCTGGATCCATTTTTAATTCTTCTTTTTCTTTTTTTTTGCCTTTTTTTGAGACTTCGATTTTAAAATTTTTTGTTTAATTTCAAATTTTTTTTATAAAATTTCGTATTGTCAGTTGTCAGTTGTATGAGCACGCTCAGCCAATGGCTGTGCTCATAAGCTTATAAGCTCATAAGCCCGTTGGGATCAGTTATATTGAAAGAATAATAAATGAATAAATAAAAAATATTAACCAATGTTTAAGCTAAGGATCAAGTGATGGTACTCGAACACAAACGAGCTTACTGAACACATGACCGAGTAAAACGAACTTACTTTTATAGTAAGCGCCGTCTTTACTCATATCTTGTTAGAAACAGCCAGTGTGTTATTATATTTAGTAGTTGTTTAGTACTATAGAAAATATGAAAAATAAAAAGCCTATTCTGTGTTTTTTGTGCGAACACTCGAACTGTGTTCGTGCTTGAACTCACTCAAGTTCATTGTCAGTATCTTTAACAATTATTCATACTTTATTATTGTAATAAAGTATGAAAAAGGTAAATATTGCTATTTATTATTGTCCAATGAACAAACATGAATTCAATGAAATATTATAATGAGCGTTTTATGAGCTTTATTTTTTGATGCTCCTTATCGAAATTCCAAATACGCCCATATCTTATCTTGGATCTCTGGAAAATCTATACAAAAACTACTGGATGGATTTTAACAAAATTTTGTGAGGAGGTACCTAAGAGTCCTCATTACAATATAGCGTACTTTTTTATTTCCACAAAAATATCTTATTCCCAAGAAAAAATGGAGAAAAAGCAGCAAAAAAACGCCATTTTTTTACCGATTAAAAGGTACTTCATACTTTAGGGCATCTTTTGTTATTGAAAGCAGTATATTTTTATTTTACCAACAGATGGCGCTGTTTTGAAATAATGAGTAACTCCTTTCTTGTCTGTCCTTTACAGAGCTTTACAATAATTTTTAGAATTTTAGAATTTTATTCAGGGATGGGTACCTTTATTACGTAAGAGTCTCAAAATTTGGTGTGGATTACTATGAAAGCAAGATCGAACGAACAAGATTTGTAGAAGGACGCACACAACGGTGTGGGCAAATCTAGTCTATACATATAATAAAACTGTTACAGTGCCATTTCTTTACATGAAATACATATTTTTAGAAAATTTTGTTGCTGGTGCAGTTAGCATCACGTGAAAACTACTGGGTGAATTTTAATGAAATTTTGTAAGGAGGTACCTTACTATTTTGTTTCAAATATACGATACTTTTTTCCCGCAAAAATGTCTGATTTCGAAGAGAAAATAGAGAAAAGGTAGTGATTGTACGAAATTTTACCGATTCAATGGTACTGCAAACTTGGCAGAACCTTTTAGTTTTGGCGGCATGATATTTTAAACACTATTTGCAAAACTCGAAAATAATTTTAGAATTTCATTGAAATATCAAAATTTTATCCAGGGATGGGTACGTCTTTATAAAGACAATTCACGAACCATAACTGAAGCAGTATAAAAGTAAGAGTTAAAATTTTGGTAAGTATAACAACATATTATCAGAACATCTAAGACATCTACGGCGGGCATAGCTAGTATATTTTATAATAGAATAATCTGTTAAATGTGATCAAAAAAATTGATTATTGGAAATTAAATAAAAATGAAAAAAAAAATTATCACAAAATCGAAAGTTAAACAAAAAATCGATTATTTACAAAAAAAAAAACCAAGAAAAAATTTTCGTATTTAAAATATCGTAATATCATTTAGAAATCGAAAAAAAAAACCTAAAAATAGAAAAATAAATTTGACGATTTTAACAAAAAAATGTGAAATTTACCAAAAAAATCTAAATTAAAAGAAAAAATCTGCAGTGGCCTGCACTCAGTTTTACCATACCCAATGGAAACAGATATTTTTATGGATATATATTACATAAAGAACATAAATTCAAAGTATATTCGGATCGAAAATTTAGTTATTTTCTGTTTGAAGTGTTAAGTAAACTACCCCTTGCCCCTTCAGGATTATGCCCAAAATTTATACAGCTCTTCATCTTCATATACCAAAAGCCCATACCGAATTTCATTTTGATATGTCATACGGTATGACCTGTGGATCGTTCACAAAATTTGGGGGTAAGGAAACTACCCCTTGCCTCCTCCCAATTATGCCCAAAAACTATAAAGCTCTTCATCTCCATACACCAAAGGCATATACGAAATTTCATTTTGATTTTTCAAAAGGGTATGACCTATACAAATTTCACAAAAATAGTGGCATACACCCACCTATGCACCCACAGAAATCATCACGAAAATAGTCAAAATGGCTTCAGGAGACCTCGAAACGTATAAATCCCTCGAAATCCCGACATCGATTTTTTTCATGATTACTATACTTTACCTTATAGTACGTATGGTAAAGTAAAAACAGGATTTAAAAAAATTTGAACATTCACAATAAATTATTTCACTAAATCGGTTTAAAACACGGTTTTAAAATCGGTTTAAAACCCTGTTTTAAAATCAGTTTAAAACCCGGTTTTAAAATCAGTTTAAAACCCGGTTTTAAAATCAGTTTAAAACCCGGTTTTAAAATCAGTTTAAAACCCGATTTTAAAATCAGTTTAAAACCCGGTTTTAAAATCCGTTTAAAACCCGGTTTTAAAATCGTTTTAAAACCCGGTTTTAAAATCGGTTTAAAACCTGGTTCTAAAATCAGTTTAAAACCCGGTTTCAAACCCGATTTTAAAATCAGTTTAAAAGCCGGTGAAAAACTATTATGTACCTAGCGAACACCAATAGTTTGCCACCCTTTTTCAGAGTAGACAGCTTTAACCTAATCTAAGGTTACCAATCCGATTAGTGGTTTATCTTTGCTCGCGAGTGCCAAAAATTCTGAAGTTTATATTGGTAGTTCTTAGTCGACTAGTGGAGTTTTCCTTATTCAGCTATTCGATACACAAACATATATAGTCGGAACACTTTTCCTCCCCGGAGCATATCATTTTGGAGATTCTGAACTTCTTCACGCACTTCTAAAGTATATAGTAGAAGAACTTGTCCCCGAGGCCTGGCACCGTGACCGCAACTGTAAGATAATAATCTTCGAGGTCTGACTAGTGTCCAAAACCAATTGCACAGAAACATTTTTTCACACCAATTAAAGGTTTTAATTAGTTTATTATTAAAGTTCAAACAATTTTTTAATTGATTCAAATATATATTTGTTTAAAACAGAACAGAAAATTATCAAAATTAAACAAATAATTGAATCAATTAATTATTTAATTAATTTTTAATCTAAAGTCAATTAAAAGCTTTAATTAGTGCAAATATTTTTTTCTGTTTGTGCCAAAATTAAAGTTAGAAAATTAAAATTCAATTCAGAAAAATATAATTAAAATATTTTTTTATTATCTAATCATCACAATGGGACGACCAATCAAGGTCTTTTATTTTTAATAGCAAGTTTTTTAACCCTGGTATTTTAATTACGACGGCAACACAAAATATCAAAGTCAGTTATAACTGCTACTAACATGATGAGATGTTCAGTTTTTCGGTAACAGTTTTTTCATCTCCCCCCTCCCCCATAACACCAGCCAAAAACAAAGTAATACAAATCCGACGACGGTACATTCAATATTTTTGTTGTTGCGAACGTCGAATGCAATAAGAAGGAAAAATAATCAAAAACGAAATGGAACAAAAAACAAATTTCGTACCATTTTATATGACTGTCATGAGATTTCTAAAGAGAAATTCTATTATTTATTTAAGAGTTGTTGCTATTTTTTGCTTCTATTTTTAACATATGAATGTGTGCATGCATGTACACGCGTGTGAGAGTCTGTGTGTGCATGCAAGGATGCCAGAATATGTGAGTGAGCGAGCAAATGTGTAAGTGAGTGTGTGTGTATGTATGTTCGTTTTATTGTTGTTGCTGCTGTTGTTATTGTGACTACGAAAGAGAATTGTTACGTTAATTTAATTTGTGCATTCATTTAAATTGTATCATTGCACTTGGTAGAGTCGTTATATTTAATTATATTTGTCAGATTGCGAGAAGGATGATTCTGTTACTGTGCTGATGAATAACAATTTGTCTTCCTCTTCTATTTACTACTATTTTCATTATTATTTTTTGTTGTTGTTGTGTTGTGGAAATTTTTTCGTGTTGTGTTTAATTTTTTTTTATTTTATACTTATATTTCTTTTTTTCGTTTTTAGATTGAGTATCTACGATGATATGGAAAAAAGTTTTTAACAGTTAAGTACATGACTTTTCGAGGAGTTAAAAGTTAAAGTATTCTGATGTTGTATGGAAGTTGGAAATCTGCCACAATGACGTCAGTTTTAAATCTGAATAAAAATAAATAAATTAAGTTAAAGAATAAATTAAATAAATAAATACTTTTTAGGTCAAAAGTCATAATTTATTACAATTTAATTTATTACAATTTAAAAGTTTCTACGACTAATCACATCGGCTCCCTAGTATAATAAAATCTCGAAGATTCCAAAATATATAATCCTGCCATTGTTTAAAGCAGAAATCCTGAAACATGCAGCATTTTATAAATAGATCTATAAATGCATACAAATCGGATTAGCTTCCCTGTGATGCGATACTTCTAGCTTCGATGGCCTTTTCTCTGGTACCCTAAGTTCGACCAAGGTTCGTAAAAAAATAAATTTATCTTGACATACTACGACTTCTTCACAATTTATTTTACCGCCGGAAATATACATAGGAAGGTAGATGTTGAACTCCAATTGTCCTTATCCTTTTCACGGCAAATGTACTTCATTTAATATAATACCAAAAATTTTTTATGTATTAAAACTCAATTTTAATTCTAAATTTAAACAGCACTACTTATACACATATCCATATACATAAAAAAAATCTTTTTTCGTATGAAAAATTATTTCTAAAATATATTTCAAGTAAGTTTTATTTATCATTTGTATTAGTTTTATTTAAATTACCATGTCATGGGTTTTTCTTATAACAAAATATTAATTTTAGTACTAAATGGCAAATTTTGTACTAACTGGTAAATTTTGAATTAAATTTTTTTAAATTTAGTATTCAAAAATTTAGTTCTATATTTCATTTTAAAAATTTTTTAACTTAAGTACTAAGAAATGTTTTAGTACTAAATTTAAAAAATTTTAGTACTAAATTTCAGTGCCTAAAATTGAACAAAATTTAAACAACAATACCCATATTCGTAATAAATAAAATATATATTTGAGATTTATATCAAAACAAATTCTTCATTCAAAATTTGTTCTAAAATACATTTCAAGTTTTATTTATTATGAATGTGAAGATTGATATTTAAAATCACTTTTTTTATTATTATAGATTTTTATTATAACAAAATTTAGCAAAAAAACTTTACTAAATTTTGTTATAATTTAGTTAAGTTTTAATCCCAAATTTAAGTATCAATACGCATATACATAATAAAGGGTGTTTTTTATAGAGGTATAGAACTTTAAGTTGCAATAAAACAACGATAGATTATTGACATAAATTTTATTTATCCGAAAGATAATCTTGTGGCATTACATTTTAAATATGATTTCAGGCATATGACCGCCACGGCTGGCGCGGATGTAGTCCAATCTGGATGTCCAATTTTCGATGACCTTTTCCAACATTTGTGGCCGTATATCGGCAATAACACGGCGAATGTTGTCTTCCAAATGGTCAAGCGTTTGTGGCTTATTCGCATAGACCAATGATTTTACATAGCCCCACAGAAAGTAGTCTAGTAGTGTTAAATCACAAGATCTTGGAGGCCAATTCACAGGTCCAAAACGTGAAATTAGGCGGTCACAAAACGTGTCTTTCAATAAATCTATTGTTGCACGAGCTGTGTGACATGTTGCGCCGTCTTGTTGAAACCACATCTCCTGAACACCATGGTTATTCAATTCAGGAATGAAAAAGTTAGTAATCATGGCTCTATACCGATCACCATTGACTGTAACATTCTGGCCACCATCGTTTTTGAAAAAGTACGGACCAATGATTCCACCAGCCCATAAAGAGCACCAAACAGTCAGTTTTTCTGGATGTAACGGTGTTTCGACATACACTTGAGGATTACCTTCACTCCAAATACGGCAGTTTTGTTTTGTTGACGTAGCCATTCAACCAGAAGTGCGCTTCATCACTAAACAAAATTCGCTTATGAAAATCGGGAACAACGGTAATCTCATTTTGGGTACTATTTGCAAGCGTTGTTTAGGCGCGAGTCTATTCATGATGAATTGCCAAACCAAACTGAGAATAAATCACTTGAGAGCTGTTAAATCGGTCGCCATCTTGAAAAGTAATGCCAATTTAAAGTTATATATCTCTATAAAAAATTTGTATATAAATTTTCTTTGAAATGTATGTTAAAACAATTTTCGTATGTAAAATTAGTTCTAAAATATATTTCAAAAAAGTTTTATTTATTATATGTATTAATGTCATTTAAATTACTTTGTCAGGGATTTTGCTTACAACAAAATTTTGAACAAAATATATTTAAAAGATAAAATTTAGTATTAGAAAATGTATTTAGTACAAAATTTTTTAGTAATAAGCTTGAATAAAATTTAAATACCAATACCCATTTATGTATGTACATATACATAATAAATAAATCTTATTAAAATTGTATTTTAGAACAATTTTCGTATGAAAAATTAGTTCTAAAATTAGTTCAATTACGTTTTATTTAGTATGTGTATTAATGTCATTTAAATAACCTTGTCATGGGTTTTTCTTATAATAGAACTTTGTACAATTTTTTAGTAGTAGTTTATTAGTACTAAATTTTTTAGTACTAAATTTATTAGTACTAAATTTTTTAGTACTAATTTTGTTAGTAATAAATTAAAAAAAATTTATTTAAATTTAAAAATTTAAATTTAAAAAAGTTTAAGGAATTAACTTGAACAAAATATAAACACCAATGCCAATATTCGTAATAAATAAAATATATTTCCAATTTATTTTATAACAAAGTGTTCATACAAAGTTTATTTTAAAATTTATTTCAAGTAATTTTTATTTATTACTAGCTATCTCCGGTGTGCTTCGCTACACCCATCCACAAAAAATACAATAAAAACACTGGGAAGAAAAGTATAACCAACCTTTAACGCGAAAACGCACGCGTCACAAATGTTCCCATCAAACCTGTTTTTTGATAGACTATAAGTATTAACACGATAACAATTTTTCATTTTGCATAGGAGGTATCACGCCCTCCATTCAAATTCAGTCTGTGTTTTTTCTACACAATGTATCTTATTAAGGGGGTTACTGATGCAAAATTCCAAGGTGCTACCTATTGCAGTTCTCTAGAAAAGGATAATAATTTTTTACTTTGTATGGGGGGTACCACGCTCACTGTCCCAATTCAGCCTATGTTTTTCTATAGTATACGCGTGGGTATAGGGTTTACTTGTACCCACTTTAAAGACCATACCTATTATAGTTCTCTATGTACACAATAATAATTTTTTTTTACTTTGTATGGGAGGTACCACGCCCACTGTCCCACTATCTTTCTGTATTTTGGCAGACTATGCGCTTTAGTACAAAGGTTTCTCTTGCAAAGTTAGTAATAAATTTTAATGCCTATTTAATACCAATTTAGTACATTAAAATTTGGTAATAAATTTTTTTAAATTTAGTATTTAAAATTTTAGTACTATATTTCATTTAAAAATTTTTTTAACTTTAGTACTAAGAAATTTTTAAGTACTAAATTTAAACAAATTTAGTACTAAATTTTAATGCCTAAAATTGAACCAAATTTAAACAACAATATCCATTATTCATAATAAATAAAATATTTAGAAAATTTATTTTAGAACAAATTCTTCAATCAAAATTTTTTCTAAAATACATTTCAAGTAAGTTTTATTTGTTATGACTGTGAGGATTGATATTTAAATTCACTTTTTTTACTTTTAATTATAGGTTTTTATTATAACAAAATTAAAAATTTAGTAAAAAAAAACTTTAATATTAATTTAGTACTAAATAAATCTTATTGAAAATGTATTTTAGAACAATTTTCGTATGAAAAATTAGTTCTAAAATATATTTCAAGTAAGTTTTATGTATTATGTGTATTAATTTCATTTAAATTACCTTGTCATGGGTTTTTATTATAACAAAATTTTGTACAAATTATATTTAAAAGATTTAAAATAGTACTAAATTTTTTTTGTACTAAATTTATTAGTACTAAATTTTTTAGTACTAAATTTATTACTACTAATTTTTTAATAGTAAGTATTTTAGTACTAAATTAAAAAAAATATTTAAATTTTAATTCCTTAAACTTGAAAAATACTATTATATTTATAGTTGAATTTATTTGCCAAATAAAAACACTGTACTAAATTTAATCATAAATCATTTCTATTGAACTTGATTTTATTTTTTATTTTTTTTTTATTTTTTTCTTCCATCACACCCATATGCACTTGCCTGCCAAATACGCATGTAAATACCACCTTTGACTTGATTTATCTCGTTTTTTTGGTTGCTCTTGTTTTACAAAAGCAAATTTGTGTTCCATCATGCGGAAAAAGTGCAAAACTTCAAATCAATTTGTGTTCAAATAATCTAATAACAAATTTCGTCACTTCCTGATTGCATTTTTTATTTTTATTTCCATTTTTTTTCTCTTTTTTTTATTCGGAATTACAACAGTTTTTACTTACTTACTTGTCTGACTTGACAGTCATACTTCTACATGACTGATTGATGCTCTTAAAATTCCATCCTTGAAACTCTTAAAAATATACCATTTTGAATGCAATGCAATTACAAGCTCTTAAAAATAAAAAAAATTAAAAAGTTAAATGTCATACCAAACACGAGTGCTCAGAGATGCTGAACATTGATTGTGCTTTTGTGTGCATGAGTGAGTGAGCGCAAGTTGGTTTTAAGTTAAAAAAATATTCGCTGACAGTTTTGAATTAATAGTTTTATTTTCAATAATTTCCAAAAACTTTCTTAATTATTTAAACTGCTATTCTGGTGTGTGCATCCATATATGTATAGGTGTGTGTGTATTTAACTGAGAGTTGCATTTTTATTCTCTTCAAATCCTTCAATTGAGGCATGAATGCATTTTTATGCTCTTCTGCTGCTGACATCTTGCAAGAAAAGCCGAAAATTTAACAGGCGAATAAAACAAATAAATATTACAACAGATTTAAGTGGAAGAGGGAACCAGTATGTACCTCGATGGGAAATTCTAGTTTTTTCACAGCTGCTTCTTTTTTTCGCTTAATGGCATTCAGTTGTTTACTTTTCAGCCATGAGTTTAGACGTTATTTGAATGTTAATAGAAAAAAATTAGTTCGAAAAACCCAACATTTTTCTGCCCTTTTTTACGTAAAAGTCAAGTCAACGGGCGTTAAAGGTTCAAAAATCAATTGAGTTTCACACACACACACACACACACACACACACACACACACACACACAATAACACACACACATACACACACTCAAACAAACAAGCAAACAGTGAATAAAAATACGTGTTTATTATTTTTGTATTGTGTGTTTCGGTGCGTGCGTTTGTTTGTGCGCGGGTAAATTAAACGTTCCTTTACGACGGTTGCATTAAACGTATTTATTTGGTTCTCACGTCTCCTGTGCTGTGTAAGTGTGTGGCGTGAGAGTGTGTGTTTTTTTTCTTTTCTATTTTTCTTTCGCAGTCATGTTCATTACTTTTGCCATTAACTTTACCCGCTAAACCAAAAGATAAAAAAAAAAACATTAACATACTTTTAGGAGGTGGCAAGGATGCGGTGTTTAATAAACACCGCATACTTCAATAAATGTAAGTTCTGGTTTGATATTTTTTATTGGGCGTGTGTGCGTGTGTGTGTGTGTGCGTGGTTGTGTTGGTAAAAACTTTTCTCCTCAAAAATTAAGTTTGATGCTAAAAGCGGTGGTTTTCTTGTAAAACATTAAGAAAACAAATTTTTTTTATTGCATTCGTAACGATTATTGTCTACAATTTTAATTGTAATATTTTGAATTCTTAGAAATATTCTTGTAAGAAATCTTAATCATGCAATTAACTGTTGGATTTCCGCGGATTAATTGGAATTCTTTTTTGTTAATATAAATAAATTGGAAAAGTTGGGCGGAATATTTTTTAAAAATTAAAAATTATACTGTTAACCAGGAACGGTTATTAAAAAGGCTCTTATTCCAATGAAATTGCTCTATGTACTTTTACTGACATTCAAAAGGCCTTAGGAAATGCGTCAAATTGGACTCGATTAGCAGTACAAAGAATGACAAACTTTACTTAGGAACTGGACGATAGAAATGCTAACATCTAAGGTTGTTCCGGCTTTGCGTTACACGACGATGACTATATCAGCAACCAGAAGCGGTTCACAAGGTGGCGTGCTGTCTGCCGCTGTGGTTCTTAGTCTGCCGCTGTGGTTCTTAGTCAGTCGACAATCTACTTGTAAAATTCAACAACTTCGAATTCTCAACATATGGTTACACTGACGATCTCATCATTTCTGTGGTATATTGGAATATTGGTTGCTAGAATGCAGCTCCAGCTAACTATGATGCAGTAGTGCAAATCCAAAGGGATGGTCTATTAACTCTACAGAAACTACTTTGATTTACCAGGCTGATATTTAACGGCGTGACTATTAAGTTCTCTGATGATCTCAAACACTCAGTTGGAACAAGATAATTTCCTTTATTACTAATAAAGACCCTGGCGGACTTTGATGACTTCTAACACCTTGACACCAATGCTCAGTCCCGAGGATAGTAGGGGCTTGAAATTATAGAATAAGAACCTTCGAGATCTGACCAGTGTCCATGGGAATCGTTAGCCTCTGGTAAGGTCATTCGGGGAGTAAGGTGCTGGCTGAATTTAAATTGCAGGAAGAAAGATGATTGATGGTTTACAACAGGATAATAGTTGCACGAGGACCGTATCTTTAGGCCAACCTTTTCTTAAGCCATGCATATTGTTAAATACCTAACGATTTTTTAGGTAGGAGTATATGCACACATATATCCTTCAGGTAGAAGTAGATATGCCAGGCGGTCACCCTTTGACAGGGCTCTGGCAAGCAAAGCTACTGTAACTTGAAAATAGTGGCTTTAAGTCAATTACCGGATATGAGTTATTGGCTATAGCCGCAGCCTGGACCTCGTAGGAGCAATATAAAGATTGTACAAAAGAATGTTGTGTGCGGCCTGACAATATTTTGTTCGATTTTACTTAGAAAGAAATCCACACCAAATTATAAGACCCACCCCTGGATAAAATTCCAAATTTCTAAAAATTATTGTAGAGAGCTTTGTAAAAGGTGTTTAAAATAATTTAATAACAATGTAATTCCACAAAGTAGAAATACAAATCAAATAAAAATTTTATACAATTTGCTATTTGGCAGTAAGTAATTTTATTTTTGGCATTATTTAAAAAAAAAACCATCTGTCGTGAAAGTGCGTGTAAAGCTATCCCGCTTTTAATTCATATTTTGTTATTTTGTTATTTTGTTATTATTTAAGAAACAGTGCCATCTGTTGCGTAACCGTGTTTAAAATATACCGCTTTCAAAAATAAAAGATGCCTTAAAGTATGCACTGCCTTTAAATCGGTAAAATTATGAACATACTTTCACTGCTTTTTCTCCACTTTCTCTTGGAAATAAGATATCTATGCGAAAAGAAGTATCCTATATTGTAATCAGGGAACTAAGGTACCTCCTAACAAAAGTCTGTTAAAATCCATGCAGTAGTTTTTACGTGATGCGAACACACATACAGAAAGACAAAGAGATAGGAAAGGCGTTCCGGTTTTATTATATCTATAGAAGATAAAAGTATGTAGTTAGAATATAATAAGGAGTAAAACTGCTTGTTTATGAGGAACAAATATAATTCTATTTTCTTTATGAAAGACCCATCCATGTATGCCATTATGTATGGAATGAGACATCGTTTAAACGTACACTTTTCAGTTTATTGGTGCTTATTGACCATGTCAGATTCACCATAGCAATATTCGAAAGTAGAGGTGAAAACTGAAGAATAGAGCTAAATTTATGAGCCCGCTAGCCAATTGATAATAAACGACTACCTTGCTTTCATTGAATCTCGTCATTTCACTAGCCTCTACTTAAGATGGTAGTGATTTCATACTATCGACTGGTATCTATCGCCCTTCTTGTTCTTTACAGAATCTCTCGTTATTTCTAGCATTGGTCTAACGCTACCAACCCCCATAGCATCCATATTTAATCGAGTTCGAAATTTTAATGTCCTTAACTTAATGGTAGCGAGTTCACCCACAATATACGCTATCGTCTCAGCCCCTTCCAGCACAGTCGTCAAATATAGACTTTTATGATTTCCAACTTGTTGGCCACATTATATTTGTTATCCACGAAAAAAACTTACTGAGGGACTATTGTCTTAGGAATGCCTTTAGAATTTAACCCGCCCACCTTTGGCGGTCCCTTTTCCTCCGGCCAAAAAAAGCCGGAGTTTCTTTAGAGACTTACCCGGGACCATAAAAATCCGACAAGGATTTTTATGGTCCCGGTTGATTATATCAAATTTAACTTGATCAGTGGGAAATTGTTCATCTGTGATCTGCCTGATACTGGTGATTGCCTCGTCAAAGTAGTTTTTTTTTCCAAAATCCATTAATTATTGAAGATGCATGCCACCTTTTATCCCATGTTTAGCAAAGTTTGTATCCTTTGAATTGAAAAATGTTCTGTAAAATAAAAAGAAAAAAATTAATTTTTAAAGAAATGAATTGAATGAGAAAAGAAACAAATTCGGAAAATTATTCATCTTTTCTAATTATCGCATTTTTAATGTAATTGAGCTAACAATAAGTACTCATATCTAAGTCTAAAAGACAATGTTGGAGGAATATCGAAGCAGATATTCCTTTTTCGTCTAAAAAACAAAAAATATAAATAATTAAGTTCAGCCAGTGCTAGAGAAAAAAATTGTGTTTTCAAGGTTGCTGTTACCATTTGTGGGTCATCATCAGTAACACAGTGCAACACGGAAAAAAATAAGCACATACGGACACCACTACGTGCTAAAAGACCAAAAAAAAAAGACTCCTGTCTCCCAGTTTTGCCCAAAGTCCTCCAGGCTTTTTTTATGGGTCCTCAAAGATGTGGGGCCTCGATGTCATTTTTGCAAAAAAATGATCATTTACTCAAGCTCATATTTTGCAAACCGTTTGGAATTTTGATATACTCTCTGGGGCAAAGTTGTAGCTCTTGTCATATAGAACAAAAATTGTGAACATATAAAATCAAAAAAACTTCATCTTCAAGGTCAACATCGCAAAAAACTTTAAAAAATTTATTTTTTTTTACCTTTTTTCCCCTGTTCAGGTCCATAGGTAGCAAACCGTTCAAAATTCAAGGAAACAACCAAATACAAAAATGAACCTAAGATCTTAATAAACAACTTTCTAGAACATATGAACTTCCTAGGAATGATTCTTAACACCGTTTAGGTAGCGCTTAGGTAGCCGCAAAAGTGAAAAATTTCCCGAAAAATATTTAGCTACAGTGTTAAGAATCATTCCTAGGAAGTTCATATGTTCTAGAAAGTTGTTTATTGAGATCTTAGGCTCATTTCTGTACTTTATGGTTTCCTTGAATTTTGAACGGTTTGCAACCTATGGACCTGAACAGGGGAAAAAAGGTAAAAAAAATTGAATTTTTTAAAGTTTTTTGCGATTTTGACCTTGAAGATAAAGTTTTTTTGATTTTATATGTTCACAACTTTGCCTCAGAGAGTATATCAAAATTCCAAACGGTTTGCAAAATATGAGCTTGAGGAAATGATCATTTTTTTGCAAAAATGACATCGAGGCCCCACATCTTTGAGGGCCCATAAAAAAAAACCTGGAGGACTTTGGGCAAAACTGGGAGACAGGAGTCTTTTTTTTTTGGTCTTTTATGACGTAGTGGTGTACGTATATGGTTATTTTGGCATGACTTAAAAAATTATACAGTGTGTAATTATTAGTATGTTTTTCATGTCTTCAGATAGCGGTTCAGATAGCGGTTCAGGTATGATCAGGTAATCCTATTAATGTTAAAATTCACTATTTATAGTTAATTTTAGACATTATACGGCGAAGAAGTATAAGTTATGCTCCCAAGAAATGGGAACGAATAAGACAACTGGCTCAACGAGAATCAACGACTAATATAAAGAGAAACATTAATGGAGAGGCTAAGTCTTGGCTAAAAATACAGTGAATCAGATTTCTAAAAAATGCTCCACATAAAATGTTTTACAAAACTTCTTTGGATGGTAGTTCCGAATTCAATGTGTTAGACCCTTCACCTTAAAAAAAGAAGGGCAAGAATATATGAAAATATTGATTTTCTTCCTATTCTTATACACTATTAGACCAATGTGATGGATTAACTTCCCTATATCCCACCTGTTTTTCACTTTATTTTTCCAAACACTAAAAATTTATGGTATAAGTCATTTATAAAGACATGCCGTTAATTTTGAAAATTAACATTTCATTTAAAAATAGTTATAAATTTGACAATCATAATAAATACTTATTTGTTGGCAGTATTTAATTGTTAAAAAATTTTATTCTATAATATAAAAATATTTTTTTTTATCCTTTAAAATGTAAACCTCTTAATATTTCGAAAAAATAAATATATGACTTATACCACTTTCATAATCAAGGGCTCAATTATGCTCTACCTAAATTATAGGATTAAGTGTTTTAGGTTTTTTGCCGTATGTCCAGGCAATACTAACTTAAATTTGTTTACCATAAATTTATATAACGGTCTTCTTGTACAGTGCTTAACAATATGAAGCAGACTTAAGTTGAAAATTTCATTTTAAACTAAGTTTTCAATACTTCAAAAATTTATATTTTTTATTTTTATTTTTGAATTGTATACATGTCTATGTTAAACATAATTATCTCAAAAAATACTAACAAATTTATTTACTCTATTACAACTTGCTACAAAAGATTACATTGTCTGTCTATATTATAATTTTTCCAAAAAAACCGATTCAAAACACATAGAAGCGCACCAATTATAAACTAAAAATGTAAGAAGTAATCTGTAAGAATTAGATTTAAACCAAATAAAATATGCGCCAAAATTAGAGGGAAAAGAAGTAAAGACTATGTGAATGTCAAGCCTCTCCCTATTACTGTTCAAAAGTTAAGCTATTTTCACCAGCATCCGTCTGTCATGGGGACACCATTCAAGCCTTTTTATATAACGGTTTCAAATATATGGTCACATAGATCAAATAACATCTCATATTGGGACACCCTTTAATTTATAATTTTAAATTAAAGACCTGTTGTTATAAAGCACGTGGTCACAAAGATTCTTTGTAAATTTCAACCGTCTGTCTATTACGGTTCAAAAGTTTAACCATATATATCAAATTACATGAACTATTGGGACACCCTTTACATTATAATTCCAAATATTTATACTTGTTATCATACCAGAGAAAGTAGTGGATATTCTGCCTAATTTTCAAGTGTTTGTGTTTAACGGTTCAAAAGATAGGGCCATATAGATCAAATTACATAATTTATGGGGACAGCCTTTAGTTTCTTAATTCAAATTGTATACTTGCTATAGTGGACTTTGCAATACAGGTTCCTTATAAATTTCAGCTGTCTGTCTATAACAGTTCAAAAGTTTGGCCATATACATAGAATTACATTAACTATTGGGACACCCTTTTATTTCCAAATTCAAATTTTACACTCTTTATTATAGCGGACTTAGCAATACAGGTTCTTTATAAATTTCAGCAGTCTGTGTACAACTGTTCAAAAGTATGGCCATATACATCAAATTAAATGAAGTATTGGAGCACCCTTTAATATAAAATTTGAATATTTAGACATTTTATTATAACGGTCAGAGTAATCGACATTCTGTCATTTTTTCAAGGGTTTGCCTATAACGGTTCAAAAGATAGGCTCAAATAAGTAAAATTACGTCACCTATGGGGACACCCTTTAAATTTTAAATTTATTTTTTTTTATTAATTTCTGCTATTGTGAGCTATAGCGACACGCAATTTTTTAAATTTTAATTTGGTGCCCTTTACGGTTCTTCATACCCGTAAAAAGCATGTATGTTGTATGGAGACACCCTTTAATTTTTAATATAATGAACTGATTTTAAAATGAGACCAACCTGAAAGCATAACCTTTTAAATAAAGAAAAAAAATGTTAAAATTGGTTCAGAAATGGTTGAGGTCTGCGGTTACATACATAAAAAAGCAACATTCAGACGAATAGATAACCAACCTCCTTCTTTTTTGATGTCGGTTAAAAATTATTAACATTTAAAAATACATTGCAGTTCAGAACTTTCAAAATATTACTTTCACATTTCTGTTATTTATGATTATATTTTGAAAATATTGTACGAATAATTTCTAATTTTAAATTAATAATCACTAGAAAAATATTTGAAAGAAATTTCCACCAACACCTTGACATTCTTGACTTAGCGACAACTTCAAAAATAGTGTGTAAAACAGTAAATTGTGGATCATTATCACATTTTGTTGCTTGTTTTATGCTCTTGACAACGTCTTCCGCCATAATGTTTTTTTTTTCGTAATTTTTTAATGTTTATAACTTGAGTGTTTAAACTGGCGCTAATGTTGCTGTTATTTTTCAACAATTTCCCTTCATTTAGGTTTGAAAACAAAATAGAAAATTTACAGTTGCAGAGAAAACAATCAAAAGCTATTTGTCGACAATTTATAATTCTACATAAAAGATGACAAAAAAAAATTATAATAAGGAAACTCAGGTGTTGCGAAAAAACTACGGCTTTACCCACTGTAATCCTAATGAAATTTAACACCGCTGCTGGACTAGTAATAAAGTAATTAGGTGGTTGATACGAAAAAGTCTCTTGCATCTAAGTCAACCTTCTAAAATTTTCCAAAGAATTTTAAACATGTTTCAGTCTAAATTGAGGTGCTGTCGTCTCTTCTAAGAGGCAGTAATGAGAGAACTTCAACTATGCCAGTAAAATTGTGTGGCCATGCTGCTTAAGTTTTCATTGGTTAGTTAATATTATAACCGACTAATTTTTTTAGGATCTTAATTTCATTGTTATTTCCTTTTTATCCAGTTACTCCATTGTGGGAGCATTGACCCCCTGCCCATTATCTTTGCCTTGCTTTCGTTTTATCATTCTAAGTGCTGAGTTACATTATACAATTTTTGTCGCTGCAATTAATTCCTCATTAGAGGAATAATTGCAATAAAAATTGCACGATGTAAACACAAATACAATATTAAAGAAGATAGGACAAAAGTTGCATAATGTAATTCGGGACTAAGTCTTTTCAAGCAGATGATTAGTCTACTATAGGCTGCCATCTGTCGCTGTCTAGGAACAACGCCTCAACGTGACTGGTGAAGATCCTTGCTATGTAGGTGGTGTGGCGTCTTGCTGTAGTTTTCATGTGTTGCTGAAATTTCTTTGGCGCCATGTTATGGAGCGCCGGGGTGCTTTCTTTTCTCTTTTTGGTGCATTTGTTCAGATTGGGATTAAAGCGTCTTAGTTTAAAAAAAAACTCGAACACCCACATGAAAATTTGTTTGTCTTTCCTGGATTTTGAATCGGGGTCCTTCGGTTGGAAGTTTGGCGCTCTTAGCAACTATCCTACGCCACGCCTTTCTGTTATATTTGTTAACGAAATCTATACATTTAATAAAATAGTAACTCATTTCCTGTCTGTTTGGCTTTTAACAGAATTTTGTGAAGAGGTACCTTAGTATCCTGATTCAAATATAGGATACTCTTTTTCCGCAATTTTTTTTTTACCGATTTAAAATTATTTAAAATTACTGCATACTTTAAGGTATATTTTAGAAATGTTGCGCAACATATGACGCGTTTTTTAAAATAATGAATAACTCGTTCCCTGTCTGTTCTTTTACAGAGCTTTGCAATAATTTTTAGAATTTTATATAAATTTTAGAATTTTATCCAGGGATGGGTACCTTTATATAAAGTAAATACGGTGTGGATTACTTTCAAAGTAAAATCGAATAATTTAAAAAGAAGGACTAGAAACCATTTTAGATTTTGCCGTGTTGCAACAATTAAATGATAACTTCGAAAAGCTTCGAATCGTATTGTCACCTACTGTATATGAAGTATATAAATTGTTACAATTTTGTTTACATTTTGTCGCAGCATGTTATTTAACGTTTTTAATTTAAGTACGAGCATTTCTTTTTTTCTCTTTTTCTCTTTCATTTGCATCTTAATTTTTGTGATAAGTTTTGTTGTTGGCGGTTTTACAATGAAAAGCGGCAACATTGAATATTCAAGTTTACGTATTTACGTATTTTAATGATTTAAACTGTGGTTCATATGACTTAACTTTAAAGTAATAAATATTTTATGATTCTAAAATATTTTTAATGGGCATGAAAGTGGAATTTAAATAACTGTTAATAAGTCAAGGAAATTGGAAAAAATGTAGGTGGAAATTGGGAAAAAAAGATAAGAAAAAAATCTTGAAGTTTAATTTTTTTGTTAAATTTTATACGATTAGCAAGGCGAAAAATTTTGTATGATAATAATTTTTGATTAATATCCCAATAATTTTGCTGTTAACATATTCATTTGCACAGAATTGCTAAATATTATTTATGAAAGTTTATGGGAAATAAAATTTTTATGAAAATATATTCGAGTAAGTTGACGAAAAATAATCTACTGTTTGATTAAGTAAGATAAGATTAAGCTTAGGGGTTAATTGATTCACCATTAAATCTTCTCCAATCCCCATTAATCTTCACAATTCCTCTGCTCTTAACGTCCCGGGTCCGTAAAGACCAGATAATAAATAAACCTCTTTATATTTAAGCCAGGATTTTTTGAAGAGCCGACAAGTCGTATAGAATGATTTTCTATTGATTTTCTCATTTTAATCTAAACCCATTCTCACTATGAACAAAGCCTACATCGTAAGATAAGCCTACAACAAGCAATAACGAATTTATTGCAAAGGCCATGTAACCTATTTTCTTTACCTTATAAATAAGGGCTTTTAAGAATTCTGTATAATCTTCTAGTAATCATCGCAGACCATCTGCGAGCGATCTAATTAAGATTCCAATTTTGAATCATATTCGACCATCCGACTACGACATTCACTAGACATTTCGATGCCTCGAATATACTCTTCTTAAAAGCAAGCAATTTATACATAAAATAAAACTGTAACAGCACCATTTCTGTACTCTGTATAATATGATATAATTATTTCTATTTTAATTTTATCGGAAATATTTTAATAAAATTTTATAGAAAATTTGTTGTTAAAATTTTATCGAAAATTTTTTGTTAAAATTTAATTGAAAATTTTTTGTTACAATTTTATCGAAATATTTTTTACCAAAATTTTATCGGAAATTTTTTGTTAAACTTTATCGATATTTTTTATTAAAATTTTATCGAAAATGTGTTGCCAAAATTTTTTCGGAAATTTTATGTTATAACTTTATCGAAAATTTTTTGTTAAAATTGTATCGGAAATTTTTTATTCAAATTTTATCGGAAATTTTTTCTTAAAATTTTATCGAAATTTTTTTTTTTAAATTTTATCGAAAATTTTTTCTTAAAATTTTATCGAAAATTTTTTCTTAAAATTTTATCGAAAATTTTTTGACAAACTTTTATCGAAAATTTTTTGACAAAATTTTATCAGAAATTTTTTGTTAAAATTTTATCGAAGATTTTTTGTAAAAATTTTGTCGAAATTTTTTTATTAATATTTTTTGTTAAAATTTTATAGAAAAATTTTTTGTTGAAATTTTATAGAAACTTTTTTTGTAAAAATTTTATTGAAATTTTTTTGTAAATATTTTATCAAAAATGTTTTGTAAAAATTTTATAAAAATTGTTGGTAAAATTTTATCGAAGATTTTATTTTTTTTAATATTTTCTAATAAATTTATCGGAAATTTTTTATAAAAATGTTATCAAAATTTTTTGTTAAAATATTATAGAAAATTTTCTTGTTGAAATTTTATAGAAACTTTATTTGTAAAAGTTGTATAGATTTTTTTTTTGTAAAAATTCTATAAAATTTTTTGGTAAAATATGTAATATTTTGTTAAAATTTTATCGAAGATTTTATTTTATTTAATATTTTCTACTAAATTTATCGGAAATTTTTTATAAAAATTTTATCAAAATTTTTTGTTAAATTTTTATCGAAAATTATTGTAAAAATTGTATCGATAATTTTTAGTAAAAATTGTATCGAAAATTGTTTGTTAAAATTTTATCGAAAATTTTTTGTAAAAATTTTAATGCTATTTTTTTTGCTAAATTTTATCGAAAAAGTTTTGTAAACATTTTATCAAAAATTTTTTGTTAAAATTTTTTCGAAAATTTTTGGTAAAAATTTTATGAAATTTTGTTTTTATTAAAATTTTATGAAAATTTTTTTGTAAACATTAGGCAGAACCTTCTTGCAATCTATAATACATTAGAATGGTCAGACTGAAGCACATTAGGGGGAGGTTTATATATAGATCCCCAATGTGCCTATTGACTGCTGCTAGATCCCAATGGGCACTCTGGTCTATTGGCTACCTCTATGTATATTGCTTTCTATAAAGGCTTTTAATGCAAATCAAAGCAGGAAAACCCTACCAAACTAAAAACAAACAAAAATCGACCCTGGGAGGGGGTTACTGATCTACCGAGATCTGTATGTACTACTGGTCGCGGTCTAATATTTAGTTAACAAACAAAAGCAAAAGAGAATCATTACAACCGAAAAAAAAAAAAATAAAAATAACGTGAAAAAATATAGATGGGTGTGGTTTTTTATCCGCAGCCTTGAATAGAGTTGTTGCTGAATTGCATTAGATAAATTTTCGAAACTTTGCCTGACAGATTGGTGGGCTTAAATTTTCTGTGTCTCTTCTGGTGCCTTGGCAAAGTTGATTTCAACCTGAACACAAATGTACAGACGGACAGACAGATGGACATCGCTTAATCAAAATCTCCATGTATAAGGATCCAGAATATATATATATATATATATATATATATATATATATATATATATATATATATATATATATATATATATATACTTTAAGGGGTAGAAATTATACACGGAATGACAAACTTATATATACCCTTTCCACCTGTGGTGAAGAGTACTTACAACTTCATTCCCATATGAGTTTTATAGTTTTTAAACATACTATAATCGATTAATTTAACCAGAATATGTTCATCTTATAATGTTTAATAATTATATAGTTTGACAATAGCTGTATAATTTATTAATTTTAAATTATGGTGATTGGTGTAGAAAAGCTATTCTAGGGGTGCCGACTTGCTGTTGCTTCCCCCAGAAATTTAAAAAATTGTATTATATGTTTATCTCAGTATATTATTCACCAATAAAAATGGTTTTGCCTCCCCTCCCTAGAAAACATGTCTTCCTACGCCCATGATTATGGTTATCTTAGCCATGTTTTTTTCTTTGTGTGCATGAACTTGATTATTCTTGGATTAATTTAAAGTCTGTTTTCCTTGGTCCGTGAAAGTGGTTCACCTAGTATTGTTATTATGAGATTACTTACCGTGATTGGAATAAAGAACAAAAGGTATTAAAATAAACTTTGTGCTGTTATTGGAAAACCCTGAAGAGATTTTTTTACGACAAGTTTTAATGAGAGGGGTGGGGTGTCTCTTTTCACTATTTTCTCTATCCTACTCATTTCCCGGCTAAATACTGTGGGTTTTTTTATAAAATTATTTTAATGAAATTTTGAATGCACCCTCCTAACAAAGTAAATTGAATAAAATTAAGTATTTAAATAAATAATTTGATACAGCTTAACAAATATTTTTGTTGCCCTTTTATTATAATAGAACGTCTCTTGAGTTTAATGCCAAATGTCAAATGCTTATGTTGCCATCTGCCGGGTTATTTGAAAATGTTTTGTATTTTGTGTTTTTTTTTATTATTTTTGTTTTAAGAGAGCAGTGAAGGATAAAAGGGTACACGAATAAGTGAGTATAACTTTTCTTGTCATTAAGCTTCCTTGTTGTTTACAAACTGTTCACAAGTTAATTATTAACATGATTGTGATAGGACTTATCACTGTTGTTGTGAAATAGTTTTAGTACAAAAGCTTATAGGCAAACGAAGCAAATTACTTACACTCAGACACACACACACACATATAAAGAAGCCTGGCAAGTACGAGTGGTGAAGGAAAATAATTTGATAGAAAAATAGAAAAAAATGGGAAAAATTATTTTTTTATTAATGAAGTCTGCTTTAAGCTCTTAGCAGGTTTCATTGATATTCCGAAGGTTTGCTTAATAATATGCCAAATGGAACTGACCTCGTAGACAAACAATCCAGGAAGTAAATTGGCAGAAAAATAACAATAGGAAAAGTTAAAATAAAAAGTTTATTTTCAAATGAAATGAGTGCGAAAAAACAACAAATACAAACAAAGAAAATTAAGGGATAAAAGCACACGCATACATAAGCGTAAATTAACAAGCTATTAGCCTTTGTGATGATTTTAGAGAGGGACTCCATTTGTTAATTTGTTTTTCTGATCAAATTTCCCAACTGGTCATGTCTTAATGACATCTTCACTAAAGGGTTCAAGTCAGTGGAAGACTACTTACTGGACGCAGAGAAAACACATGAATATAATATGGTCACAAGAACCAACCAACTATGTTCTCTGTAACAAATATATGATTGTGATGAACAACTTGTAGTTGTGTTAAATATTACTATCGTCACAACAATAATTTATTTGTAAAAATTTCATCATAAAATTGTTACTATGCGCAAAAAAAAAACTTTACATGGTTGGTTATAACTATACAATTTTCAAACTACAAACAAACTTTTGTTAGTATTCGCTTATAATAATAATATTGTATTTATAGCCATAATATATTATTAGTAAACAAATTATGATACGACTGCTTTTATATAACCATAGTATGTCTAAAAACAAACAAATAATGTTTGGTTTTTTGAAGTTTTGTGTTTAGTTTTTTTAAAAATTGTTAGAATCTAATTTTTAAAGTTTCTTTAAAAATATTAATTTATGAATGAAGCTTTTTGTCATATGGAATGTTTAAAAAAAAACTAATCAATATTTACGTCTTTTATGATAAGGTATGTTTAAATAACACAGTGCAAGACGGAAAAAAATAACCATATACGGACACCACTACGTGATAAAAGACCAAAAAAAAAGACCCCTGTCTCCCA
Organism: Phasia obesa; assembly: GCA_949628195.1. NCBI lineage: Eukaryota > Metazoa > Arthropoda > Insecta > Diptera > Tachinidae > Phasia > Phasia obesa. Next base: position 200,149,727 of record OX451215.1, read on the forward strand.
GTTTTGCCCAAAGTACTCCAGGTTTTTTTTTATGGGCCCTCAAAGATGTGGGGCCTCGATGTCATTTTTGCAAAAAAATGATCATTTACTCAAGCTCATATTTTGCAAACCGTATAAAATTTTTATATACTCTCTGAGGCAAAGTTGTAGCTCTTGTCATAAAGAACAAAAATTGTAAACATATAAAATTAAAAAAAATTCATCTTCAAGGTAAAAATCGCAAAAATCTTTAAAAAATTAAATTTTTTTTACCTTTTTTCCACTGTTCAGGTCCATAGGTAGCAAACCGTTCGAAATTAAAGGAAACAATCAACTACAGAAATGAACTTAAGATATCAATAAACAACTTTCTAGAACATATGAACGTCCTAGGAATGATTCTTAACACCGTTGAGGTAGCGCTTAGGTAGCCGCAAAAGTAAAAAATTTCCCGAAAATTTTTAAATTCATTGAGTAAATGATTATATTGGTAGACTATGTGCGTTAGCATATGGGAGATACCACGTCCATTATCCCAATCCAGTCAGTATTTTGCTACACTATACACATTACTCTGAGGGTTACTCGTGCAAAGCCTCAAGGCTCTATCTATTGCAGTTTTCTAGGTACACGATAATAATTTCTCACTATGTATAGGAGGTACCACACCCACCATTGCAATTCATTCTGTGTTTCTCTAAACAATGTATCTTCGTATAGGGGTTACTGATGGCAAAATTCCTAGACGCTTTCTATTTCAGTTCTCTAGATACAGGATAATAATTTTTTACTTTGTATAGGGGGTACCGTGATCACTGTCCCAATTCACCCTATGTTTTTGTAGAGTATACGGTTATGCGGGTTACTTGTACCTACTTTTAAGATCATATCTATTATAGTACTCTATCTAAAGGATAATAATTTTTCACTTTATATGGGAGGTACCACGCCCACTGTCTCAATTCATTCTGTAATTTAGTAGATTATACGCATTTGTTTCAAGGCGTATCTATTGTAGTTCGCCAGGAATACCATAATAATTTTTCACTTTGTATGGCAGGTACCACGCCCACTATTCTTATTAAGTCTGTGTTTATCTTGACTATGTACGTTAATATGGGGTTTACTGGTGCGAAATTCCAAGGTGCTAGCTATTGTAGTTTTCTAGATACACAATATTAATTTTTACTTTGTATGGCAGGCACCACGCCCACTATTTCGATCCAGTTTATTTTTCTCTAAAGTATGTATGGCGCTAACTATTACCGTTACCAAGATATACGCTAATTAATATTTACTTTGTATGGGAGGTGCCACAACCACGTCGAATATCAAAAAAATAAGTATCCTATTTTACCATCCGTATATCCAATCACAAACTGTTAAATTTCAGATAGCTTTCCGACAAACATACAAACAAACACATTTTGTGCTTTATATATATATATATATATATATATATATATATATATATATATATAGATATCTCATTATAATAATTTCATAATAAAGTTAAAAAATAATATGGTTCTAACATTACAATACTATTATTATAGTAATAATATGGTTTGACTACAATCATATAATTCCATTATAATATATTGGTCTTACATTATTGTTACATCAACCATGATTTTTCTTTGTGCACATTAGCGTAGAAAGGTCTTCGTAAAGGGGACTATTATACATAATTATTTTAGTTTAAAATTCCAGTAAAAATTTGTTTTCATATTGCAGACTTGTGGCCCGCTTGGCCGAAAAAGTACCTAAGAAAATAGTTCTTAAAAATTTCATTTATAAATCATCAAAGCCAATTTCCTACACAACAATTTGGTCAACTGGGTTAACTCAATTCCCAGTTTTTTTCTTGCACTGTGCAAGTGTGTAATTTTACGTATTTTATACAAATTAATTGCAACAAATGGCGGAAATGTATAAACTTGCATTATATTTCTATGTTTATTATAATTTTTTTCGTACTTATAAAAATGGGATATAAATAAAAATGTGTTTATAACTTTGTAAGTGTGTGTGTTAGTATATGTATTCATTTAAGTATATTTGTGTAAATGATGAGTGCTGCAGCTTGCTTTTTTGTCTGTTAGTTTTCCTTCGTGCTGCTCCGTGTAAATATTTTTCATTCTTTGTTTATTGCAAGAGAGCCCTTCACATAACATTAATGTTTTAAACACTCACAACATAGACACAAACAAACAAACCAACACACTCACATATTTATACAAAAATATTGTTGTCAGTTTATGCGTGTTTTCGAATGTATTTTATTGTTGTTTTTTGTAGTTGAAAATAAAAAAAAAAAAAAAAAATCGAAACGCTTTTGTTAAAAGTGCATAAAAGTACATTAGTATGTGCCACTCATCATTACATGTTTTATTCAACAGCAGCAGCAGCAGCATGAGCAGCCAAAATTAAAGCAGTAGTTAGGAAACAGAAACTATTTCAAAAATTATTGCAATACTATAAAGCAGAAAAATTGTATCACAAAAAGCAGCCCCTAAAAAGATTAAAAGCCTAATAAAATATACCTTTAAAGTTACTTTAAAAAACCTTAAAAAAAATCCAAATAAAGGAAAACTAAAAAAAGTATTTTTTTAAAAAGTACTTTTATTAAAGTACTTAAAAGTACTTTTCCAAAAAAGTACTTTAATAAAAGTACTTTTAAAAAAATACTTTTTTAGTAGTAAGGAAAACTAAAAAAAGTATTTGTTTAAAAAGTACTTTTATTAAAGTACTTTTTTGGAAAAGTACTTTTAAAAAAAAGTACTTTTTAAAAAGATTTTATTAACTAATAAATTAACTTTTTAATAAAGTATAATTTTAAAGTACTTTTTTAAAAAGTTTTTGACTTAACTTTTAAAAATTATTATCATCCTAAAAATACTTTTTATAAAAATGATCATTAATCAAGATTTTTTTTTTAATTTATTAAAAAAAAAATTTATGAAAGAAAAATTATAAAATAGTTATTGCTGAAAAATATAAAAATCGTAATGCTTTATTGTGGGGAAGCGTATTCATACTAGCTATTGCTCTAGTGCTTAACTAGTTCATTAGTGGATTTTCCCAAATATTCTGGAAAAATTCCGATTCTTATACTTAAAACTTAATCGACTAAACAAAATCTAAACTTTAAAAGATAAGCCGGGTTTTCTCAAGCCTATGCTAATCTGACTTTAATTTTATCTATACTGCTTGAGATATGTTTTCATTCAATCGAAGATTGCATCTGCAGAAACAATTTAATTATATGTAAATTTAAGTCATGACAAAATAACCATATACGGACACCACTACGTCATAAAAGACCAAAAAAAAGAGCCCTGTCTCCCAGTTTTGCCCAAAGTCCTCCAGGTTTTTTTTATGGGCCCTCAAAGATGTGGGGCCTCGATGTCATTTTTGCAAAAAAAATGATCATTTACTCAAGCTCATATTTTGCAACCCGTTTGGAATTTGGAATTTTGATATACTCTCTGAGGCAAAGTTGTAGCTCTTGTCATAAAGAACAAAAACTGTGAACATATAAAATCCAAAAAACTTCATCTTCAAGGTCAAAATCGCAAAAAGGTTTAAAAATTCATTTTTTTACGTTTTTTCCCCTGTTCAGGTCCATAGGTAGCAAACCGTTCAAAATTCAAGGAAACAATCAACTACAAAAATGAACCTAAGATCTGACTAAACAACTTTCTAGAAGATATGAACTTCCTAGGAATGATTCTTAACACCGTTTAGGTAGCGCTTAGGTAGCCGGGAAATTTTTCACTTTTGCGGCTACCTAAGCGCTACCTAAACGGTGTTAAGATGAAGTTTTTTTGATTTTATATGTTTTCAATTTTTGTTCTTTATGACAAGAGCTACAACTTTGCCTCAGAGAGTATATCAAAATTCCAACCGGTTTGCAAAATATGAGCTTGAGTAAATGATAATTTTTTTTCAAAAATTACATCCAGGCCCCACATTTTTGAGGGCCCATAAAAAAAAAACCTGGAGTACTTTAGGCAAAACTGGGAGACAGGGGTCTTTGTTTTTGGTCTTTTATCACGTAGTGGTGTCCGTATATGGTTATTTTTTCCGTATTGCACTGTGTAACCGAGTTTTTTATTATAATTAGTTTACTTTATTAACCTTTGTTAAAGTACACTTGCTCTTGTCAGCGTAGCAATAATGAAAATAAATGCTTTTTTGCCTGGCATTACGTTATCTTAGAATACCATTAGAAGTAAATCTAATTGATATTTGGTTGCCCTTTTGCATTTATTTTCCGGTTGGTAGTTGTTGTAGAAAAAATTTTTTGGAAGAATGGAATTTCGCAATAACTCTTTTAGCAAAGCTTTGAATTCTGTAATATTTTATTATATTTGGATTTTTCTCTTCAATAATATTTAAAAGAAAAAAAAAATTGTTGGTTAAGGTTGAAAATAAATTTAAAAATTACCCTAAAAAAATACTTTAAAGAATATCAAGGACGGATTAAAAAAATTATATTCTTTGTTAGACGTAATCCTAAAAACGGTATTTTATAAGTTCTTCTCCTCGTGCAGCTTTGTTAAGTTTCTCACGAATGCCTGCATTATAAATTTATATTTATATCGTCGTCTTGTGTTAAGTCCCTTTGTCTTTTAAATACCTATTGCTCTACCATCACATATTTGTTCTAACACTATGAGTTGCAGATCCCATTTGCACGTATTTGATTTACATGATGTGTTGAGGAAATAAGGTGATTTTTTTATCCTTTAATATTTATTTACTCATCAATATATTTTTGTTGTCTTTAAAGGAAATGCCTCAGATGTAGTATATTTATGTCAGCATTCGTTCCACTTCTGAGATGATCTTAAGTTCTTCCAGCAGCATATTATTTTTGATTTCAATCAATCTACCTATTAAGGTTCAAGCGATACAGGTAGTTGATAGTTGGCACTCAAAAAAAAAAAATATTATGGTTAAAAAATATGGGCATACACATAAAAATTGCGTCACTATCGGAACACCCTTTAGTTCTTAGTTTTATTTTTTAAACTTGTTAATTTAGATTTATAAATTTCATATTGCTGCATATTACGGTTTAAAAAATAAATTCACATACTTAAAAATCACTTTACTATTGGAACACCCTATAATTTGTAGTATTTTTTCTTATAGCGGTAATAGTAATACACCTTCCGTGCAAATGTTGAGTCTATCTATAACGTTTTAAAAATAAGGGCATATATCACGTCACTATAGGAACACCCTTTTTAGGGTTCCGTACCCAAAGGGTAAAAACGAAACCCTATTGTTTTCACTACAATGTCTGTCCGTCTGTCAGCGCCTTTTATCTCTGGAACCGTAATAGGTAGACTCTTGAAATTTTCACAGATGATGTATAGCTGTTGCCGCTATTGCAACAAATACTAAAACTTATAGGGTGTTCCGATAGAGAGGTGTTATTCACGAATATATGTTTCTTTCTTGAACTGTATGAGTCATAGACTCAAGATTTAAAAACAGTAATTAAAACTTAGTTCGCTAAACAAACAAGTATAAAAAATAAACCTAAAAATTAAAGGGTGTTTCGATAGTGGTGTGATTTTTATGTATTAGGCATAAGTTCTGAAACATTTGACTTTTGAAATTTTCACAGAAGATATATAACTGTGGCCACTATAGCAATAAATACTAAAACTTATCGGGTGTTCCGAAAGTGACGTGTTATTTACGCTTATGTCTTTATTTCTTGAGCTATCGGAGGCAACCACTTAAAATTTGCAGACAGTATGTTCGCTTTCTAAAGAAGTATATAAAATTAAACCGTAAAATTAAAGGGTGTAACGAGAGTGACGTGCTTTGTGTGTATATGGCCTAATTTTTGAACGATAATAAGTAGACTCTTGAAGGTTTCTTACTATGAAAACTAAAAACAAATCATAAAAATGAAAGGGTGTTCCGACAGTGACGTGATTCTCATGTATAACGCCTTATTTCTTGAATCGTAATAAATAGATTCTTAAAATTTTGTACAGGAGATATGTTGCCACGGCCGATATGACAATTACTAAAAATTAAACGGTGTTCCGACAATGACATGTTTTTAAGGTATAGTGACTTTTTTTTTAATCGTAATAGTAAACTTTTGATATATTCATAGAAAAAGAATATCCACGGCCGTTATAACAAATAACAAAATTAAAGTGATTTTTACTTAACGTAACAATTGCTAATTACTAAAGGGTGATCCATCAGTGACATGTTTTTCACGTATATTACCTTATTTTTTGAACCGCAATAGGTAGGCCTGATATTTTTATAGAAAGTGTATTACCATGGCTGTTATAACAACAATTCTTAAAATTTAAAGAGTGTTCCAATAGCGATGCAATTTTCGCGAATATAACTTTGATTTTAAAAATAAAGGGTGCCCCATAAGACATGAAAAAATTAACAACTTGAATTTATAAAGGCCTACTAAATATAGTACGGAACCCTACATGTGTGAGACTAACTCGCACTTGACTGATTTATTTAAGTTTTACTATTTATAGCGAACATAGTTTTAATTACTCAGTGTAAATTTCAAGTGTCTGTATTTATTTTTATAGCGGCCATAGTAATTCAATTTTTGTGCAAACTTCATGAGTCTACCTATTACCAGAAGGCGCTATTCCAGAATTAGAAGGCGCTGACAGTCGGACATAGATTGTAGCTAAAACAATACCCTTTGGATACGGAACTTTTAAAGTCATATTATTTTTATAACATGTTTCTGCTTCTTGGCAGTCCGAGGCTACAGATTATTTCAGACCTCTCGGGATAAAAAGGATAAACTCTTTTATCCGCACTTCGGGAAGGTTTGGCAATAAACCAAGTGTGGACCTGCAGAAGTCTTAAAGATCTTCCTGCTTATCCCCTTTTCAGGTGTCACAAGGGGATCACAAGGACCCAAGTGAGTCGGTTTTTTCTGAATGTAATGCAAACGGACAAGTTCAGCATTGAATCTAAACTAACCTGCAAATATTTCTAAATCTCATTAAGTTTTATGTATGGGTTTTTTAGTTGACCTCTATTAAATCACCTTAATACACTGTGCTTTAGTTTTTACACGTCATTTTGATATTGGTTGCAGTGCATCAAAATTATCCTTTCACACACAAACACACTGATGGATACAGGCAGGCTTACCACTGCATGTTAATATGCAGGTATAGGAGGTATGCATGAGTATGTTAGTCTTTTTTCTTGTTTTTATTTGTTGTTGTAATCATAGTTGAACGTAGTTGTTTTTAGTGTATATTTTTTTTTTGCTTTACTTTAAACCTTTTTTTATTTAACTTAATTTTTCTTTGAGTGTATTTTTGTGAGTGTCACTACTCATGTGAGTAAAACTGAATGCAAGTGTTTCTAGTTTGTTTTTACTCTGTTTTTTTATTTTTTGTAGAAATATTTTTTTAATTCGGTGTTAATATGTGTGAGTTAGTTTTTATTTTATTTTATTCCATTTTCTGTTTTTTTTTTTCTTTCTCTCTGTATTATTAGTTGCACTTTTTTTTTTGTTTTTTGCTGTAGTCGCATTAAAAACCCAGGCACTTGTATGGGCTGCTGCAACATCATAAAAAGGCATGTTTATAAATGCTTGTTGTTGTTGGTGTTGTTTGTATAATACAAGATAATTGATAATATTATAATTTTTAATTAAATTACTTCATTACGCTTTGTTGTTCAAGTATCAGTGGGATTTTGTCTGTGTGAGAATGTGTGTTTTTTTGTGGATTTTGTTAGAAATTCTTTGAGAGCAAAAAAAAAATATTTTTTTTATACAAAAAAAAAAAAAATATTTATGTTAATTTGGAATAATTTTTTAGCACATAAAGTTAATTAAAGGGTTATTGTGTGATAAAATTTTGCAAAAAAAAAAAAAATATAATAAAATAATTAAGTAATAAACGAGAAAATACTTTAATTAGTATGTGTTACTTAAATTGAAAATTAAAGACCAAATAGTGAAGAATATATATTTAAGAGGATCATCACAATTACAAGTGGTTTAAGTGATAGAAATAAATTTAAAAATTAATCCTAAATTTTTTTTTAATAATTGGAAATGAGTTACATCATCGTTTAAAATAAAGAAAAAAACATGGTTGACGTAACCATATCCAACGAATAACATATTATAATTGAATTATATAGTTTCAGTCAAACCATATTATTTTTAGCCATAATAATAATATTGTTATTCTTCAATCATATTGTTGTTAAAATATATCCATAATAATATTAAAGTATAAGTATTAAACAGCTGCATAAGCAAGCTCATCTAATAGCTGTACTCATAAGCTCATGAGCCAGTAGTCATACTCAAACTAGCTTACCGAACACATGCCTACTCATTCTATACTATTAATGAAACAAACCTCTATTCGTATGTTAAACACAATGAACTGACCGAGTAAAATGAACTTTCTATACAAATGAGCGCCATATTTACTCATATTTAGTTCTAAACACTTCGTGTGTTATTTGGTTTAGTAGTAGTAGTAGCGTAAAACTTTTGGATAGGGCTTAGTGCGTTTTGCTTGCATAAGTGGTTTTATACACATCTTAGGAAATGAAGGCCTTACAGAGAACATTGTTAAAAAATTCTCCAACTGTGTTTGTGTTTTACTCAAAGTATAAAGCTGCTTGAAGTCGCCCAAGTTCATTGCTATTATGTTCATTATTTACTCATACTTATTCACACTTGCTTATGGAAACTTTGCAAGATCATTGCATTTAACTCTTTGGTCTTCACTGTTTATTATTGTTGTGTTCGTATTTAACTCAAAGTATAAAGCTGGTTGAACTCGCCCAAGTTCATTGTTATTATGTTCATCATTTATTCATACTTATTCACACTTGCTTATGGAAACTTTGCAAGGTTGTGGCATTAAGCTCCCCGGTCTTTGCAGTTTATTATTCTCCACTCATAGTTACTCGTGGGCAATAAAATGGCATGAATTCAATGAAATATTTTAATGAGCATTTTATGAGCTTCGTTTTTTTTTCATGAGCACATGTGCTTTAATAAATATATTATAAAAAATATGACCATAATATTATAAAAATTCATTATAATATGATAAAATATATATAATATATAAAATATATAATATATATATATATATATATATATATTATATGGTTAAATTAAATGACCATAATTTTTTTTATTTTTTTTTTATTTGGACCAGTACTCAGGAGATGAGCCCGACTCATGCAATGTATTGTGCCGAAACAAGGGAATTTGCTTATAGGAGGGAGAATAAAGATTGAAGTGTGTGAGGAAATTTGATTTGAATTTTCCAGAAATTGGCAGGAAAGTCTTCTGCAGGAAGTTTATTCTACATATGAACAGTTCGAGCAAAATTGATTTTTCTTTATGATGCATAGTGCGATTCACAAGCAAATCGAATCCAAAATGGATGGGTTTTTTATGAAAAGCATATTGTTTGCTTAAATATGCGAGTAATAAGAACAAGTTCCCTAATTTTATTAGAGCACATTCCCTTGTAGTAGTTGGTGAAATAGCGAAACACAGACCATATTGCGTCGACGATCCAGTGATGCATGAAAAATATTGTTTTAACAGCTCTATTGCTGTCGTAAATACTTTCCTGAAAAAAAAAACCATCTGTTGATACAGCTGTTGCTAAGTTGACAGTCTTAGACAGACCGAGTGTGTCTCCATACGTTCCGGCGCGAAGATCTAATTGTTATGGAAACAAGTCAATGGAATTTAATACCTAATTGTTACCGATGAGCTTTTTTTTTGCTCTCTCCTGAACTCGTTCAAGTAGTTTCAAGACAGACTTTAGGACGACACCCCTTGAGACTTGTGTTACATTTTAGGCCGGATATAGGTTGTATAAATTGTAAGAAAATTAGATGGAGAAAAATATCTTTTGCACAGTTCCAAAAAACCGAAGCGCTTGAAGTCTTATTTTATGGCTTGAAAAATATATTTAGTCCATCGGACATCGCACAGAATTTGCATGCCAAGCTCATCAAGACCTGATTCCTTAGTACCAACAGCAGACATAGCACGTTTTCAAATGCTTGTCTGGTCATAAGCGAACAACGTTGATTCTGACGAGCATTGAATGTGACTGTTATAGTACGACCTTATTCAGAAATTGCTACAAAATCATGATTGAGCGTATCATTTATGTTTTGTCTCTTGGCTCCAATCTCTAACTGGATCGACTTATTATTGAAGAAAAATGAATGCCAAATGCGGCTGTTTTATGGAAATTCATTTAATAGTTTTTATGTGATACTAACACAGACTGCTAGACAATCTAATTAAAAAACTTTTTTTTATTATAAGAGTGAATAACGTGCTTCCTTAAGGGGCCAATTTTCGTCCCCTTCCCTCCTCAATGATTATAGACAACCGATTTGTAATTTACGGCAACCTTGCATTCATTGAGTCATGTTCTGCCATCAGCCTTTACTCTTGACTTTAGTGATTTCAGACTTTTTTTGACTTCCCGTTTTAAAATAAAAATCAAAAATAATCAAAAAATTATTTTTAATCTGTATTTGCTCCAATAATCGATTAGTTGTTCAAATGCTTCATTTATTTATTAAATGAGTAATAAATATTTTATAATTTTTTTTCTATTCAACTTAAACTTTAACTCCCCTAATTGTCATGCTCCGGCAACATCAACGTCAACATCAACGTCAACATGACTCCATAAATACATTTTAAAACTTTATTAATCAAATTAATAATATCAAACAATTACTTATCAAATGTGGACTTAATTAAAACATTATTTATTTATGTATTTGTATTTTTTTTTTTCATATTACTTTTTTTTATTTGTTTATATGGGAATTATTATGGCAGCCGCAGTTGTTTTACCACCATCCCACTATTTATTTCGTTTAATTTTTGCATTTGTGTTCAGTTTTATATTCGCACGTAGTTTTATTTGAAATAAATACATTTTTAGATTTGTATGACATAAATTCATGTCAAAGTGTCAATTGTTTTCATTTGTTAAACTTTTTTTTATTTTTGCATTTTTTTTTTTGGTTTTTTGTTTTTTGTTTTTTTTTTTGTTATTTAAATCGTGTCATAAAAATACATTCTCAATTTTTCACTTTAAACACTGACAAACATGAAAATCTATGTAAATTGTAAATGTAGCAGTTTTATTTGTATATATTTTTTTGTTGTTGTTGCAATATTTAAATGACAATTTAGTTGAAAAATTAAATTGGATATAAATAAAGACATAACTACCCTAAGCATGGATGATGTGTGCAAATTAGAGGAGTAATAGGTTGTTTTTTTATGCTAGAAAAATTGTTTAAATTGAGGGTTTTGGAAGTTTTAAAATTATTTTTTTTGTTATCAATGATCTGCGTTACTCCCACTGTAATGAAATAAAAATAATAAATTGGCCAGCTGTGATAGAACTCGCATAAAATAGTTATCACTATATTAAAACCAGTGTAATAATTCTTAAAAAATATGCGATATTAAAACCAATTGAAGAGCATCAAATATAAGCTAAAAAATTATATGAATTTTATTTGAACTATTTTTGAATTAATAAATTAATTATTAAGGCTTAAGTTCTTAATTATAAAGAGATAAAGAAAAATTAGATACCAGCAAAGCAGAATACATTTTCTAGACAGCTACGTCCGTCATCAGTACTCTTCGTATCGATCTACCCCGTAGTTTCAATTGTTATTAATTTTCTATTTAAACAAACTTATCAAAGCAATAGAATATGAGAAATTTTTAATTTTACATTATATTTCATAGGAGATAGAGCTTTTTGAAATTGTTTTATACTTGTAAACACTATGTCTTTTTCTATTATACTACCAAGCAAACATTTTTCTTTATTTTTATTCTCTTTATATATTTTCTTTTATTTGAAAATGGTATATATCTGTCTTGCTATTATAAGCAAAAAAATGTAAAAGGAGTAATCTGTAAGTATTAAATAAAACATAAATAATAAAATCTCCTCTTCTATGGGTCACCCTTTAGTTTTTAATTTCATGCTTTCACTTATTTTATTTTAACAGACTTAAATACACACACACACACACACACTCATACACAAGCTTCTGCCTACTACTGTTCTAAAAAAGCTTGATTTTTCTGTACAAAAATTACGTTTCTTATATTTGCACCCTTTAATTATATTTATAGCAATTAAAGCAACAAACATACATGGAAAATTTCAGTAATCTGCTTAAAACAACACAAGAGATAAAGATATATACATCAAATAATATGACCTGTGGGGACACCCTTTATATTTATTCACTTGTTTATTAAATGTAACACTACAAATACAAATTAAATTACAACTAAATTATCAAGCATAGTTGATCTACATTCGTTATAGTAAAACACCCAGAGACGTTTGTGGGAATTGAACCCATAACCCTGAACCTGATAAATAACATACTTCCTACTGGGGTCTAATCCGATAAAATTTAATTTATTATACTTTTTCTTTCGCATATAACACTCAGTACACTCAGGCCATAAATAGTAAATTAGGTCAGATATGTGGACACCCTTTACATTTAACTTTTTATTATTGTTGTTTTGAACGTAGTCGACACGCTCTGTGCAAATTATAATGCCTGTATTGATAGTCAATAAAAGTTATTAGATTTGTGTAGTTCATGAACGACTTAGTTCAGTTGAACTAATCACTCAATTGATCTAAGTTTGGGAATGCTGTAGCTTAAGTGGTTAGCAATGGTCACGAGTTCAATACTTAGCCGAGGCAACATCAATTTATCTGATATGTATTAATTTTTCTTTATAATAAAGCTTATCATAGTGCCCTCCTTAGCCGGTATTACCACATAGCACTAAATCGTCGGCGAAGTAAAATAATTATAAATTGGCTAATGTTAGTTTCAAACTAATTCGCCTAAATAACACCAGAGGCGCTGCAACACTGTTTTCAAAATAATCATAACGTGCAATTACAGTGTTGCCAGAAGCGAAGCTTTACTATCACACTAACCATCTGTCTTATCTACTCCTATCCCTTTCCAAAGGAAGTAACACATTTAATATAGGCATTAATTGCCTGAGTGTTACTTCTCTTAAAAAAAAAAGAAAAATGAAGTAACACAGTGCAACACGCAAAAAAAATAACCATATACGGACACCACTACGTGATAAAAGACTAAAAAGTGAAAAATTTCCCGGCTACCTAAGCGCTACCTAAACGGTGTTAAGAATCATTCCTAGGAAGTTCATTTGTTCTAGGAAGTTGTTTATTGAGATCTTAGGTTCATTTTTGTAGTTGATTGTTTCCTTAGAATTTTGAACGGTTTGCTACCTATGGACCTGAACAGGGGAAAAAAGGTAAAAAAAATTAATTTTTTAAAGTTTTTTGCGATTTTGACCTTGAAGATGAAGTTTTTTTGATTTTATATGTTAACAATTTTTGTTCTTTATGACAAGAGCTACAACTTGGCCTTAGAGAGTATATCGAAATTCCAAACGGTTTGCAAAATATGAGCTTAAGTAAATGATAATTTTTTTGCAAAAATGACATCGATGCCCCACATCTTTGAGGGCTCATCAAAAAAAAACCTGGAATACTTTGGGCAAAACTGGGAGACAAGGGTCTTTTTTTTTTGGTCTTTTATGACGTAGTGGTGTTCGTATATGGTTATTTTGCCATGACTTAAAAAATTACACAGTGTGTAAGCTGATCACCACACTGAGTTCATAGCAGCTGCTTAGTTCAATCAGCTCACTAATTTAGTCAGGACACTAGTTCAGTTAGTTCCTTAGTACAGTACAGCTTATTAGTTATCTTCAGCTCTTTAGTTCACATCAGATCATTAGTTATCTTCAGCTCATTAGGCCACTTCAGCTCATTAGTTCACTTCAGCTCATTGGTCCTCATTAGTCCTCTTCAGCTCATTAGTTCACTGCAGCTTATTACTCCACTTCAGATTATTAGTCTACTTCAGCTCATTAATTCTCTTCAGTGCATAAGTTCATCCATCCTCTTCAGCGTATTAGTCCACTTCAGCTCATTAGTTTAATTTAGCTTATTAGCCCACTTCAGCTTATTAGTCTATTTCAGCTTATTAGCCCACTTCAGCTTATTAGTTTAGTTCAGCTTATGAGTTTACTTTAGCTCATCACTTCAGCTCATTAGTTCGGTTCAGCTATTCAAGGTGTTACTACGACTGTAACAATTACTAACCACTATAGCGGGTTCCCTAGAAGTCGCGATTTTAACGAATTTGGCCTGAAATGTCTGTCTTATATAATGTTTGTTGTATTTATATATGGGTCATTCCATGCCAAGACGGACGGTTTAAAAAATATTTTTTGATTATTTTTTCTTTTATGGACACTTATTAGTTCACTGTAAGCAAGCTATATTTATAATAGTGTTATTTTTTGTTTTAACAATTAGTTTAAGAGATATCGATTTGTTAAAAAATCGTTTATTTTTGTTTTCAAAATCTTAATGATTTTATTTCCTTCGTTCGTCAACGATTTCTGGAAATCTACGTATACTTACTTTCAATGAGTCTCGTGCTGTCACTAGCCTTTTACTCTCGACTGTAGTGATTTCAGACTGGCAACTGATAGATGTCGACATTCTTCCTTTATCACAGAGTCTATGGTAATTGCTAACATTTGCCTAAGGCTAGGGTCTCCACAGCATCTTCATGTAGGATGTGTCTGCCCGTGGTCTAAAGCCTTTTTTATGTTTGCCTTTTTTAGACACAGCCTGCAAGTATCATCTTGGCCAAATAATACTTGAGAGTCTGTGACCTGTCAGTAACACAGTTAACCATGTGTAGCCACCCATATTATATCCAAGCTCTTTTTTGATCTTCCTGCCAACTTGTAGTGAAAAGTTCCAGAGTATATGGTGGGAATCTAACCCACAACCCCGGACTAATAGACTATCACACTACCTACTAGCCCAACGAGGCTCCCCAAATCTTTGTTTAATTTTGATCCAAATCTTTTTTAATAATTTTCCAAATTAAAAAAGTTTGTTATTGTGTTTTTAGCTTCGGATTATAAAGATAGATTTCATTAATTTATAAGCTCTTTAAAGCAAGTTATATTAAAACTTGACCTAATAAAGGCTATTGAAATCTTAATTAAGATTTACTATCTCATAAACTAGCATTTATTACGCAACAGATAACTTTGTTTTTTATTATTCTCTTTCAATCTTTCTCTCTTAATCCTTCAAAAATTTTCTTAAACGTTGAAGTTTTATATTTCATATAAAAAAACCTAAAAAAATAATTTCATTAAATGCCTTAAAAATATAAATATTTCAAGCAGAAAATTTTTCCTTTTTTAAACTTTAGTTAACATTAATTTTGATTTACCTTTGGGCCATGATAATATCACCACATTGTTCATTTCGTAGTACCAAAAACAAAAACAAATAAAAAATCTTTTTCTAAAAAGGAAACCTCACTTTATTATTCTTTGACTCTGTGTACAACCTTAAGTCTACCAGAATACAAAAACACACAAAACAAAAAAAAAAAAACAGTAATAACCCACGGCTAAGTGACATTAAGAGGCCTATAGGATGCCGCACAATGCCAACAAGAAACTTGAGAAAAAAGCAACAACAACAAAAACAAAAAAAAAATATATCAAAAGAATGAATTTATTTTTTTTTTAAGAATAAAAAGCTGAAATTGCTTCTGAAATACACAAAACATGGTCAAGGACAGTTATTATTTAAACTTTCTATTTCCTCTCTCGTTGGTTGCAAAAAAATTATGCAGACATTTTTAGTCAGGAAGTCGATGTTTAAAGTTGAACAAAAAAAAAAGAACACAAAAAAACAAAATTGGTGGCAAAGTTGTAAAATAAAATATTTTATAAAAAGCAATTTTTTTTATTAAAATTGCACAAGTTTTTTTAAAAATGCTTAATATTGTTCAAACCCTTTTGTTTTATGATAATAGTAGGTCTCCAAACAAGACATATTAATCAGGAAGTTGACACTAGGAATAATAGAGAGTTTAAAAAACGTTTTTAATTTTTTTTTAAGAAAACCTTTATAATGCAGGCAGGAATTCAGTTTCTTTCCAGCTAAGTATAAGAACCTAATAAAGGGACGGGTAAATATATCAGAACAATTAATTTGCCCTGCGTTAATATTTACTCATAAGAAACAATCAACATTACAGCTCCTAAACTTTAAAATAAAATTTGTTCGTGCTTTGTATTTGAACCAGGGTACGGAAACAAACAAAACGAAAAGTTTGCTTCCATTTTGTTTTGTTCTTTGTTTTTTAAAGTTCTTTAAACGTAGTCAGGTAGGAAAGAAAAAAGTGCGAACAAAGCAAAAATATTAAAAAAAAAACTTTTGGCAAACGTTTGCTAAACGATTTGGTCATTATCAACGTTTGTTTTTGAGAGATATTAAAAGACAGTTTTACGCCGATTTAAAGGTACTGCATTCTTTAAGGAACCTTTTATTTTTGAAAGCAGTATATTTTAGGCACGGTTGCCCAACAGGTAGCGCTGTTTTTAAATAATGAGTAAGTTATTTGCTATCTGTATTTTACAGAGCTTTACAATAATTTTTAGAATTTTAAAATTTTATATAAATTTTAGAATTTTATCCAGGGATGGATACACTTATATAAAGTAAATACGCAAGAGTCTTTAAAACGAAGAAAAAAAAAATTGTCAGGACGCACATAATATGCGGGGGCACAGCTAGTTAAAATATAATGATTATGATGATATGAGTACTCATGACTTGCAGTTGAAAAGGAAAGTGTAACTTTTGGCACAGCTAGTGCCGCATTAAATGCCCCTAATATCAACCTATCGTCATGAGAAACCTCTTTATAAAATCAACCCATTACGTATTTTTGTCGAACATATTCGAAATTAGAGAGTTAACAGTTATTAAATTTGTTGTTGTTAAAACAAGGACTCTTTTGATGTCGTTAGTTGTTATTGGCAGCCATTTAATTTATTTCGTCCCGTGTAAACGAATTGTTTGAAGAACTTATTCACGATTTTTTCGCGATATAAATTATTTTTAAACCTGAGAGGGTTAAAAAAATTTACTGTAATTGATTAAAGATTAGACTGGATAATATTTTACATTTGAAACGACGATGCCAAAAAGAAGAAGGACTGTTATCTGTTTTGTTTTTATATTTTTTACTTCGAAACTCCGACATTTCAGAACCAAAAATTAATTGTTTTGTTATCCAAAGGCAGAAAGGCCAGTAAGGTGTTTAGGTATAATAGAAGTACCTTTAGGTTATGCTAGCTACAATGAAAATGTGCCTGGAAAACGCTTATACGCAATCACACATTGTGTGTGAAGTTCCAGCAATTACAAGCATAAAACTCAGGACCACTGGTAGGAGCTTGTTAAATGAGGATGCCATGGTAGACCTGAGCCTCGGACAGGTGCTAGAAATTACTAAAGACAAACAGTTACCAGTCGTTAGACTAAAAACCATCGTCAAGATTAAAGGCTGGCTGTAGCACGTGACTCAATGAAAGTAGTTTGCCGCAAATTATATTTCGGCTGCCTATAATCATAGTCGATGTAAGGATGTCGAAAAGGGACCCATTAATAAAGTTGTATACTTCCATATACCCCCTACATTAATGATAATATTTGAAATATATAATAAATTAACGGGTGGCCCACTAAAGACTAGGTTTTTAAAAACACAACAAGCAGAAGCTTAACATTTATACAATTTGTGTATTTTTTTTTTGTCTGCTAGAAGAAACAATGGTAAAACCATTAAATTAAAGATTAAAGGAAGCACCTGTTCTATGGTGATTTGGGCGTATGAGCGCATATCTGTTGAACTAGTACAGGCAAAGTCTTAAAATTTATACAAAGAGTGTTTCATTTTGCGCGCTTTAGCAGGAAGTATTAAAAATAAATTTTAAATTTAAGGGTTATCCTCATATACGAGGTGATATTGGCATATATGGTTTTACATTTTAAACTATAATAAACAGAAGCTTTTTACTTACACAGAGTTTTTCCGCTGTAATACTGTGCATAAAAAATCAAATCAGAAATTGATAACTGTCCCCATAAAATAGGTGAATGTGCGGGTATGTGAAGTTATCTTTTAAGCCCCAACAGGCACTATTTCGATAAAAGTAAGTCATCAGTGTGGAACTGTATACTTGTTTAATCTCCACCGAGTTTAAAAAATCCAGTTTATTAAGCTGTTTGTATAGGAATTTGCTTGTTCTCTCTATCTATTACACCCAATTCAATTCACTAACAGAAAATTGAAGAACGTAAAAACGGAGATTTTTTTTCAATTCTTTTGAGAAACGTATTATTTTATTATTTTATTCTTTTTAATCTGATAAAGAACGTTTTCAAATTCAGTTCCCTAGATAAAATATATTTTTATTTATGTGGAAACAGTTTAGCCTTCTCTTACTGAAATACAAAACATTTTAAACAAGTAAAAAGGGTGAAGCAGATCAAGACGTATGAGCAATAATAATTTAATTTGAAACGAATCAGATAATAATCATACGTCTAGGTTTACGATTGTTTTTTTCCTTAAACATATAAAGGTTCGAGCATATTCTCCAAATAAATGTCTATAGTATTTTAAATAGTTTTGTTCAACTTGAGAACATTTAAATCTTGTTTAGGTATTTTTAGAGGTTCCGTACTCTAGGGGTGTCAATCTATTAATATAACTTCGATGCCTGTCAGATGTTATACATAAAAAGAAATATTAAACCATTATAAATTGAAAAGTCTAGGGTATCATCAGGCAAAGAATGTTTATTTTATTATGAATTTAAATAAATCCTAAAAGTATGCTTTTAATAATATGATTTAAAAAATAGCGTCATTTAGTGTTAATTCCAAATGGTCTCATGAACGTGCAAGTGTTAATAAATTAGCTGTTTTATTTTGTCCAATAACAAGGATCTTAAATCCTTAGACTTAAAATACATAAACAAATTTTCTAATTTGTTTTTAAATAAAAAAAAACTAATATCCATAATTCATTTGTAACATCGCAGTAAGATATCCATCAAAAACTGAACTACGCTAATGTTAAAAAATTCAAATCGTAACGATTTGTTAGTTTTTTTTTTTAATAATTTTTTAAGGTTCTTTTAGTGTAAGATGCGATGATGGTGCGAGATCCAGTTTGATGATTTATAAATATATAAATAATTAGAATAAATCAGCGTCAGTTTATTCTTGAAAAGCCCTATAACACAAGGAATGAACGAATAACCTTTTTATGATGCATCAAAATTTAAATGTTCTTTCCTTTAAAAGTTAAAGGGAAGAACTAATTTGCACAATAATATAAAAATTCCTATTTTTATAAAAAGGACCTAGAGCTTAAAAGCTTAATTATAAAATTAATTTTTTTTCTTTAATGTTAATATTAAACTGCAGCACATAAACCTAAGACAAATATTACCTAATGAAATTGCAATACATTTCTTTTTTTACTTTGTACTTTACTTTAGTAAGTTTTAATTTCTTAAGTTGTCTTCATTTTTTACTAAATCAAAAAGTACTAATATTTTCTGCAAAATCTTATTCATACATTTCTTTTATTTGCTTGTGTATTTAAGAAATTTATTAGTTTCTGCCGAAATTACAACTCCAGCTACCAGAATAAAATCTTATTTTATACTGAACTGAAACAAAACAATTTAAGCACGTAAAAATAGAGTGAAGAAGATTTAATGTACAAAATTTCAGCAGAGATAAATATTTGTTTACGACGTATGAGCAATAATAATTTAATTTGAAACAAAATAGATAATAATCATACGTCTAGGTGTATGATGGTTTGGGTGAATAAAGTAAATAGAGATTCACATACGAAAAGAGTGTGTTATGCTGAACGTATGAGTAATAATTTTCTTATTTCAAATTAAATAATACTCATACGTAAAAATGAAGTAGACTTTTAAAAAGGGATTTAAAATGTAAAACAAAATTTAAAAATATTTGTACCGTGTAAAAAAAACGGCTAAAATTTTTTTGTAATGGAACAAATTCAAATTTAATAAAAATTTGTATATTTTATTTTTTTAAACTCAAGTTTATTCTTCAATTTCCTTAACTGATATAAAGAAATTCAAATTTTTGTTTGTCTTAATTTTACACATTTTGAACGTTTCTTCTTCTATTTTGAATCTTTTTCTATTATACCTTTCGACTTCTTTAAATGAGAGCTAATAACTCATATAGACCATGAACTGCTTGGAGCGTAAATATGTATATATGTCATATTTAGTGTTCAGCATATTGCATCTTTTTGTGGATATTTCGAAGTTTGTATGTAGATTAAATAACATTTTCGTTGCGAATTACTAAAATTATAGAATGTGTTCCATTTAGAGATTCACTGAAAAAAAAAAAATCAAATTTGCAGGAATCAGTGTATTTTATCGTTTTTTCTACAGATTGGTCCAGCCGAATATGTTTAAGAAAGAATTGTAATAAATCAAATCTACTAAGCGAAGTACGTAGCTCAAAAATAAAAATTGCCTACACGTCAGAAAAATTAAAAAAATTCACAGAATCTTAACCAAATATCCGCATTTTTCACCCAAAATAGTTTTAGAACAAACTTTTGAAGAAAACTAATACCGTTGGAAGACTTACATCTGGGTTTTAATTTTTTAAATTGCTGTTTTTATTTCAGTCGTGATGAAAAACTCCAACGACAGTTTTTGTCGTATTTTAATGGCAAGAACGCCATACACGGTACGAATAATTGTAGTAGATTTACATTTTGAGTCGTATTTTTGGCGTTATCGACTTATACAATACGCATTTTTCAAAACGCCTGCTTTTCTATATGACAACTCCTTACACAATAAGGCTGATTATAACAATAATCCTAAACAAAATTTTAGTTTACCTTTAAACAAAATAATAATTTGACAGAAGGGTAAAGAAGTTGACTTTAGAGAAAATCATGACTACAAAAAACACATATAAATTTTTTAATACGTGAAAAAAGTTTTTCTTTTCATCTTATTGGTAAAAGTTTTATTTAAGGAACAATAAAAAATATAATAAATTAGTTTTTTTCGGTTTATTTATTTTTCATTACCTGTATAGTACAAAAAGGCATTACGTTACAAAAGCTTTTTATGAACATAAAAAAATTAGCAAAAATATAACAAATTTAAGAGGAAATTATCTAAAGAAGTTAAATAATAATGTCTTGAAACTATTAGTTGCTATTTAGTTATTGATTAAGTGGAAGACTATTTTAAAGACGAGAAGCATGTATTTACAAATCAAATTGATCATCGGCGAAGGCCATAAAATAGATGTCACTCTAAGCAATATAATAAAAATATTCACAAAATGGTCAACATCTAGATGTTTAGAGTCACGATAACTGTAAAGCTTCCCCCCGGGGATTCCAATTGTCACTGCAGGAATGGCAAATGCTTTGACGCGGATCACTCGGGGAAAATAGGGACACCAGACGCTAGGGTTCCTAGAGCCTAAATCTGGAAGAAAAGGTCTGTGATAAAAATCGCGGGTCCTCTTCGATGCCCGACCAGTGCCCAAAGGACAGGTACCACGGGAATCGGTGGCCCCACAGAGAGCCTATCCTCTCTGTGACCGGTTATTGGTGAGGTCCCCTTCGGGGGTACACGTGGTGGTTGTGGTTTAAGATCGATTTATGTAGGTAAGGTGCAAGGTCGATCAAGTGTGCTGTTGCACTCTCAACAGACGGAGTTTGGATAGTCTCCGAACCCCTAAGCAAGCGGTTATAATGTGGATCTAGGCTTGCCATATTATATAAATTTCTACTCATTGTGACTGTATCACACACAAAAAGCGATTGGTGGCAATCGTAAAGTGCTGCTATGCTACACAATGGGGGCGCTAGTCTACGCCTAAGTTTCACTCGGTGGTAAGACCACCGTGAGATTAGGCCAAGTAGGCAGGTACTCACGTTAATCTTGTTCCAGAAAAAAAACTGTAAAGCTTATCAACTTGTTGAGCCCGAAAGTTATAAGTTCGGAATAGGAAGCCATGTTTAGGGTCAATAAGTGACTTGTTAAAGTTGTATTATACGTTGGCTTGTTATTATTAACCGGGAAAAGGCCAAATGATAACATATCATCCTGAAGGATCGATTCCCTTAATATGTTTAAATTCAAATCACCGGTGATTACTATATCATTATACGTTAGAGCGGATGTTTCGCAAGCGCAATTTTTCCAAGTCAGGAAACTTCAATAAAAATCAATTAAACATTATGCCCAATCGAACAGGCCACCTGCGACAAGGTTTGCAAGATATGGTACTCTATTGGCTCTAAATACTTTGTACCCATTGCGACATACATGTATACAACAATCAAACAGAATAATTAATAGAAATATATATTCGTATATCCAGAATTTTCTTTGCTGATAAAACTTTATTACAAATGTGTCAACACTTACGTTATTATAGGTTTTATTATAGAATTTAGTAAAATTTTCTTGCTGTCACTTGTTTCAAGAATTTTAAAGATTTTTCGTTTTTAATGGAATGAAAAAGTGGCAACTTTTAAAAAAAGTTAACAGACAAATTATGGATATAAAGAATATTTGTCAGTTAAAAATTTTATAAAATTATAGTGTTGAAACGAGCAACAAATCTGTTTAAATGACATTCTAACACAAAAGCTTTTCAAGATTTTGAAATGTTTTTTAATAGCAAAAATGTGGCCACTTTTAATATAATTGTATATATTTATATATATTTTATATAAAACTGTATTGAAACATTAAAAAAAAGGTCAGAACTTTGTGCTATTAATTATGCTATTATGACTAATGAGTGGACTTATTTCAACACAACTCCTCGAATGATTAATTTTTATCGATTTTTTGTTCTACAGATTCCTCTTCTGAATCTCGTGGTATTACTTCTGGAGTTTTTGCATCTTAGAAATTTATTTCAATGTCATCATTTTCAGTGTATGCAATTTTATCGATGTTTAAGATCTTTCCATTTTTTTTTTATTTGTTAACGATTTTGTCCGTCTACTGGAGGTATTTTATAGAAAAAAAGTGTCCGCGTCCGGCCAGTGGGCTGTCCGTCTAGAAGAGTGTATTATGTTCTAAAAATTCCTGGAAAACAAAGGGACTTAGAAATTTGTCCGTTTAAAATAGGTGTTCGCCTACGGGAGGTGTCCGTTAGTAGAGTTTTTACTGTATATTAGATAACTTTATATAGACAACTTTAAAGTAATTATTATTTGTGGCCTTTTACATTAGAGTAATCGAAAATATATCTGGCAACTTTATAAATTTTTTTTTATTATTTTGCACGGTTATCAAAATAAATTTTTATTTATAAAATAAATTTTTATTTCATTTAAATATCATTTAAATTGTTGAATTTATGTAATTTATATATTTTTTACTTTAATACATACATACATATTTTGGTCCTGTTAATAAAAAGAAAACAAAAATTAACACCTGGCAACACTAAGGATTTATACAATTTTTTTAGGAGTTGTTTGGGATTAAATATTATTTAAGGCAAATTTTAATTTATGTCTATCTTTTGTTTTCCAGCAAATAATTAAATTAAAAGTGTGGCAACTCTTTAATTCAAGATTTATTAATTATTAATAATTAAATTAGTTTCCTTTAATAGTAAGTTTAGTGTAAATAAAGCTTTAATAAAATGATAAAACAGAAAAGGTGGCAAATTTGTAAAAAAAAAAATAATAGTCTCATAATTATTAAAATAAAAAATTTCTTAAATAAAAGTGTGGCAACTCTTTGAATCAATTGTTTTAATTTTTTTACTTAAAAATTTCTTAGTAATCAATAATTATATTAGAGTCGTTTTGTAGTAAATTTAGTTAAAAAAAAAAATTTAATAAAATTATAAAAAGGAAAAGGTGGCTACTTTGTAAAAAAAAAAATATATTTTTATTTATTCTCACAATCAGCTTTATTTTTAAACAAAATTAAGTTTTGAACAAACATTTTAAATGAAATTGGGTCAAATGTTAATGGGGTTTGAAACATTAAAGAGGCAACTTTGAAAAACTTTAAAAATTATGAAGATAATATTTTTTATTCCTAATATCGCTTAAATAGAAAACTATTTTATTTTTATTAAATAATTATTATAATTTTTGAACGTTTTTAATAATTTTATAATTATGTTTTTAAGCTTCAGGTCTTTTTTATAAATATTTTTAAATTTATTTTTATTTTTATATTTCATATTTCGCTATACCCTTGAGTAGCATCGTCAGAAAAAAAACAATTTTTATTATTAAATAAATATTAAATATTGAATATAAAAATAAAAATAAAAAAATTTAAAAATTTTTATAAACAAGAGCTAGAACTTAAACACATAATTATAAAATTTTATTTTTATTTTTTAAATAGGTGGCAACCACATTAAGCTCATAAAGAGAATTTTATAATTTAAAAATCGAGTTTAAATAGAATAATAACACAAATTAATTAAATTAAAATAAGGAAAGGGATTTACAAAGGGATTTAAGGGTAAAAGGTGGCAACTCTGTAAAAAAAATAATTTCAATGATAATAGTTTTTTTTTTGTAATATTATATTATAATATAATTAATTAATAGTTTTATTATTTTTATTATTTTAATGAACTTTGCTTTAAAAGTTAATTAATTTAAAATAAAAAATAAAGTGTTGGCGTTTTATAATAAAAATTAACTAATTATTATTTTTTATTTGTTGTGTTTTTTTGTTTTTTGTAGCAAATATTTTTGTTACAATAAATGCTGCATTAAATCACTCCAAAATTCTGATTTAAACGACAAATCTTTTACAATTATTTTAAAATGCAATTTATGTGATGCAAAATTAAATTCTATAAACCAAAAGTTTGCAGTAAAAAACCTAAAGTAAATGGCTTAAAATTAAATCACTAAATTTTGACATACTTCCTATAACCACACACACACACACACACACACACACATACATACAAACAATATGCATACAAAATTTTATAAATTTATTTTCCTTTGAAATTAACTGCATGAAAAACACTTCCACACGACGAAAGCAATGATTATTAAAATCTTTTTTATCAACAACGTCATAATTTATACATGAATTAGTATGTGTGTGCGTGTGTGTGTGTGTATTGGGATGTGTGTGTTTTAGTTATGGCAAAAACATAAAGAGCTGATATGAATAAACCACTATAAATTTTCGAAAAAATGAATCTAAAACCAGCATATAAAGATGTGTGTAAATAAACAAGCACACACACGCACACATACACACACACACACACAATTGCACACTCATATATTAAAGCAAAACAGCAAAGGAGAGGCAAAAGGAGTATTGCAGAAAAAACTAAACAAAATAACACAAAAAAAGCTGAAAACTGCACACAAGTAAAATAAAATCATAATAAAGATACAAATACAAGTATGAAGAAAAAAATTATAAAAATTTACTTTTAACAGAGTTTTTTTTTATTTTTTTATAACTATAAATCGAAGTAAAAAAAACATAAATGGGGTCAGGGTCAAGTCAGCAAGGGGTAAATAGGTAACAGGCAATATTTATTAAGAAATAATGAAGTTAATTTTTTTTTATAACCCACTGATGCTTTTGAATATGAGTTTTTTATTAAAGCTAAATTTGCTTTAGAAAAAAAGTGAATTCATTTGGATAAAATTTGCTTAAGTTGCCTTAATAGAGCAAAAGTTTTTTTAAGTAAAGGAATTTACTTTGAAAATTAGCTGGCGTTAAGAAATCAAAGCTTTTTTTCAAAATTATTTTTTCTTGGTCTAAAAGAAATTGGAGAATAATGCGAGCAGAACTTAAAATATTTTTAAAATATTTTTTTTCTATATTGCTTTCAAAGATATTTAGAGGTTAAATAAATATCGGTCTGTCTGAAGCTTTCTACAGATATTTTAAGTATCGAGTAATTTATTAGAAACTTTTATTTTGGCAACACTGTTTTTGGCAGCTCAGCTGTTTTTGTTCAGTTTGGTTTATAATTTAACCATGAATCGACAAACGAACAACTCTTGCAGATTATTTAAAAAAACAACACAACCTGCGAAGCTTTTTGCTTGTCTGCAGAAAACCACCAGAGTCTTTGGCAGGAATCGAAACCGCAATCCCTCGACTGATAGACTAACGCGCTAACAATCAGTCTATCGTGGCACTCAATTTTATAATCAAAAATCATGCTCGACTAAGAATGTGCATCGGGCTCTTCTTCCCCTTTAAGGTTAGTTTGGGCCACCGTCTGATACGGATATTCGGAATTTTGTGACAAAAACGGTATCTAAATTTGTAAATAATAATTTAAATTTATTGAATTATAAGCATTTTAAGAAATACTATTTTTGAGTTTTCGCTACCCTGGTCCAGTTTTTTTTCAAAATATGGGTACAATTTTTACCAATTTTTTTTTAAATTTTGTATCGTAGTTAGCGAGCCAAATTCTTAATATTTTTGATAAATTGGAAGATTGTATCTTTACTGAGGTAAAAACTAGACGATTTTCAATTTAAAAAATCCAAAATTATTGCATTTGCATTGTGTACTTTAGCATAAAAAAGGTCGTTAAGGTATTTTTTTTTTCATAGAAAAATTTTTTTAAGGAATATATAAAAATTTTACATTTTTGTAAAACTATAAAAAAAATTCGTATAATTTTGCTCATCCTTGTAGAAGAAGGCGGACCCACAATATGACCTATTTTACATCGAAATTTTGATTTTAACCTAGACATTCTAAAATGCCAAAGCTGGGATCGAAAAAAGAAGATGGCTGTAATAAAGCTATATATGCTCCAAATTGTTTTTGAAAATATTTTATATGAGCCCTAGTCCGTATGTAGACTTTATGGGCAAAAGAGTAAAAAAATTCCAATTTTGGGATTTTTGATCTTTATTTTGGGAATTGTGGAATTGCCTTTATCTTAATATTGCACATTTTTGGTCATTTCATTTTACTTGATTTACAGTAATTTTTATTTGATTTGCTTAATTAATAAAAAATTTTATTGCATATTTTAAATTTTTCCTTCCCTCAAATTTACCCGTTTTTACCATAATTTTTCGAAACTTTCAGATATCAGTAACAAATTTTAAAATTTTATTGTAATATTTAATTTTTTTATATATATGAATATAACAATTTCCTATCAAACAAAAAAAATCACCTCAATATCATTTTTACATTCAAACCTATGTGCTTTTAAATATGAGTATTCCCATACTTATCACACTTTTAGCAGTTTATGTTACCATAACAGTGCCATAACATAACATAAATCAAACTGATAAAAGCGTGATAAATATTGCAATACTCATATGCATTGTCATACAAAATAAGATTTTGCAACTATGATCATGAGGAAAAATACTATTTTATGAATTTTTACAAAAGATTATAAAATCGTTCAGATCTGTCAGAAAGTCTGTCACCCCCATACACTTTTATCCACACTCTCATACTTTTTGAGCACACGTGCAGTGCACTGCAAGAAATAATACTCCCGAGGTACATAAATGAAGCAGAATGCTTATTCTATTTTTGTACTATACAAAGTAAAAGGCCTGTTCGTTCTCATATTATTACACATAGTTTTTATTTTGCTAGCATTGGTTTTTGGCCCATACTCGGTTGCGACATTACACAGTTCCAGTAATTTAGACGACATATGGTTGCTAGTATGAGCAAAGAGACAAATGTTGTCAGCATAATCTAGGTCATCTAGTGTTGCGAAAAGACCACATGTTATGACAGTATTTTTTTTTTTTTTTTTTGGAAATCCCTTTGCTTAATATGTTGCCTAATACGATGTTAAATAATAGGGGTGAGAGTACGCATCCTTGTCTTACAGCGGCCATTATCGAAATCCTACCACTTAAGCTTTGATTGCATTTGATGCTACAGCTTTCACCACGATACAAAGCCTTGATTAAGTTTATGATTTTGAATGGCACTCGCTTACCTTGCAACTCATTCCATGTGGACTGGTGTTGTAATTTATCAATCAATTTTTCAAAGTCAATAAAGGTAAGATAGAGATGGTTTAACTATTACGTGGTCTGTACATCTATACAAGACTGTTGGAAATGACTCAAAATTCCTGGCTTCAAATTACATCAGCTACCGCTCTGCCTTTTAGTTAAAACCATAAAAATATTAAAATTATTATTATTGAAAAACAAAAACAAAAAAATTTAAATTTCTATTTGCTGCTTTGATCCCTGTCGCAATTCAACTTACAAACGTCATGGTTTATTGTGCAGAAACACAAACTAAATGTGAAGAGTAAAAAAAAAAAATAAATAAAATACGAATCCTTAACGGAAACAAAAAATTGTAAGTGAAAGGAAAATATATATTTTTTTGCTGCTGCTCAAAAATATTAAATCTAGTTTGAAAAATAAAACTCATACAAAATAAATATATGAAGTAGAAGAAAAAAAAAATATTTCGTTTAAATTAAAAAATATAGAAAAAAAAAAAACAATAAGACTCCATGGAGAATGATATGTACTCGCAGATATACTGGCATGAAGTAGTTAAACGGATGGTTAGTACGAGTGTTAGATGGAATGGAATGGAATGGTTTGCACAAGTGGATGAAAAATAAAGCAAGAAATAAAAAAAAAAAAAATAAAAATTTTTAAATAAAAAAAGCGGGGAGAAAAATCACGACAGAAGTTAACTGCAGACACCAGGTGCATGCTATCGATTTATTAATCTTTTGATGTTGGTTTATTGACAGGGTAAAAGTATTGTTTTTCCAACAATATTTTTTATGTTCATTTATTTTACTCGTGTTGTTTTCATCGTCTTTTTTTTTTTTTGATTTACTTTCAAATTCCCAACGCTTTGTGATTTCATTTCAATTTTACCAATATTTTTTTTCTATTATTCAGATGTTTTTTTTTTTTTTTTTTTTACTTGTGACGCAGAGGGCAAAACAAATGGAAAAAAATCTCGGTACATCATCTTTGGCGTTGTACGTTATGCTTATTTTTTATATTATTTTTTTTTGCCTTTTCGAGAAATGTGTATGACATTTATTGTTTTAATTTAGTAATTTTTTTTTATAAAAAAAAGAAAAAATAATCTTAAATTTGCTTCACTGAAGTTAAGGCTGACGCAGCAGCAATATCAGCAGCAACTTAAAATTATGATAAATCACTTTTTGAAATTTACTTTCTCCTTGGCCAAGGCCCTTAAAATAACCAACTTTTTTGTTGTTGTTAATCTCTGCCTTACTTATTGAAAAAATGTTCTTGTAATCTTTAAGGAATTCACAGCAAATTCTTTATTAATGACGACTTGTTTTAGTTTTCTAATAATTTGATTAACTATTTGTTGCCACAATTTGCATATTTTAAAAGAAAATTTCCAACTTAATTTAAAGATAATTTAACCAACCTAACACCGCAATTTATAACAAATTAAAAAGATATTAAATTAACCATAATTCCTTGTTTGTGTTGTTGTTTTTGTTGTTTTTAATCCTATATAAACCACTTTGTTAAAACCGCTTTAAAATTCTTAAACATTTTAGAAACTATTTGCCCTTTTATGGCTTGTAGGCAAATAATCGAAATATCTTTTAGTTTGCTATAAGAAAATTCTAAAGGCTTCTCCAATAGGGATGTGTTTCCTATTGTTTTTGTTAAAACTTTTATATATATTTTTTAAAAGACCATCATCAGCTCCTAGCTTGTCTGCAGGTTTTTTTTGGCAGACATGGAACCTGATAACACAGTGCAACAATAAAAAAAACTACACAGTATAGGTTCGAGTCTATTATCAAAGGGTAGTAAAACCTTATACTCAGTTTGGTGAAATTGTTGACCAATTTTTATTTATGGGCTTCGAAAAATTCGAAAAATTAGTGGGCCTTTCGAAAAAGGTGTCTTCAGTTTTTGTCTAATGTCTCATTCAAACTAGGTGATAGCGCTTAACTTTGTTCAGCAATACTATACCCGAGGATTCATTTAATAAATTCTATATATATTTTATGTGAAATAAAAAATTTATTCCTGCACTTTTTTTGAAAAAAAAAAATAAAGTTTTTTTTGTTAATTTTTTCTGCAGGAAACTGCCACGTCTAGTCACCCTAAATTGTTCATTAAGATCAGTTTTTTCCTTAAAACTTAAATTTACTAAGATTTTATTTGAAAAACAACAACAACAACAACAAAAAAAATACAAGAAATACAACAAAAACAATGTTTAAATGCAAGAAATGTATAGGTCAGTAAAGAACTGCTTTTTTAAAGGTAGAAAGTGATATTTAAGGGGCCTAGACATGATCACATTGCATTTGTGTGTTTAATAAAAAAATTATTCACCTTTACAGTGGCTACAAATATAGGAAAATATTGTTAGTGAAAATCTACCTGAACCCATTGAAAAACCTTTTATATACATTTATAAGACACAACAATACACACAAATAAATATGTTCAAGGAATTATAGATACTACAACCCTAAAACTACCCTTTAGTTCTCAGGACAATTAGTTAAGCAGCCTTATAACTTATAATAGGAAAATAGAATTGGATGTCTGGGGAGAGGTAGAAATTTATTTTCAGTTCAATTACATAGAGACAATCATTTTCACAGTTCTTGGAAGTCATGACAAATGTTGACTTATGCTGTTGAATTCCAAAAGATTTATAAAAAATATTTTTTTATAAAAACTATTTTAAAAAAAAAATTATTTACTAAATTTTTTTAGTTCCTAAAGTGTTTAGTTTTTATGGTTTTTTGCTTTGATCTGCATACTAATTTTTTTATAAAAAAATATTTTTTTTTATATAAAAATATTTTTTTTATATAAAAATATTTTTTTATAAAATTTTTTTTTTTATATAAAAATATTTTTTTATATAAAAATATTTTTTTTTATATAAAAATATTTTTTTTATATAAAAATATTTTTTTATATAAATATATATTTTTATGAAAATATTTTATACATTTTTTATAAAATAATTTTTTTATAAAAATTTTTTATGAAATAAAAAATATTTTTAAATAAAAAAAAATTTATAAAATATATATATTTTTTTTGTATATAAATATTTTTTATAAAAAATATTTTTTAATTTTATATAAAAAATATATTTATAAAAAAAATTTTATAAAAATTTTATAAAATTTTTTTTATAAATATATTTTTTATTTTATAAAAACATTTTATAAAGAAATTATTTTATAAAAAATTTATAAAATATTTTTATGAAAAACATATTTATAAAATGAAATTTTTATAAAATAAAAAATATTTTTATATAAGAAAAATATTTTTATAAAAAATATATATTTGTTATCAAACAAAAAATATTTTTAAATAAAAAAATATTTTTATCTAAAAAAAAAATATAAAAATATTTTTTTTTATAAAAAAATTATTTTATAAAAAAAAATTTATAAAAAAATTATTTTATAAATATGTTTTTTATGAAAATATTTTATAAATTTTTTATAAAATAATTTCTTTATAAAATGTTTTTATAAAAATTTAGATGTTTTTATAGAATATTTTTTAAAGAAAAATAAAAAATATTTATATAAAAAATATTTTTAGTAAAACTAAAGATTGCATCCAAAAAAAAGATTTACAAAATGTTGTATATAAAATACCTTGTAGCGGAAATGAAAATGAAAATTGTAATAAAGTATATGTAGGCACAACGAAAAAGAAACTAAAAACTAGATTTGCTGGACATAAATTAGACCAAAAATATAGGAATATTAATTCGCAAAAAACAGCATTATCTTCTCATTGTGCTGAATTAAATCACTATCCCAATTTTGATAATGTTTCAGTACTAAATTCAGAAAACAATTATAAACGTCGTTACATATTGGAAATGTTACAAATTATTAATACACCAAACACACAGAGAATTAATTTTAAGGCAGACACAGATAATGTAGCTCAAATTTACAGACATTTAGTAAATAAGAAATAATTTAATTATTGTTTGTACTTGTTTAAAAATTTTTTAATAAGTTTATGACAAAAATTTGTTTTAAATATGTTACTTTGAAGAAAATTTTTTCAATACTTTTTTAATTTGTAATTTTCATAACGTTAATTTTTTAAATTTTTCCTGATGATGCTACACAAAGGAGTAGCGAAATATCGAGAATAAAAATAAAAATACTTAACGACCTAAAGCTGGAAAATAAAAATAATTAAATACAAATTATTAAAAAAGTCAAATAAACTATATTAAAATACAAAAATAATATATATATTTATAAAAATATTTTTTTTTATTTTTATATTTTATAAAGAATATTTTTTTTTATATATATTTTCTTATATAAAAAATATTTTTTATATAAAATATATTTTCTTACATAAAAAATATATAAAAAATTATTTATATAAAAAAATATTTTTTATGAAAACTATTATAAAAAATTCTATTTTATAAAATATTTTTTATAAAAAATATTTTTATATAAAAAAATAAAATAAATTTTTTATAAAAAAAATATTATAAAAAATTTTATTTTATAAAATATTTTTTATAAAAAATATTTTTATATAAAAAAATAAAAAAAAAATTTTATAAAAAAAATATTATAAAAAATTTTATTTTATAAAATATTTGTTATAAATCGTTATGGGTACTTTTATATACAAAGAAGCATATAGTGCACGACACAAAAATACTTCTGAAATTAAAAGGTTCTTACAAATGTATTATTGTCATCTGATAATAATATGACAAATTCTACCTATTTGATTTAAGTTAAAAACAAGTAATAGGAAGACAGTCTCATTATGTTCACGTTTAAAGAAAAATAAATTATTTAAAACATGGAAGGTGTTGGTTGTATGTAATGTCTTTAAAAAGTTTTAGACAAACGATGCCTTTATTAAATACTACTGCCATAAAATAAAAGCGATATTAAATTTTTTGAGGTTAAACGCTTTTTTCGATTATAGCGATGTTTTTCAAAGTAAATTATTATCATTATAGCGAAGTAACGAAGTATACCGCTCCTTAATGGGTCTATTTTCGACCCTCTTCCGTTCTCAATCGTTATAGGCAACTAAATTGTAATTATGACTCCTTATTTTCATTGAGTCACGTGCTACCACCGAATTTAATGGTAACTGTCGGCCTTTTTCCTCATCACGGAGTCTCTAGTAATTGCTAGCATTTATTCAAGACGCAGGGTCTCCATGGCATCCACAATTAAAAAGCTTCTATCAGTCATCCTAAGTCTTATGCTAGCCCTTGCTGTATATACACACACAATGTCTACTGCCGTCCAGACCTCTTTCAGGCACAGTGTGGGCTCCTTGCGCATCTCTCTACCTTTTCAGGTTTAAAGAGGTCATTCCTTGTAGGACCTTCGCTCGTATTGTGCAAATAACTAGCGCTATTTTGCATTCTGGTCTACAGAAATTCTCAACAGATCTTCCTTATCCTAGTTGGTCCACTGCTTCACTCCCAGCTGAACCAATGTGTCCCGTAACCCATATCAATGTTACCTCATTAACGAGGCACATCTGTTTAGTTTCAGAGTAGTTGTATTTTACATTTTTTAATAAATTTCTTATAAATAATTTTCTCCTCAGCTTTGAGTCCTTTTTTATTTAAGCGTTTTTTTTTTGTTGATTTTTTTTATTTTCGCGAGCTGCACGTTTTTGCTGCTTTTGACTCTTTTACCTAATACTGGTGAATAGTTCTAAGCGCTTTTCCCGAGTTTTGCTTATTTTGGTCCTTCTTGATCTTGCCAATTATTTCTAGTCCTTCGATTTTTTTTTTTGTTATTTAAGCGATTTTTGGATTACGCTGATTTAAATTCTAATTTAACTGATGTTTAGTTCCGTTCTGATAAATGATAATTCTGACTCTTTTCCAAGAGCTTTTTTCTGTTTTCCTGTTTTAGTGATTTCTTATTTATTTCTTATTTTATTTATTAACTAGCTGTGCCCACACACGTTGTGTGCATCCTGACAATATTTTGCTCGATTTTGCTTTGAAAGTAATCCACAACAAATTTTAAGGCTTTTGCGTATTTTCTTTATATAAAGGTACACATCCTAAAATTTCTAAAAATTATATAAAATTCTAAAATTCTAAAAACTGTGGTAAAGCTCTGTAAAAGACAGCCAGGAAATGAGTTACTCATTATTTTAAACCAGCGCTATCTGTTGACCAACATTGCGTAAAATATACTGCTTTCAAAAACAAAAGATGCCTTAAAGTATTCAGTACTTTTAACTCGATAAAAAAAATCGGCGTACTTTCACTGCTTTTTCTCCACTTTCTCTTCCAAATAAAATATTTTTGTGGAAAAAAGCATCCTATAGTGGGATCTAGATACTAAGGTACCTCCTCCAAAAATTTTCTTGAAATCCATCCAGTAGTTTTTACGTGATACGAACACAAATAAAAGGACAGACAGAGAGACAGACAGACAGGAAACGAGTGACTATTTTATTATACAGGGTGGCGCAAAAATAACCTTCCGATGTTTTTTGGCTGTAATTTAAAAAAAATTAAAAATTTTGATTCTTCTTGTGGATTATTTTTATTTGGTCTTTTAATTTTTTTACTTCAAGTCGAGAATATGATGTCATGTAAATGGCCGCCGCCACAGTTGATTGTCATTTGAGCCCTTTTTATGGCATTTTTCATCACTTTGGCCAAAACTTCCGGCGATAGGTCCTCACATTCTCGACGGATATTGTCTTTAAGAGCTGCAAGAGTCTGAGGCTTGTTGACATAAACCCGCGACTTTAAAAAGCCCCACAAAAAGAAGTCTGCAGCGGTCAAATCAGGCGATCTTGTTGGCCAGTGCAAATCGCCAAAACGGGAGATTAGGCGCCCGGGAAATGCATCCTTCAGCATATCGGTTGTGGCACGTGCATTGTGTGCCGTTGCACCGTCCTGTTGGAACCACATGTTTTCCAATCCCAATTCATCAAGTTGCGGCAAAAAGAACTCGTTAATCATTTCTCTGTAGCGCTCACCATTCACAGTAACCGTTTGGCCCGCGGCGTCTTCGAAGAAAAAAGGTCCGATGACTCCTCCAGCGAAAACAGCACACCATACAGTGACTTTGAGCGGGTGTAATGGCTCTTCGTGGGTTACACGCGGATTTACAGTGCCCCAGAAGCGTAAATTTTGCTTATTTACGTACCCGCTAAGATGGAAATGGGCCTCATCACTCATGATTATTTTTGATGAGAAATCATCTTCCTTTTCCTCATTATTGGTCAAATAAATAGTCACCAATATTCCGCGTTCTGGAGCAGTGTAGCGTAACATTGTTTATTAACGTGTATTTCGCAAGTGTTTACTACACAAATGTCAAAACAGAATTGACATTAGGGGCCAATCGCAAAATTTATAGAATTTTCTGATAGGAGGATTACTTTTGCGCCACCCAGTATGTATGTATAGTTTAAGATTTATAGTAAAATTGTAGTTTATATTCCGACTTAATTTCCTAAGGAGAGTAACGAAGGCTTTCACTTGTTGTAGTAAAACACCCAGAGTCTTTGTTGGGAATCGATGGTTTCTTTTTCTATATTTTATAAATTTTTCCAATTTCGCTTTAGTCTGATTAGTACTGCGCTAGTCTATCAGTCTGGGGGTTGCGGTTTCGATTCCCGCCAAAGACTTTGGGTTTTTTTCTGCAGACAAAGAAGAAGATACGCAGGTAGTGTTGTTGGTAAAAAAAAAGTATTTTTTAAGGGGGAGGGGAAATTGTTGGAGTAGTTTGTTTAATTTTTATGCTTTTTTTGCTTTGACCTGTATATCGCTTCGTGGATACTAGGGGTTGCAATGTGCTCCTAAATAGGGGTTCAATGTATTTGCGTTTTGATTTTTTTCTTGTTTCTTTGAGCAGACTTTTTACAGAACCAAAGACGGGCCAATAGAACTTAATCAGGGTAGGCAAGAGCCAGCTTTTGAAAGGTGTCAGGAAGATTCGTATTTACAGTCTTTTTTCTAAAATAAATCCCTTGGGGAATGGTCAATATTGGATTCGATTTTTAGGTTCTTAAGCTTTAAGCTAGCCACTTTAGTGGCTAATGACTGAAAGACCAGACAATGGGTGGAGGATAAATGGGCGCAAGGGTATAGATATATGGGCACGATATTTGCCTTAGTTTAGTTTAAGGTTTTAATGTTTTTTTTTTTGTTAAGTCTAAGAGGATTGATTACACGCTTAAATAGCTTAAAGTACCTATTTTAGAGAAGAGGAGCAATATTGATTGGCCCATATTGATTGGTTTGTAGGTCTCCAGGCTTCCAGGCTCTTAGGCGTTCGGCCGTTTATGGTTTTTTGTTTACTTTGATCTGAATAGGAAGATTTTATGAAAGCCAGCCTAAATCGTGGGCGTCCAATGTTCTCTAGGAGAGATGAGGGAGGGAGACAATGATTAATAAATTCAGCACAACCGAACATATCACTCTTACTATATTTTTTAAGTTGAATTTTCACATAAAATGGAAACTTTTCTTAAAAAAGTATTCCATATTTTGCTCCATATTTGTCTTATTTATATTCCATAATTTTCCATAATTTTCTACAATTTTCCACGGTTTTCTTTTCAAACAAAGTTTTGCCATTTCTGCTTAAATGCATTTAAACTTGTAAGAAAACCAACATGTTGTTGCCTGAGGTCGATTGTAATGGTAAAATAAGGAGATTTCCTATTAAGGGGAAGAAAAGTTAGTAATGAAAAGAGTAGAGTAGAGTAGAGTACAGTAGAATAAAATAGAATAGAGTAGAATAAAGCAGAGCATCAAAACTATTACTTACCATGAGGCTACAACTAATAGTGGCAACAACAATTGCTATAACGATCTTATGACCCAACACATAAACCAACTCACAAGCATAGAGTTTCTTTCAAATAGAGACTCCTAAAGGCAAGAAACATCTTGCGAGTCCTTAACTCTGTCTTACTTACAATGTCTGTAAGTAGGTTTGTTCGTCTGTCTCTCTCTCCTCTGTCTGTCTGTTTGTTTGTCGGCACACTGGCAAGTGTAACATGGCAAGTAGTTGTATTGATAGAGATGATTTATTGTACCATTGTTGTTGCCATTGTAATTCATAATGTTGGGTTTCGGTTGGCAGCCTGGTTGCTGAATATGAGTCAGTGGTTTTGTTTATTGCTGGGTATGAACAACAACAATAATAGCAACAAAGGTGGTTGGTTGATTTAACAACAAATATAGCTGCAGGTTAAATAAAATATTGAAGTTGCAGCTGCTGCATGCAAACTGCCTGAATTGCCTGGCCGCCAGCCTTGTGCACAAATTTCTACTTGATTTCAAGTCTGCTGCTAAATTGTATCAAAGTGTGAGAGTAATTTATATGAATGTGTGTGTGTTTTTTTATTTAGTTATATTGCCTTTACTTTTTTTGGTTTGTTGTAGTTTATAAATATGCCTTAGTTTATGTATGAGGATGTGAGTGTGCGTGTGAGGCTGTGTTTATTTCTTGCTTTTCATTTCTACAAAATAATTGTTTGTAACGGCGTTTGTATTTCCTGTGTTATTGTAACTTTTATATCGCACACAATTTTAAGAAATAAATGATGGTTTCGCATACTAACACACACACACACAAGAACACATACACACACACACACACTCACACTTACTCTAAATAATGGCAAATTGATTGATCAGAAACATGGAGGGATTTGCTATTGATTCATTAAGACGTTTATCTCCATTTAATTTGTCAAATGTTTGTTTGAGTAATTGAATCTGTAAAAAGGTTGACACTTTGCATAAGTGGGCATGTGAGATAATTTAATTTTGAATCGCTGATAAAATTTTACTTCTAATAATTAATTAGATTTTTATGGGGGTTTGCTGATAAAAGAGTTATATTTAATACTAGCTGTGCCCATACACGTTGTACGAGTGCTGACAAAAGTTTGTTTGATTTTGCTTTAAAAGTTATCCATACTAAATTTTAAGACTTTATATAAAGGAACTCATCCCTTGATCAAATTCTAAAATTTATATAATATTCTAAAATTCTAAAAACTGTTGTAAAGCTCTGTAAAAGACAGACAGGAAATGAATTTCTTATTATTTTAAAACAGCGCCATCTGTTGTGCAACATTGCTTAAAATATAAATAAAAGATGCCTTGAAGTATGCAGTACATTTAAATCGGTAAAAAAAAATCGGGGTACTTTCACTGCTTCTTCTTCATTCTCTCTTGGAAATAAGATACTTTTGCGGAAAAAAGTATCCTATATTGGAATCAAGGTACTAAGGTACCTCCTCACTAAATTTTGTTAAACTCCATTCAGTAGGTTCTACGTGATGCGAACACAAAGAAAAAGAAAGAGAAACAGACAGACTGTACGACAATATATTGTTCGGTTTTGCTTTGAAAGTAAGCCATACTAAATATGTTAAATACGTAAGAGTATTTACTTTATATAAAGGTACCTATGCCTGGATAAATTTTTAAAATTTATAAAAAAATTCCAAAATTTATTTTAAAGCGCTTTAAAAGGAGTTTAAAATATTCATATAACAATGTAATTCCACAAAGTAAAAATACAAATCGAACACAACTTTTATTTAATTGGCTATTTGGCAGTAAGTCATTAATATTTTGTCATTATTTTAAAACAGCGCCATCTGTTGCGCAGCCATGTTTAAAATATCCCGCTTTTAAAAATAAAAGATGCCTTAAAGTATGCAGTACCTTTAAAGCGGTAAGAAAGTGTACTTTTCTCTTTATTTTGTGGAAAAAAAGTATCCTATATTGTAATCAGGATATGAAGGTACCTCCTCACAAAATTTTTGTTAAAATCCATTCAGTAGTTTTTACGCGATGCGAACACAAATTAAAAGAAGACAGACAGAAATGAGTTACTATTTTATTATATGTGTAGATAGAAGATATCCAATAAGAGATAATGCTAACGCAAGCAGTATTGCATTGAGCTAGTTATACGAAACGTTATGGAATTATCAATTTCACTTTATTATAGACTCATACTGCCCATAATACAACGGTATTGCAGTATTTTTTGTTTAAAACAGCGTAAAAGATACTTCACTTTATGTGAACTTCTCCGGCCAAAAAATGGAATACAACTGCCAGGTAAGGGTCGGTGCTCCAAAGTCTATTTTGGGCTACTCGACCGCATGTAGAAGAGGGCGAAGAAGAAGCTCATAATGACAGTAGGGTATCAAAGCCTATTGGCTCTCTTTAACCTCTACACAATGTGGAATGTGTTTCGATGTTATTTATTGTCAATACAATGCAATGTGCTCTAATAATATTAGGGAACTCTTTCCCGATATCTGCATGTTTTTTCGCAAAATGCACGATTCATTACGAGCTCATCTCATCGATTTGCGGTCGATTGGCAATTGCATCGTACTACTTACTCATTACAGAATAAATTCGTTTTTTAGGGGAACAGTTCTGAAATCATATTCCTGCAGAGGTCTATCCTGCCAAATTCAATGTGGAAAAACTCAAATCGAATATTCATAAAGACTAATCCCTCTACCCTCCTTCCCATAATCTAAGTTTTTAGTTCTGGCACAATGTATTGTAAGTGTTGGGGTCATTTCCTGAGTGCTGGTCTGAGCATAAAAACACAGTGTTGAATTGAAAAAAACACAGAAAAGCTTAGGAATTATCAGCCTGCCCAAAATTCGATGGCAGTTCAGTGAAAGATAACAGATAAAATTTTGTTATGTTAATTTAAACCCCAGAAAAAATAAGTGGTCTTTTTTTGAACTGTTATAGACGGACACTTGAAATTTACTCAGAAGTGTACTGCTACAAGAATAAAGTTATAGGGTGGGCCACAGAAAATTTAATTTATCGTATGCGATACATTTTGCATCAATGTAGATGAAATTTATTCAATATGTGTATTGCTATATACACTAAAGGGTGATCCATTTCGAGGTACTTTTTTCAACAGCCTTTTTTCTGACAGATCACGTGCATGACACGACATGCTGTCATGTTATTTTTGTTTAGTATTGTTTGGCATTTCATAATGGAAAGACTTAAGCCTGAATCGCTTCGCTCTATGGGCTCTTGAAAAGTTCCAAGAAGATCCGACGTTTTCGAGGCAAATTTTGTTTAGCGATGATTCCCATTTCTGGCTCAATGGGTATGAAAACAAATAAAATTGTCGCATTTCGGACGAAGAGCAACCTGAGGAGATTCAAGAGCTGCCACTTCATCCAGAAAAAATAATGGTGTGGTGTGGTTTGTGGGCCGGTGGAATCATCGCTACATATTTCTTTAATAATGATGCCGGTGCGAACGTAACCGTCAATGGCGACCGTTATCATGACATGATAACCGACTACTTGATGTCTGAAATTGATGCTCGTGATCTCGGCGATATTTGGTTTCAGCAAGACGGCGCCACTTCCCACACACACATCGCATCAATCAATGGATTTATTGAGACAACATTTCGGTGAGCACATAATTTCACGTTTTGGGCCGCTCGATTGGCCACCAACATCGTGTGATATTACACCGTTAGACTTTTTCCTGTAGGGATATGAAAAGTCTAAAGTTTATGCGGACAAACCCGTATCGATTCAGGCCTTGGAAGAAAAGATAACGCGTGTCATTCGCCAGTTACCAGTCGAAATGCTCGAACGAGTCATCGAGAATTAGACTCAACGGATGGACCATCTGCGACGTAGCAACGGCCAACATTTGATAGACATAATCTTCGAAAAATAAATGCCAAAGAATGTTCTTTCAAATGATAATAAACCTTCTTCATTAAATTTTAATTTACTGTGTTTTTTTTTTCTCTAAAAAAAAGGGAACCTCGAAATGGTTTACTCTTTAGAACAACGAGTATAAAATTGTAATTTAAAATTAAAGGATGTCCCCTAAAGTGAGATAATTTGATGCCTATGGCTTTATCTTTTGGGCCGTTAGAAAAAGACAATTGAAATTTACACAGATCGCGTATTTCTAAACTAAAAACTAAAAGTTAAAGGGTGGGCCCTTGGGTGACCCAATTTAAAGTATATTATTTAGCTTTAATATTTATGTCAACCATTCGTAGAGATGAAACAGTATACTTAAACACATATCCGAGCATTAATTTCAAATCTCTTTAAATGACGCCATTCTAAATCATTTCATTCATAATTTTCCCAGAAACGTCAATCTCAAGTTATCCTTGTCTATCTATAGACCTGTAAACTTTCTTTTTTTTCTACCTTAAGTAATTTTTTTAACCCAAACTGTTGGTCAAAATTATTTATTATTTTAAGGATATCATTAAAATTTATATCTTTCAGTCATAAAGCAAATTGTGCAAACATTTTACAGCAACCTCGTTATAAGATTTATTTTCAGCAATTTTCAATTGCTTTTGTTGTCTTTATAAAACAGCCGCTAGTAGAGTCGGCTTGTGAATGTCTTTTTTTTTAAGACCTATTCTTTTGTCCTTCTTTTATTAAGACTTTATTTAGTTCCTTTTAACTGTTTTCAATTTTTATACTTTTTTCCTTTTATGCATTTTTATTTGCTGAGAGACTGTATTTATTTTTTATTATTTAAAAAAGATCCTTAAACATATATTTTCCAATGACTCATTATATTCACGTATGTGTGCTTGTGTTTGTAACAACTGCAAGTTCATTCAGTCAGACAGTCAGTCAGTCAGAAGTTGAAGAAGAAAAATAAGAAGTTCGGACTTGTGT
Organism: Phasia obesa; assembly: GCA_949628195.1. Lineage (NCBI taxonomy): Eukaryota > Metazoa > Arthropoda > Insecta > Diptera > Tachinidae > Phasia > Phasia obesa. Next base: position 200,191,508 of record OX451215.1, read on the forward strand.
ATTGTAATGAGATTTATTTTTCTATTTTCACACAAAAACAAGAAAAATAAACAAAACTATATGTTTCTTTTTATTTACAAATTTATCGTCATCGTTTACAATTTCTATAGAGAAAAAAAACTGACTTCAAAACAAGCAGATGGGCCTCAAATATACACTACAAATTTAAAAGAAAGTAACTAAATTCTTTAATAAAAAATAAATAACAAATAATAAAATTAACAGATACAAGCCAAAATCCTGTTGTTATGGGTAACCCTTTATATGCTCATTTTAAGTTTTTCTAATTTTTAATATAGTCGAAACAAAAGTACACACCTTATATAAATTTTAAGCTTTTACCTATTTTGCCAAAAAAGATTAGCTAAACGCACGTCATTTATAGGGACACCCTTTAAATTTTAGAAGTTATAGAATAGAACATAGCAAGTTATAGTTGATATAGCAATACACATACTGTGTAAATTTCAAGTGTCTATCTATATTGGACCATATACGTGGCGCACATATCGTCAAGTTAGATCATATCTGGGTACACCCTGTAAATTTTATTTTTATATTTCTTATTTCAAGTATAATAATCTATACGTATAATAAAAGATAACTCATTTACTGTCTGTCTGTCTTTCTTTTTTTGTGTTCGCATCACGTGAAAACTGCTAGATGGATTTCAACAACATTTTGTGAGGAGGTATCTTAGTATACTTATGGGTCCACCCTTTAATTTATAGTTTTAATTGTTGTTTTTTTCAGTTCTTGCAAACATAGTAATAGTGTAATTTCAAATGACTACATATAGTGGTTATAAAATAAAGCCATATATGTATGTAAAATTAAGGCGAACATGGGACCACCCTTTAACTTTTATTTTTTCCATTTGCGGATATAGTAATACACAATGTATGTAAATTTCAAGCGTCTGTCTAAAACAGCTCATAATATAAGGTCATATCATATGAGGACAACTCATCACTATGGGGACACCCTTTAATTTATAATTTTAAATTTTTTACTTGTTGTAATAAACACACATACTGTAACACACCTACTGTATAAGTTTCTATCTTTATTGATTCGAAAGACAATATCATAAATATCAAATTGAGTCTTCTATGGGGACACCCTTTAACTTTTATTTTTTTCACTTCTAACCAGGGACCGTAACAGTTACGACTTTTTTCAAAAAATTCAAAATATAATAGTTATTTTTTGACTTTTATTTTTTCGGTCAGAAATAAAAGTTAAAATCTGACTTTTATTTTTTCCGTCAAAAGTAAAAGTTAAAATTTGACTTTTATTTTTTAAGTCAGAAAAAAAAATTGACTATGCCATTATAATAACAATGTAATGGAAATATAAGAAAACTAAGATCGATGACAATCAGTGTTGTTGTTTTGGTTTTTTCTAACCAAAATTGGTTAAATGGTTTCATTTTGGTTACATTTTTCTCCAAAGAGAAAAAAAATATATTTCTTTCATTGGAATTCTAATAATAGATCTAAAAGCTTTTCAACAACATTTTTAATAGATGAATGAAGAAGTAAAACCATTGTTCATTGATTAGGCACAAAATGATACCCTTTTTGCAGTACATACTTCCTTTTTTCCTAAAATTTGGTTACAAAAATTTTAAGGCCGCGGCCCGTTAGTTATACTTTAAGTCCCAACTATAATATGCATAAGCTGGCTTAAGGTAAAGTCTGTGAAATGCTTAAGCCTCTTATTGAATACTTTTAGGTGGCTACAATGTACTTAGATGAATCTAGAAACTATTATGCCGCAGTTGCACATTTGTTTTATTCGTACTTTTGCAAAATAATACTTTTTTTCTCAATAAATGAAATTTGTTAACAGAAAGGTGTTAAATAAACATATTAAATATTCTTAATACCATTCATATGAGCCCTTGATTATGATAGTGGTATAAGTCATATATTTTATGTTTCGAGATATTAAGAGGTTTGAATTTTAAAGGATTAAAAAATATTTTTCTATTATGGAATAAAATATTTTGACAATTAAATAGTGCCAACAAAAGAGTATTTATTATGATTGTGAAATTTATAACCATTTTTAAAAGGTAGTGTGGTTAACTTTTTTAACATCTGCTTTCAATAAGAACAAAAGTCAAATCTTAACTTTAATTTTTGACTTAAAAAATAAAAGTCAAATTTTAACTTTTATTTTTGACTTAAAAAATAAAAGTCAAATTTTAACTTTTATTTGTGACCAAAAAAATATCGGTCAAAAAATTATTATTATAAAGTGACTTTTTGACAAAAGTCAAAAAAATTAAAGTCTTTTAAGTTTATTATTCCTTAACATAACAGCATCAATATGCTGTATTCAAATATCTGATAGACAAATTATATCCACCTGACTTTTTGATTTTAAATTTTAAAAATAACTGTTATTTTCGGTCCCTGGTTCTAACTATTGCGGAGTAGCAATATACATTCTAAGTAAAGTTCAAGTGTCCGCCTATAACAGTTCGAAAAAGGCTACTTACTTCAAATTACTACTCCTAATGGCTCACCCTTTAACTTATAACTTTAAATGATATACTTTTTGTATACCTTGTCATACACGTTGTATGTCATTTTCAAGTGTCTGTCTATAACTGTTTAGACAATAGTGTCATTTAAGTAAAATAAAACATCCTATGGGGACACCCTTTAATTCCAAGTTTTGAATTTATATACTTAGATCTTAGATTCACGCATTATACAGAATTCAAGTATGTGTCTATTATGGTTATAAAGAAAATGCCACATACTTAAAATTATATCAACTAATTATATCAACTAAATTATATCAACTTTAATTTTTTTGTTGGGGTTTTTATTTATTATTTTTTTTTCTAAATTTATGCTATAGTAATATTTAGTTTGTGAAAATTTGAAATTACTGAAAATTATGACAAAATGTATAAGTAAATATCACGTCATGTTACATCAGCTAATGGAACACCCTTTAATTTTTTAAGTTTGAGTTGTTTGTTTGTCATTTTTTTATTTTATGCTATAGTCATATTCACTTTGCAAAAATTTGAAATGACGATAAGTAAAAGGAAGTGTTGTATGGGGACACCCTTTATTTTTTAATTTTAGGTTTATATTTACTAACTTTTATATTTTGTACTAAAGTGATATGAACTTTTTGAACATTTGGTATGATTTAATTTTACGTTTTAAAAAAATAAGTTAAAGACACGTGTGTTATATGTATGGGGACTCCCTTTAATTTATAAAAATATGGTTTGTTTTTTTCAATTGAATCAATCTGATGAAAAAACCTTCAAAAAATTTAATAAATCGGTGCAGAATGGTGGAGTTCGGGGGGCACAAATAAAAAGAAGTAAAAATCAAAAGAATTGGTAAAAATGGAAGATTTATTTGAAGTCGATTCGTATACAATGGGTTGTTAATAAACAATCACATGACTTTGTAAAGTAAGAAAAAAAATTTAAGAAATTTTATTATTCCTATTTATTTCCTATTCAGTCCCACTATTAAATTTTTCTTTATTTTAATAGCTGTTAATAATTAAAATTTAGAAAAAAATAATTAAAATAAACTGTGATATAAATTTAAGTTGTGTTTTTATATGTTCAAATTTAATTTAATGTTAAATGTTTTTTGTTAAATGTAATATGTTATATCTAATGTAAAAGTGGTTTGATTGTATTGTTCTGTTTTTCTTAATTAAATAGATTCCCCTTGATAAAGTCAACAAGAAATTGACGAAACGTCGGGAAAAATGTAATTAGACTATTGTTTTATTTACATTAAAGAAGTTAGGCTGGACTAGCTCGTGAAGAAACAACTAAGAAATTTTATTGTTCCTATTTTTCTCTGTTGTGTTCCACTGTTAAATTTTTCCTTTATTTTAATAGCTGTGTATAATATAAATTATAAAAAAGCAATTTAAAAAAATATTTTTTTTAATTTTTTCCTCTCCAACCCCACTGTTAGATGTTTAGTTCTTGTCATAGCTGTTGTTGTAGTACCAGTGGTTGAATCGTCATCATCAAATGTTATTGTATTTTGTGACCATTTCCGTTTGTTATTTGTACCATTTGGCGATACCATTAATACTCCAGCTACATGTTTAATCATACACACACATAAACATCCATTCACACACACACTCACACACACATCCCTACCACTATAACTGCATGGGTACTATACAAACAACCAGCAAGCAACATTTATGACCATTACAATACTATATATGTATATGTGTATATATATCGAATCTTATGACTACATTTTTATTTTATTTCATTTCATTTTATATCTTTATGCTTCAGCTTTAGCTTGTTTTTACATCTTGGCAATCCTTAAATCAGGATTTTTCTATTCCTTGAATAAAAACACGAGTATGTAGTTAAAATGGGCTGGAGTGGTGGCCATAAAAACGTTTGCGAATTAAGATTTTAGCATAAAAAACTCATTTAAATTTGTAACACTCACGTTTTATATCCAACTTAAATGATGTTTTGCTGCTTGTTTTTTTCCTAAAAAAAAAAAAATATCCGCCCTGTTTTGAATATCTTGCAGGACATTCAAATTTATACATAAATTGTTTTGTTTATTTTACTGAAGTTATAAAAATGTAGAAAAAAAAATAGAAACTGAATTCTTTTAAAAGTTTTTTTTCTTCTCTCTTTTCTGCCTCGAAGATAAAGCTTGAGAAAAATATATAATAAAAGAAAATGCAAAAAACGAACATAAAAACGAGTGTATGGAGTTGGACATAAGAGTGCTTTGTGGATGGGAAAGCAAGGACGGTTTTAGTTCAAACTGATCTAGATTTTACATTTGAAGTCCTTGAAGTCCTTAATTCAAAAGGAGATATTTGGGTCTGTAGCATGATAAATTGGATCATTTCCTGTAGGATCATTATTGTATTAAAAACCCAGTTAGTGATCAAACGAATGCAGCAAACAAAAAAGGACCTAACACGTATTCCAGAATGTGTTCGAAAGCTGTCCCGATATGCCTGGATAAAAAATTAACACTGAAGTAGATCAAGAAATACAAAAAAAAAAAGAAAAAAAAATATCAAGAAAAGAAACAGCTGATAACTACTGAGAAATCAAAATCTGTTGTGTTTTTCTGATGGCCAGAGTTCGAAATGTCATTGAAAAACTGTAGGAGCTACTTAAGGGTAACTTCAAATGATGCAGAGAACCAACAAGGTACTAGTTTAATTTGAGTATCCTTAATGAAGGAAATAAAGCTGAAATATACCCTTTAGCTTTTAAGTAATAATTTTAAACCCAAAGGTTCCTTTCGCCTCCAGAAGTTAATTATTTTCGCAAAAACTTCTTTTATCTTCTGTTATCAAAGTTTACATATTTTTTTTATATCCTTCGCCACAGCAGGAAAGGCTATAAGTTTCTCATGCCATATGTAACGTCTAAATTATTCATCTTCGACCCCATAAAGTATATATGTATATTCTGGATCCTTATACATAGAGAAGTCAATTAAGCAATCTGCGTCCGTCCGTCTGTCTGGGTTGAAATCAATTTTGCCACATCACCAGAAGAGATACAGCGAGTTTTAGCCTACTAATCTGACACGCCTACCTTTCCTTTTTCAAGTTTTTATTTTTTTTTCGGTTGTTATAATTCTCTTTGCTTTTTTATATAAATATTAAACCTCGAACAGTAGATCGCATGGAGTGCATACAGATCTACTGGGCATCAATAACCCCCAGCAAGTGGCGATTTTGTTTGTTAGAATGGGGGGTCGGTCAATACGACTTAGAAAAAAAGTTTTCTGTAAAATTTTTACAAAAAATTGTCGAAACAATTTTTACAAAAAAAGTTCGATAAAATTTTTACAAAAAACTTTCGATAAATATTTACAAAAATTTTTCGATAAAATTTTTACAAAAAAATTTCGATAAAATATAAAATTTTTACAAAAAAATTTCGATAAAATATTTACAAACAATTTTTCGATAAAATATTTACAAAAAACTTTCATTAAATTTTTAGATAAAACTTTTAGAAAAAATTTTACAAAAAAAATTTGATATAATTTTTACAAAACAATTTCGATAAAATTTTTAAGGAAAATTTTCGAAAAAAATTTTAACAAAAAATTGTCGATTTAATTTACAAAAATAATTAAATTTCTGCAAAAAAATTTTCGATGAAACTTTTACAAAAAGTATGCAATAAAATTTTAACAAAAAATTCCCAATAAAATTTTCAAAAAATTTTTCATAAAATTTTTACAATAAAATTTTTCATAAAATTTTTACAATAAAATTTTAACAAAAAATTTTCTATAAAATTTTAACAAAAAATTTTCTATAAAATTTTAACAAAAAATTTTCTATAAAATTTTAACAAAAAATTTTCTATAAAATTTTAACAAAAAATTTTCTATAAAATTTTAACAAAAAATTTTCTATAAAATTTTAACAAAAAATTTTCTATAAAATTTTAACAAAAAATTTTCTATAAAATTTTAACAAAAAATTTTCTATAAAATTTTAACAAAAAATTTTCTATAAAATTTTAACAAAAAATTTTCTATAAAATTTTAACAAAAAATTTTCTATAAAATTTTAACAAAAAATTTTCTATAAAATTTTAACAAAAAATTTTCTATAAAATTTTAACAAAAAATTTTCTATAAAATTTTAACAAAAAATTTTCTATAAAATTTTAACAAAAAATTTTCTATAAAATTTTAACAAAAAATTTTCTATAAAATTTTAACAAAAAATTTTCTATAAAATTTTAACAAAAAATTTTCTATAAAATTTTAACAAAAAATTTTCTATAAAATTTTAACAAAAAATTTTCTATAAAATTTTAACAAAAAATTTTCTATAAAATTTTAACAAAAAATTTTCTATAAAATTTTAACAAAAAATTTTCTATAAAATTTTAACAAAAAATTTTCTATAAAATTATAACAAAAAATTTTCTATAAAATTTTAACAAAAAATTTTCTATAAAATTTTAACAAAAAATTTTCTATAAAATTTTAACAAAAAATTTTCTATAAAATTTTAACAAAAAATTTTCTATAAAATTTTAACAAAAAATTTTCTATAAAATTTTAACAAAAAATTTTCTATAAAATTTTAACAAAAAATTTTCTATAAAATTTTAACAAAAAATTTTCTATAAAATTTTAACAAAAAATTTTCTATAAAATTTTAACAAAAAATTTTCTATAAAATTTTAACAAAAAATTTTCTATAAAATTTTAACAAAAAATTTTCTATAAAATTTTAACAAAAAATTTTCTATAAAATTTTAACAAAAAATTTTCTATAAAATTTTAACAAAAAATTTTCTATAAAATTTTAACAAAAAATTTTCTATAAAATTTTAACAAAAAATTTTCTATAAAATTTTAACAAAAAATTTTCTATAAAATTTTAACAAAAAATTTTCTATAAAATTTTAACAAAAAATTTTCTATAAAATTTTAACAAAAAATTTTCTATAAAATTTTAACAAAAAATTTTCTATAAAATTTTAACAAAAAATTTTCTATAAAATTTTAACAAAAAATTTTCTATAAAATTTTAACAAAAAATTTTCTATAAAATTTTAACAAAAAATTTTCTATAAAATTTTAACAAAAAATTTTCTATAAAATTTTAACAAAAAATTTTCTATAAAATTTTAACAAAAAATTTTCTATAAAATTTTAACAAAAAATATTCTATAAAATTTTAACAAAAAATTTTCTATAAAATTTTAACAAAAAATATTCTATAAAATTTTAACAAAAAATTTTCTATAAAATTTTAACAAAAAATTTTCTATAAAATTTTAACAAAAAATTTTCTATAAAATTTTAACAAAAAATTTTCTATAAAATTTTAACAAAAAATTTTCTATAAAATTTTAACAAAAAATTTTCTATAAAATTTTAACAAAAAATTTTCTATAAAATTTTAACAAAAAATTTTCTATAAAATTTTAACAAAAAATTTTCTATAAAATTTTAACAAAAAATTTTCAATAAAATTTTAACAAAAAATTTTCTATAAAATTTTAACAAAAAATTTTCAATAAAATTTTAACAAAAAATTTTCTATAAAATTTTAACAAAAAATTTTCAATAAAATTTTAACAAAAAATTTTCTATAAAATTTTAACAAAAAATTTTCTATAAAATTTTTACAAAAAATTTTCTATAAAATTGTTTACCAAAAATTCACTGGTTTACAAAAAAGTCATTAATTTATCAATAGCAACAATTTGTTTTATAGAATTAGTTTTGAAAACTAGGTACTTTTATATATACATTATCCTCATTTCTTAAATAAAAAAGATGATTTGTCCAAAAAGTACCTTTTTTCTCGAAAGGTACTTTAAAATAAAATGATTGAATGAATTTAATATTTTACCAAAACCCACTTACTTCTTCCACCAAGAGTGATATTTTAGTGCATAAATTTCTCTCATATACATAAAAGTCGACATAAGTATCAATAATAAATTTACCCCACTGTTAGTTGAACGAGTAATAAATGAAGTTAATTTTTGTTGTAAAATTTATATACCGTTTCTGGTCTAGAATAATTTCTTTATATTTGATTTCTATTTTTATATTGTTGCCATGTTTTCTACTCACTGAGATGTTTTACTTTTTGTGTATGAGTGTGTGAGTGTTTCTTTTTTTTTAGCATGTTTTTGATGTTTTTTTTTTTTTGTAGATGTTGTTGTACGATTTATGCCTTTAAGTGCTGTTGCTGCTGTTGTAGAATTCGAAGTGTTGTTTGTACGCAATTTAATTGAAAATAAAAATAAAAATGTACATAAAAATAAAATTACAAAAAAAAGGAAATGAAAATAAAAATAAAAATAATAAAATCAAGAAATTAAGTGAATGACATTTTTTCTCCCATTTGCCGCTCGAAAATCAGAAATACACTAACACATACTTATATGTAATATACAATAAATGTCCGCATCATTCAAATGGACCTTTTTTATTCTTATTATTGTTATTTCTTGTCGTTGTTGTTGTCACTGTTGTTTTGAGCCCATAGTGAAGAGGCTGAATTGCGAAATAAAACATATTGTTTTTCCTATTGTTTTCGCTATTGCTATTGCTGCTGTTGTTGCTACTATCACTGCTGCTGTTTTTATTTTCCTTAAAGGCGTGGAAAAGGCCTAAGGATTTTATAACTTTGCTAGCTGTGCTTTTTCCCTTCAAGCCTTTTTGGGCCAAATGGCTGGCTAAATGGCTAAATGAATGTTGGTCATTGTTCAGATTAATAAATTGTGATCCTTTTTATTTCTGTGAATCATTTAAACGAAAAAAAGGTTACCAGTTGTAGGCGAAAAATATAACAAACAGTTTGCTATTCCCTTTTAATATTTAATGTTGTTTGTGTATGGCTTTGCCTCAGAATGTTTGTTTTTGCGCCTTTATTGTTAGCATAGCTATGCCCCTGCACGTTGTGAGCGCCCTAACAATATTTGGTTCGATTTTGCATTGAAAGTGATTTTAAAACTCTTACGTATTTACTTTATATAAAGGTACCCATCCCTGAAAAAATTTTAAAATTTATATAAAATTCTAAAATCATAAAAAATCATTGTAAACCCCATATTCATAAAAAATAAAACTTATTTAAAATGTATTTTACAACAACTTTTTAACCGACTTCAAAAAAGAAGGAGGTTATCTATTCGTCTGAATCTTCCTTTTTTTATGTATGTAATCGCAGAACTCAGCCATTTCTCAACCGATTTTAAAATCTTTTTCTTTACTTGAAAAGTTATGCTTTCAGGTTGGTATAACAGTTCATTATATTAAAAATTAAAGGGTGTCCCCATACAACATACAAGTTTTTTACGTGTATTAAGAACCGTAAAGGGCACCAAATTAAAATTTTAAAAAATTGCGTGTCGCTATAGCTTCCAATAGCAGAAATTAACAAAAAATTAATTTAAGATTTAAAGGGTGTCCCCATAGGTGACGTAATTTTACCTATTTGGGCCTATCTTTTGAACCGTTATAGGCAAAACCTTGAAAATTTGACAGAATGTCGATTACTCTGACCGTTATAATAAAATGTATAAATATCCAAAATTTTAAAGGGTTCTCCAATAGTTCATTTAATTTTATGTATATGGCCATACTTTTGAACAGTTGTACACAGACTGCTGAAATTTATAAAGAACCTGTATTGCTAAGTCCGGTATAACAAAAAGTATAACATTTGAATTTGTAAATAAAAGGGTGTCCCAATAGTTAATGTAATTCTATGTATGTGCCCAAACTTTTGAACTGTTATAGACAGACATCTGAAATATACAAGGAACCTGTATTGCAAAGTCCACTATAGCAAGTATGCAATTTTAATTTAGAAACTAAAGGGTGTCCCCATAAATTATGTAATTTTATCTATATGGCCCTATCTTTTGAACCGTTAAACACAAACACTTGAAAATTAGGCAGAATAACCACTACTTTCTCTGGTATGCTAACAAGAATAAATATTTGGAATTAAAATGTAAAGGGTGCCCCAATAGTTCATGTAATTTGATATATATATGGTTAAACTTTTTAGCCGTTATAGACAGATAGTTGAAATTTAAAAAGAATCTTTGTGACCAAGTCCTCTATAACAACAGGTCTTTAATTTAAAATTGCAAATTAAAGGGTGTCCGAATAGGTGATATTAGTTGATCTATGTGACCCTATCTTTGAAACCGTTATAGACAGAGGCTTGAATGGTGTCCCCATAAAAGACAGATGCTGATGAAAATAGCTTAACTTTTGAACAGTAATAGGGAGAGGCTTAACATTCAAATAGTCATTATTTCTTTCCCTCTAATTTTGGCACATCTTTTATTTGGTTAAAATCTAATTCTTACAGATTACTGCTTACATTTTTAGTTTAGAAATAAGATATTTTTGCGGTAAAAAAATATATCCTATATTGGAAGCAGGATACTAAGGTACCTTCTCACAAAATTTTGTTAAAATCCATTCAGTAGTTTTAACGTGATGCGAACACAAACAGAAAGACACACAGACAGGAAATGAGTTACTTTTTTATTATATCTATAGATTTGTTCTTTTTTTTTCTTGAATTACACATTTATGTTGTTGTAATTGTTAAGATGTTGCTAAAGTGGTCGTAAAATCATTGAAGAAGGCGTTTTGTTTAATGTCTTTTTATTCAAATGGCAAGAAAAAACACATCCTTATTTTTGATGCCTTTTAAGGCCGTTATTTGTTTGTTTGTTAAAGTGGGTTTAGTTATATAAAAGGAGGAGAGCCCGTATGTTGTTTGACCATTAAACATATAAGTATGTATATGTAAGCATGTAGATTTTTATATTTTCAAAATCCACCGAGCGAAATATAAGTGTAGACTAGCGCCCCCATTGTGTAGAATAACAACACTTTACGACTGCCACCAATTGCAATTTGTGTGTCATACAGTCACAATGTGTAGCAAATTATATAAATATAATATGGCAAGCCCTGACCAAGGCAAGCCTAGATTCCATATTATAGCCTCTTGCTTAGGGGTTTGGAGACTATCCAAACTCCGTCTGTTGAGAGTGCAACAACACACTTGATCGACCTTGCACCATACCTACATAAATCAATCTTAAACCACAATCACCACGTATACCCCCGAAGGGGACCTCACCAACAACCGGTCACAGAGAGGATAGGCTCTCTGTGGGGCTACCGATTACCGTATTACCAGTCCTTTGGGCACTGGTCGGACCTCGAAGAGGACCCCTTTGTTTTAAGACACAGACCTTTTCATCCAGATTTAGGTTCTAGGAACCCTAGCGTCTAGTGCCCGTATTTTCTCCGAGTGAACCGCGTCAAGGCATTTGAGAATGTACTGCAATGGCAATTGGAACCCCCGGGGGAAGGTAGGCCAGTGGCAAAGAAAGACCCACTTAAAACAATAATAGAAAACCAATAAAAATTTCTGTAAAATATTTCATTACTTGTACCCACTAGCAGTAGCCGCTGCATCGCACATAGGGTTATTTTGACAATCTAGCCGGACATTACTTTTCTTTAACTTACATTGGCTCTGATTGCGTGCCCCTAGATTAATCAAACTAGACAGAAAAAACTCCTACAGTCATAGGCTGTTAAGGCTATAAAATAAGAAAAATGGGAGTAAGGAGGAAAAAGTTTCCCTTAGAAGAACTAACCCTACCTCTGATATTTTTTCTTAATTTCAGTTTTTTTTTAAGTTTTCCCATACTTTTGTTAAACAAATGCAACTTTTTTAGTCGGCAAGTGCTCAAAAACCTAAATTTGGACCCTGGAGATTTGCAAGTGTCATTTTTTGCCCCGCCCCCTTTTGTGGGCGGTGACATAAAACAATGTTATTAATAAAAATAAAATTTTTAAGTTTTTATGGGCACGGGAGGTAGGTATCCCTTTAATCCTACGCCTTGAAAAGACCTTGTGAGTTTTTTAGATTTTTTTTTTTGATAATATCCAAAAAATATTCATTTTTAAGCTTTTTTTATATTAAAAAAGTCATTTTTGTAAGTTATTATATCTATAGTATTAAATTTATCTGAAAATAAATCATAACTAGCTGTGCCCGACACTTCGCCAGCGTCCTTATTTTGCTTTGAAAGTAATCCACTTTAACAATCTTACTTATTAAAGTGCTTCAGATATGGTTTATGTAATAACTTTATATAAAGGTATCCATCCCTGGGTAATTAGTGCCAAGTTTGCAATACCATTGAATCGATAAAATTCTGTACTTTCGCTAATGGTTCTCTCTCTCTCTTTCTTGGTAATAAGATATTTTTATGGACAAAAAATATCCTATATTTGAACCACGATACTAGGCAACCTCTCCATAAAATTTTATTATAACTCATCCAGTAGTTTTTACGTGATGCGAACACAAACAGACAGACAGTCTTGTCTTATCTACTACTATCCCTTTCCAAAGGAAGTACCACAGTTTATGTAGGCATTAATTAACTGCCTGAGTGGTACTTCTCTTTAAAAAAAAAAAGGCTAAGGACCTCTATGGCATCCACATTTAACAAGCTTCTTCCTAAGTCTTATGCCGTCTTAGCCTCTTTCAGTCACAGTCTGAAAATTTAATCTTTTTAGATTTTTATCTTGGCTAGATGATCTTTGAAGTTTCCATGACCTGTCACCAATGCAGTTATCCAGCTTAAGGTATTTACTTCTATTATATCTGAGCACCTTACTGGTCTTCCTGTTATTAGGCTCTTTTACGACCATTTGTGCCTGTCTGCATGTAGTGGCCTCCCTGCACCTTTTCAGGTTTAGTGAGTTCGTCTATTGTAGGACCTTAGCTTGCATTATGCCATTACCCAGCGCTACTCTGGATTCCCGCATAAGCTCACAGCAGAACCCCCTTTTGCTAGTTGATCTGCTGCTTCATTCCCAGCTGTGCCTATGTGTCCCTTAGCCCACATCAATGTTACTTTATTAACCGATTCACATCTGTTAAGTTTTAAAACACATTCCAGCATTAGTTTGGAGTACATGTTCGCCTGCCTCAAGCTTTTTATAACCGATTGGTTGTTGAGTGCATTGAGAAACTTTTTTTCCTGCATTCGACATTTCAGGAGGCTATCGAACGCATGCAGTAACCCAAGCAATTATGGCTGTTAAACGAAGATATACTCCCCCAAACACAGACTACGGTATAAGTTCAGCTCAGCTGAGTATACACCTGTTACTGCCCCTATTCCTGCTCCTGCTCTACCGTCCATAAGAGAACCATCGTTCTACTTGAGTAGAAGATGATTTTATCCCAGCATTATTAAGTTCCACAATTTAAAACTCTTACTGTTATATTATATTGTAGTGCTACAGATATAACAAGGTTTAAAATTACTTTGTAAAGGAGGTAATTACTCAGGATTTCCCACACTAGTTTCATATAAAATTCTGTTTTTTTTTTCTTAGTAAGAGAGAGTTTCCACAACCTCTACACAACCTCTTCTAACACATTGACTGTCTGTCACTTGTTTAGTTTGTTTGCTTATTAAAGATATTCGACTACACATATATGCAACACAAAACATGTTTTCTTGCTTTTTTAGGGTTCCGTACACAAAGTGTAAAAACGAAACCCTATTGTTTTCGCTACAATGTCTGTCCGTCTGTCCGTCTGTCAGCGCCTTTTTTCTCTGGAACCGTAATAGGTAGACTCTTGAAATTTTCACAGATGATGTATAGTTGTTGCCGCTATAGCAACAAATACTAAAACTTATAGGGTGTTCCAATAGAGAGGTGTTATTTACGAAAATGTGTTTATTTCTTGAACTGTAGGAGGGATACTCTTGAAATTTACAAACAGTTATTAAAACTTAGTTCACTATATAAACAAGTATAAAAAAATAAAAATAAAAATTAAAGGGTGTTCCGATATTGGTGTGAAATGCATGTATAAGGCATAAGTTTTGAACCATAATAGGTAGACTCTTGAAATTTTCACAGAACGTGTATAGCGATGGTCGCTATAACAACAAAAATTAAAACTTATAGGGTGTTCCGATAGAGAGGTGTTATTCACGAATATGTGTTTATTTCGTGAACTGTAGGAGGCATACACTAAAAATTTACAAACTGTAATAAAAACGTAGTTCGCCTTATATACAAGTCTAAAAGAAAAAAACTAAAAATTAAAGGGTGTTCCGATAGTGGTGTTATTTTGATTTATAAGGCCTAAGTTTTGAATCATAATAGGTAGAATCTTGAAATTTTTACAGAAGGTGTATAATTTGGGCCGCTATAGCAACAAATAATAAAATGTATAGGGTGTTCCGATAGAGAGGTGTTATTCACAAATATGTGTTTATTTCTTGAGCTGTAGGAGGAATACACTAAAAATATGTAAGCAGTAATTTACAACTTAGTTCGCTATATAAACAAGTATAAAAAAATAAACCTAAAAATTAAAGGGTGTTCCGATAGTAGTGTGATTTGCATGTATAAGGCCTAAGTTTTGAACCGTAATAGGTAGGCGCTTGAAATTTTCACAGAAAGTATTTAACTGTGACCGCTATACTAGCAAATACTAAAAATTATAGGGTGTTCCGATAGAGAGGTGTTATTCACGAATATGTGCTTATTTCTTGAACTGTAGGAGGAATTCACTAAAAATATGCAAGCACTAAATTAAAATTAGTTCGCTATATAAACAAGTCTGAAAAAAAATAAACCTAAAAATTAAAGGGTGTTCCGATAGTGGAGTGATTTGCATGTATAAGGCCTAAGTTTTGAACCATAATAGGTAGACTCTTGAAATTTTCACAGAACGTGTATAGCGATGGTCGCTATAACAACAAAAATTAAAACTTATAGGGTGTTCCGATAGAGAGGTGTTATTCACGAATATGTGTTTATTTCGTGAACTGTAGGAGGCATACACTAAAAATTTACAAACTGTAATAAAAACGTAGTTCGCCTTATATACAAGTCTAAAAGAAAAAAACTAAAAATTAAAGGGTGTTCCGATAGTGGTGTTATTTTGATTTATAAGGCCTAAGTTTTGAATCAAAATAGGTAGAATCTTGAAATTTTTACAGAAGGTGTATAATTTGGGCCGCTATAGCAACAAATAATAAAATGTATAGGGTGTTCCGATAGAGAGGTGTTATTCACAAATATGTGTTTATTTCTTGAGCTGTAGGAGGAATACACTAAAAATATGTAAGCAGTAATTTACAACTTAGTTCGCTATATAAACAAGTATAAAAAAATAAACCTAAAAATTAAAGGGTGTTCCCATAGTAGTGTGATTTGCATGTATAAGGCCTAAGTTTTGAACCGTAATAGGTAGGCGCTTGAAATTTTCACAGAAAGTATTTCACTGTGACCGCTATACTAGCAAATACTAAAAATTATAGGGTGTTCCGATAGAGAGGTGTTATTCACGAATATGTGCTTATTTCTTGAACTGTAGGAGGAATTCACTAAAAATATGCAAGCACTAAATTAAAATTAGTTCGCTATATAAACAAGTCTGAAAAAAAATAAACCTAAAAATTAAAGGGTGTTCCGATAGTGGAGTGATTTGCATGTATAAGGCCTAAGTTTTGAACCATAATAGGTAAACTCTTGAAAATTTTACCAAAGGTGTATAAATATGGCCGCTATAGCAAAAAATATTAAAACTTATAGGGTGTTCCGATAGAGAGGTGTTATTTACGAATATGTGTTTATTTCTTACAAACAGTAATTAAAACTTAGTTCGCTTTATAAACAAGTCTAAAAAATAAACCTAAAAATTAAAGGGTGTTCCGATAGTGGTGTGTTTTGTATGTGTAAGGTCTAAGTTTTGAACCATAATAGGTAGACTCTTGAAAATTTTACCAAAAGTGTATTATTGCGGCCACAATAGCAAAAAATACTAAAACGTAGGGTGTTCCAAAAGTGACGTGTTATTTACGTTTATGTATTTTTTTTATCTGTAAGAGGAAACCACTTACAATTTGCAGACTGTAATTAAAACTATGTTTGTTTTATAAACAAGTATACAAAATTGAACTTAAATATTAAAGGGTGTTCCAATAGTGACGTGATTTGCGTGTATATATCCTAAGTTTTGAATGAATAGGTGGAATCTTGAAATTTTTACAGGAGGTGTATAACTATGTCCACTATAACAAATAATAAAGGGTTTTCCGCCAGTGACGTGATTTGCATGTATAAAGCCTTATTTCTTGAACCGTAACAGGTAGACTCTTGAAATTTTGTACAGAAGATGTGTTGCCACGGCCGATATGACAATTACTAAAAATTAAAGGGTGTTCCGACAGTGACATGTTTTTCACTTATAGTGACTTATTTTTTAATCGCAAGAAGTAGACTCTTAATATATTTATAGAAAGGAAGTTGCCATGGCCACTATAATGAATAATAAAATTAAGGGGTATTCCGACAGTGAAAAGATTTTATAAACCGTAATAGATACCCTCTTGAAATGTTTACAGTAGATGTGTTACTTCGGCCGCTATAACAAATACTTAAAATTGAAGTGTGTCCATTAGTAACGTGTTTTTCACGAATATTACCTTATTTTTTTAACCGCAATAGGTAGGCTCCTGATATTTTAATAGAAAGTGTATGGCCGCTATAAAATCAATTACATATTAAAATTTAAAGGGTGTTCTAATTATGATGCAATTTTCGCGAATATTACTTTAATTTTAAGATTTAAGGGTGTCCCATAAGACATAAAGAAATAAATAACTAGAATTTTTAAATTATATTGAACATAGTACGGAACCCTACGTGTGTGAGTGTAACTCGCACTTGACTAATTTATTTTTATTTTTTGCTGGAAGGATGTTTATTTTCCAAAAAGACAGATTAACTTGAACTGGATAATTTGCATCACTTTTTTTCTTATTTAAATTTTATGTTAAAATTCAATTACAAGTTTGACAACAAAACTCGACAAATACCCTGAGCCAGTCGATGTTGCCTTTGTAAATGTGTTTGTTTGGTACTCTTGTATAAGAATGATATGGTGTGCGTGTGTGTTAAAGTAGAAGAAAGAGTGTGTGTGGGTTGCTGTGAATGTTTGAACTCATAAACTGTTAGTACATTTAGCATAAGCAAAATTATTGTTATTGCCATTTATTGTGGCTTCAACGACAAGTGCGAGTATGTGTGAGATGTGTAGGTAGGTTACACAAATTCATACACAGATTGACTCATACATACTTATGTGTGGCATAAGTACGCGTTTAATGTTAAATGAGCTAAAGTGTCGCCATCATCTAAACAAAATAAAAAACACAGAACAAGCACGTTATAACATATCGCATATTATATACACACACATACACTTCCACTTACATCTGTATGAGCTGGAATATGTTCCATATGATTTGATAACTCATTTGTATGAAAAGTAACTGGCTGCCTTTAAAATGTTGTTGTTGTTGTTGTTGTTGTTGATGATGATGTTGGTTGTAGTCAAGTACAAATGGCAACTAAAAAGTACTTCGAATCGTTTTTGCCCTTCTTTCTGTTTTGGCTGTAAAGTGGCATGTGAATTTGTGTATGTATGTGTGTGTGTGTTTTTATTTTTCTCATAACTATATGAGTGTGAAAATTCGTTCGTGCGTTTATATATTAATGGACTTTTTACACAATATGATTTCGTTAATTTTTTTCCTTTTTCTTTTTCCCTATTTTTTTTTTTTTTTTGGGTGATTTTGTAGTTACTTTGCTCTCTTCAACACATTATATCTGGATATTAAAATGTTATTAAAATTCATTCAAAGTGATAAAAAAAAGTAACCATGTAACCATGATGTATAAAATTAAGTGATGCTTATGTGTGCTGGAGATGATAATTATTTAAATATTATTTGCTTTTTTCATCAGCTCACAAAGAATATAATAAAATATGTAGTTGCATGAAAAGTACAGTGGTTTCTTTTGTTGTTTTGTTACACGGTGTAATTTTCCTAAAACCCGAAATTTATTAGAATATTTAACAAATATACACTGTTCTGTCCCTGATGTGTTGTTGGGTGTGATCTTAAAATAATTTTTCATGCTGATTTCAAATCTGCACTCACGCTTAGTTTCCTTACGACAAACGGATTAATGCTATAAACAGAACTGGGACGCACGAGTAATTTTACGTTCCAAATATTCGTCGAAAAAAATTAAATACATTAAAATTCCTATAAAATACATTTGTGTTTTTAGGGTTCCGTACACAAAGTGTAAAAACGTAACCCTATTGTTTTCGCTACAATGTCTGTCCGTCTGTCAGCGCCTTTTATCTCTGGAACCGTAATAGGTAGACTCTTGAAATTTTCACAGATGATGTATAGCTGTTGCCGCTATAGCAACAAATACTAAAACTTATAGGGTATTCCGATAGAGAGGTGTTATTCACGAATATGTGCCTATTTCGTGAACTGTAGGAGGTATAGACTCAAGATTTTAAAACAGTAGTTAAAACTTAGTTCGCTATACAAATAAGTATAAAAAATAAACCTAAAAATTAAAGGGTGATCCGATAGTGGTGTGATTTGCATGTATAAGATCTAAATTGTGAACCATAATAGGTAGACGCTTGAAATTTTCACAGAAGGTGTCTAACTGTGGGCGCTATAGTAGCAAATTCTAAAACTTATAGGGTGTTCCGATAGAGACGTGTTATTTACGAATATCTGCTTATTTCTTGAACTGTAGGCGGCAATTAAAACTTAGTTCGCTATATAAACAAGGCTAAAAAAATAAACCTAAAAATTAAAGGGTGTTCCGATAGTAGCGTGATATGCATGTATAAGGCCTAAGTTTTGAACCATAATAGGTAGACTCTTGAAATTTTCACAGAAGGTGTATAACTGTGGCCACTATAGCGATAAATACTAAAACTTACCGGGTGTTCCGAAAGTGAGGTGTTATTTGTCGTTAGGTCTTTATTTCTTGAGCTATAGGAGGCAACCACTTAAAATTTGCAGACAGTAATTAACTCTATGTTCGCTTTCTATTAAATTAAACTTTAAAATTAAAGGGTGTTCTGAGAGCGACGTGCTTTGCGTGTATATCGCCTAAGTTTTAAACAATAATAAGTAGACTCGTGAAGTTTTTACAAGAGGTTTATTACTATGGAAACTATAACAACTAATAAAAATTAAAGGGTGATCCATCAGTGACATGTTTTTGACATATATTACCTTATTTTTGAACCGCAATAGGTAGGCCTAATATTTTTATAGAAAGTGTATTACCATGGCCATTATAACAACAATTCCTAAAATTTAAAGGGTGTTCCAATAGCGATGCAATTTTCGCGAATATGACTTTGATTTTAAAAAGAAAAGGGTGCCCCATAAGACATGAAAAAATTAACAACTTGAGTTTTTAAAGGCGTACTAGACATAGTACTAAACCCTACGTGTGTGAGACTAACTCGCACTTTATTTATGTTTAGATAAAATTTAAAAATCGATTTAACGTGTCAATTTTGTAATAATATTTACTTAGTTTTGAAAAAAAAATATTTTCACTCTTAAATTCACGATCGAGTGCTACCGACGCACAGTGTTATGAGTGTGGCCATAAATAGAAAAATCCATAAAAGAAAAATCCAATTATGGAAAAAATGGCTAATGGCATTAATTTTGTGATCAGAATGGAACAAAATATCCATTTGAAGGCTACGCTTCAAAAATATTAGTTTAAAGTACAATGTTGTACTGCAATTAAGTGTCACTTTTTAGGACAACATAACACTACACCAGCAAAGCTCCTAGTTTTTTTGTGAATATAAAATAATTAGTCAACGAAAAAGGGTATAAAAATCTGCAATATTAAAATAAACAAAAGCCCATAAGCCCACAAAAAAAAATCTTTTTTAAAAATTTTAATCAATATTTAAAAAAAAACTGGAACCGGGTATCGACAAGCATTTAATTTTTAACTCGTATAACTCTTTCATTTTAAGACATAATTTATAAATAAAAGCATTATTTTGTAGGTCCTAACTAGAGCTTTAAGACCATATATACGAGTAATGTCAACCTTAGGTTGCGAGGTTCCCAACGTTAAGGCCATATAGCGCCAACTCTGCTATGCCTATATCAAACATTTGTAGATCAAGCGGATTAGCTTTTTAAAATTGCTGAATTATTTACAAAATGTTTTGATTCTGCTACACTGTTCCGTGTAGCTTTTTTTACATACATAGAAAGATCTTTAACGAAACATCAAAACATCAAACATGGACGTTTAGGAAGCGCCACTCCATAGAGAGAATAAAACGTAATAGACAAATGCTTACTAAAAGTGGTTTTACACGACGTGTATTTGTCATATGACTTGTCACTTTTCCATGTGAACCCTTTCAAACATAACATGTATTTTCCATGTGTATTTTCCATGTGTACAATACATATGACATTTTTCATTTAGAACGTGATCCATTTTGATGTGACAAAGCATCTGACAGCCTGTAATGCCAACTTGATATTTTGCTATTTTAGGTTTTTTGTGATACCAAAAGCACTAAAAGCCTGGTAAAAGCACTACGTTTAGCAAAAATTATAAACCGTATGTAAACACATGAAATTACATATGGGTTATCAAACTGACAAGTCATATGACAAACACACGTCGCACAGTGTTGTGAGTGTGGCCATAAATACAAAAATCCAATTATGGAAATTAAAAAAATGGCTAATGGCATTTAATAAAGGACAATTTTGCTAATAAGCGTAAACAAAAAATTAGATTAAAATAATAATTTTTTCTAAAGATATGGCTCTTCAAAATTGTGGTTTGAAATAACTACAATTTTGTATAAAAAAGGAATACAAAGGAGCATGTATTTTGTAGGGTTAAATAATTGAATTTAGTTGGCAAATAAAGCAAATTTGTACTAGATAAGTTGTTGTATTATGTTTTAAGCATATAAACGGTATTTTTAATTACATATGTCGATAACAGTGTATGCATCATTATAAGAATGATATTAATAAAACCAAAAACTTGTTGTGATGAGCAAACATATAATAGTGTAGAAAAAAAATTTTTCAAGTATTTCCGGGATGTTTTTTCTTGCATTTTATAACAAAAAGTATGTTAATTTATAAAAATAAAAATTTAGCTGCGCTTAAGTGCGCCAATTTAAATTTATGTTATTTTTTTAGTGTATCAAAGTAAACTGTCTAGTGAAAAAAAAAACTGTGGAAAACTTTCGAATTTATCAATAAAATATATATGGGATGAAAGCTGTGATTCGCACGATTCCAGTGGTGGTTAGGTTTTTCATGAGCGTTATACCTATAAAAAGTTACACGGCTTTAAAGTCGAATTATTTTGATAATTTTTTCACAATTTTTAAGTAACAAAAAATGAGTTTGGAAAAATAAATATCAAGAATTCATTTTTCAATAAAAATGCATGCGATTATATTTGTTTTATTCAGAAATGTAGCAGAAACAATGTAAAACTCCTAAAATTCAAATATGTATAACAACACTGTAAAAAAAATTGTGAAGTTTTTAGCCAAAATATGTACTTAAAAAAAAAATCAGCTTCGATGGACCCGAAAAAAAGGCAAAAAATATGTATACATAAGTTTAAGAATATATTGAAGGTGAGGCTCCATTCATCTAATTGAAAAAATATAAGTGTCTTGTATTCTAAATTAATTAAAAAAAATTTATTTAACTTTTAATTTTTTTTTAATTTGTTGTAAAAATATATTTTTTAGCCTAACGTGGGCCTTATCTAAATTGAATCAAATTTGGTCAAATCATTAAAAATATCACATTCAATTACTATAAAAAAAAATTTCATACAGTTAGCAATTTTTCTAACTTTTATGACACTTATAAATTTCAGGATATATGGGAAGGACACGAATCCTTGCTTCGAATTTTTTTTAAATTTTAAATTTTGTTACGTTTGGCCATCCTAAATATATGTGCCGAATTTCAGCTCTTTACAATAACTTTTTCTATTTATGGCCCCTTGTTATATGAAGTCACGACACTGTGCGACGTTAGTTTTCGTCGAATATTTTATGAAAAATTCAAAATTAGATTTCTCAAATACACCATCAGCGATTTGCCCAAAATTTTGCATGGTTTTTTTTTTGTATAAAATATTTCATTTTTGGGTCATTTCATGTCAATTCAATAAAAAAAAATGTGTTCAAATTTTCCATTTCTAGATTTTTATTTCTAGTCTTTATCTTTGATCCCCTGAATCCAATCATAATTTAATGAAAAAATCTTTCCCTTACAGTTTGTAGCTATAAAGTTATAAAAACAGAAAAATATCGATTTTTTTGCATATGCGCTCGATGCTGAAATATATTCTAATTCCAGTTCTATAAGCCCTAGGAATTTGAGTGAAAGCTCATTTTAAGGAGGATTTAATAAGCTTTAATTTGTTATCGTTCATAAAAAAAAATATCTATTTTTTTTGTAATTAAATATAATTTAGAGTGGGACTCTGGTGGGTTCAGAAATTATGTTAAAAAACTTCATATTTTCTTCATTTTTGTTGCTATTTTTTTTATTAAAAATTAAGAAAAAAATTGTCACGTTTAACCGATTTTTAAATCATTTTAAACATATAAAAAAATAATTTTTTCAAAGTTCTCAAAAAGCCTATTCCTAAAACCAAAAATAATTATTATTGAAACAACCAAATATTTGTAAAAAAAAATTTAGATCTCACATTCTTGCTGTTAGATGGACAAATAGTCTTGTGTTCATGACTTTGAGCTAAAACAAAGACTTGGTTAAAATATCAGCCGATTTGGCAAGGAATTATTATTTTATAAACTGAAAATATTTGATATAAAAGTATTTTGACCGATAGATATTAAAAAAAAAATCAATTATTTAGGAAAAATATTATTTCTGCATTCATCTGCACTTCATTAATAATTCTTGCAAAAAAAAACCGACTACAAAACAAATATATGTGCATCAAAAAATTTAAAAGGAAGTAATCTGTAAGAAATAGTACTCAAATCAAATACTTTTATACTTGTTGCTCTAACGGACATAGTAATATACGTTCTGTACATTCAAATGTCTATCCATAACGGTTCAGCTGATAAAGCCATATGCGACAAATTACATCAGATATGAGGACACCCTTTATTTTTTACACTTATTATTACTGACACAGCAATAAAAAGTAACGGTTCCAAAGATATGGCCATATAGGTTAAACAATATCACCTAGGGGACACCCTTTAATGTACAATTTTAAATTAAACACTTATTTTAAAGGACAGCTTCTTTGTAAATTTCAAATGTCTGTCTAAATTGGTTCAAAAGTTTGGCCATATGCATCAATTTACATCAACTATTGAGACACCCTTTATAATTTTAAATATTTATAAATGTTATTATACGGGACATAGTAGTGGAGATTCTGTCTAATTTTCAAGTGTTTGTCTATAACGGTTCAAAAGATAGGGCTAGATAGGTAAAATTACATCAATTACGGGGATACCCTTTAGTTTCCAAATTTAAATTATATACTTGATGATATACGCACTTAGAATACAGGTTCTGTGTAAATTTCAACCGTCTCTCTGTTACGGTTCAAAAGTTTTGCAATATACATCAAATTACATCAACTATTGGGACACCCTTTAACTTCTAATTATAAATATTTAATTTCTGATTATAAATATTGGACATTCGGTCGAATTTTCAAGAGATTGTCTATAATGGTTCATATATTTAAATTGACGTCACATACCCTTTAATTTTTAAGTTTATTTTTTTTTTATTAATTTCTGTTATTGGCAGCTATAGTGATATGCAGTTTTTAAAATTTTAAAAGGGTGCCCTTTACGGTTCATAATACACGTAAAAAACACGTATGTTGTATGGGGACACCCTTTAATTTTCAAAATTCTGAACTTCTTTTAAAATGGGACCAATCTGTAAGCATTTCCCTTCTAATAAAGAAAAAAATTTTAAAATCGGTTCAGAAATTACTGAGTTCTGCGAGCACAAACATAAAAAAAGCAACATTCAGACGAATTGATAACCTCCTTCTTTTTTTGAAGTCGGTTAAAAATGCACAGATATATGTACGTAACAAAAAGAAAATTAAAAAAGTTTTTTTTGTCATACACAAATCTAAGCATTCCTATATGGCAAAGACTTCATATATTTATATCGTTGTATACTTCCTTCTTATTTCTTATAATATTAGCTTTTTTATTCCACTTTTATGTTCATTCAAAGCTTGTGTCATCATCTCGTTTTATCGTATTCACTTACAACGTAAAATGAATTAGAAAAATATCACATCTCCTTTACGGTCTACCTATAACATTCTTCCATGAACATACACGTGTTTGGTACGTGCATTAAATATAAACGAAGGAATTAGTACGTAAGTGGTTAAATAGTGTGTGTGTGTGTGTACGGAAGTAATAGAGAAATCATTAGTCTGTCTATAAGATTCTGGATTTAAAACTAATTGATCTATTAGTTTTGTTTGTAAACAACTTATGATAAATTTTAATTAAAAATTTTGTTAAAAGCAATAAAATTGATTAAGTTAAATTTAATTTACAATGTAAGAATTAACAAGTTTAATTATAAAAAAAACTCAATAATAATTATAATTAATTAAGCAATATTAATCATTAGTTCAGATTTAGTGGTTTCAATTACATATAATTAGAATTAGAATATGATTGCTGACGATTTTAGCCTTAAATAAATATTTATCATACGCTCCTATCACTAAGAGAAGATGATGTATGAGTATTGCAGTGTAAGAAAATGGAATAAATATTAATCATACGCTGTGTATAAGTGAATGCAAAATAGAAGCTACTAAATAAGTTTAAAACAATTGTATGTATTCCAACGTACTCATAGTGTTAATTACAGAATTATAAATAGTAATAGTAAAAGAGGAATAAGCAGCCAGTACTGTTTTTTTAGGTTTAAAGCTTAAAAACTATTATTGCAAATAGAAATCTTTCGGCATAATTTAATTATAAATGTTTTATTGTAATATTTAAAATTTTTTAATTTTGAAAATTTTAATTATTATTAGTCGAACTGTTTATGTATTACCATACAATGAAATTTATAATCAAGCTTAAGTTCGATTTTATTCTCTCTAAGAAAGAATTAATTAAATTACAAATTATGTGATAATATTAAAGAAAAATTGGGAAAATATAATTTTTAGACACCAGCAGGAGCGGAATGCACATTTTCTAGACAGCCACGTCCGTCATCAGCACTCTTGTATCTAATCTACTTAGGGTAGTGTTTAGTTGTAAACATCATCTCTATTTAACCAACCAAATCCAAATAAAGTTCTCGCAATAAGCGTCAGTCGGCTCGGATCGGCAACAAGCGGCAACTCTGTTCGCACCCAATCATCACGTATGAGTAATATTTATTTTTTAATATTTTTATACCAATTCTTACCCAACTTTTAACTTTTAACTCTACTTCCTATTATTTATTTTCTTCACACTATTTTCCTTATTTTTAGTATAATAAGCAGTCACAATGGCAACAAAAGGACCCATGTGAGTCGGTTCTCCTCTACACGGAGCCGCCGACCCGTGCAACCTAATATAATAACCAGATTCACTTAGTATGTTACGCGCCAAAGGATTCGGATGAGTTTCTAGCATCTTCAAATATGTTACTGAGTGTTCCTCTCTTTCTGCTTTAATTGATGGCACATTTAGATATACATATGTATGTAGATGTTTGAGTTTTTTATATACCAAAGAGCAGCAGTTATCATACGTAGCTAATTACTTGTTGAGGCAGTGCCCCATGATTCAATTCCATAACACCAAGTTGGTTTTAGGATTGACTTGTACAGTAGAAGTTTCAAATCTAAGCTGAGGATAGAGTTTATGCCGATTAGCCAGCTAAGTTGAACGGCTTTTAACTTCATTGTGGTAGCTTTGATTCTATGTGCCTTTTTCAGGGCGTAAAAGTCACGTTATCATTCGGTTATTTATGCGAATAGAAGAGCATGAGTCCCTACGCATTTTAAAGGCTCTATGAGTGAAATTTTGTTTTACATTTCTTCAACGATTTTTCCAAATTGAGTATGTGCTTTTGTAAATGTTGTGATGCTACTTGGGCGCTTTCATGAATACTTAAAAAAGCTACGTCATCAGCAAATGTCGACTTGTGGACTCGATAGCTAGTTGACATATCCGAAGTATAGTACAAATATAGAATGGCTGCCAATATACTCTTGATCAGTTACATAATTATCTAACAGCTAGTATAAGTTTCAGGGCAAGTTTAATTTTAACTTATTTATTAGGCAGCATTCGTGCCAAACTTTATAGAACTCTTTGATTTTTTTCTTTTTTCAGCCAAGAGCCGCTCGACATTTACAAAAAAAAAATTTATTGTAATTAATTCATTTCAAAAATAGTTGAAAATAAAATGAAATTTATATAATTTTGAAAGAATTTTTTTTTATTTTTGTAAAAATAATAAAAATATTTTTACAAAAATATCAGAGGTTACGATGTTGCTGTCGCCTTCAAAGGCATTTGCAGCTGCTGCCGTCTTTGTGATTAAAGATCTATGCTTTTTCGAAGTTAATAAAAAGAATTAAAAAAATATTATTATAAAATTATTTTATTAATAATATGTTATAAAAATAAAGGGTTATCCATTTCGAGGTACTTTTTTCATAGCCTTTTTATGGCAGATCATCTGTGAGTCGTGTCGTGCTTTCATGTTTTGTATTGTTTGGCATTTCATAATGGAAAAACTTACGTCTGCATCGCTTGACTCTATGGGCTCTTGAAAAGTCCCAAGAAGACGTTTTCGAGGCAAATTTTGTTTAGGGATGAGGCCCATTTCTGGCTCAATGGTTATGTAAACGAACAAAATTGCCGCATTTGGGATGAAGAGAAATCTGAAGAGCTTCAAGAGCTGGCACTTCACCCAGAAAAAACAACGGTTTGGTGTGGTCTGTGGGCCGGTGGAATCATCGGTCCATATTTCTATAAAAATGATGCTCGTGCGTACGTAACCGTCAATGACGACCGTTATCGTGCCACGATAACCGACTATTTGATGCCAGAAATTGAAGCTCGTAATCTCGGCGATATTTTGTTTCAGCAAGACGGCACCACTTCCCACACACATCGCATCAATCAATGGATTTATTGAGAGAACTTTTCGGTAAGCACAAAATTTCACGTTTTGGGACGCTCAATTGGTCACCAAGATTGTGTGATATCAAACCGTTAGACTTTTTCTTGTGGGGATATGTAAAGACTAAAGAGTATGCGGAATAACCCGCTTCGATTCAAGCCTTGTAGGAAAACATCAGGCTTGTCATTCGCCAGTTACAAGTCGAAATGCTCGAGCGAGTCATGGAAAATTGGAGTCAACGGATGGACCATTTGCGACGTAGCAACTGCCAAAATTTGATAGATATAATCTTCGAAAAATAAATGCCAAAGAATGTTCTTTTAAATGATAATAAACATTCTCCATTAAATTTGAATTCTCTATTTTTTTTTTTTTTCTTTAAAAAATAGGGAACCTTAAAGTGGATCACCCCTTATTATATATGTAAATATTATTATAAATTATTTTTCACACCTTCCCAATCGATCTCTATAAAATTTACTTCTCGATCACATTAATTTTTTTATGAAATTATAGTGTCATCTATGTACTAGTCTAAGGACCCGTATAGAGATTTTCAATTAGTTTTCATTAATAAAAATGTATGAAAAGTTTGTTAAATAATGAAAAGAAAACCCTAAATAGTTTTATTGGTAAAATGTTTTAAGTATCTCTTAATTTTCTAGCAATAAATAATTATAAAATAAAAACACCACACGTTTCTTGTTAATAAAAAATTGCTCATGTCAATTACGGCAGATAAGTTATTAAGATATTGAAATACAAATATATACTTCTTTAAACCATTTACACATCCACACCCACCCTTACTGATATGTTAAGTTAAAGAAGCAGAAAATGCGAAATATTCAATTACAATAATCATCAGCATCAATACACGTACAGGCACCCAGACGCAGCCACACGTACAAGCCACACTTAAAGATTTCAAGAAATTTACATAAAATCAATCATGACGTATGAGTAATATTTATTATTTTATTTTTTTATTTTTATATATTTTTAATGAACTCGCTTTAATTTTTTTTTTTTATAATTCAACTTTTAACTCTACTTCATTTTCCTTATTTTTTTCAGTTTGTTTTCTTTATTTTTATTATAATTTTTCGATAACGAATGTAACGGCAAGTAAAGCAGTCTGCATAAGGGAGTATGAATGCATGTCTCAGTTTGGGTGTATTTCTTGTGTGTTCAATTCATTAAGTTCGTTTTTATATGAAAAAATATTAAGGACAAATATGAATCTGAAAGGATATTTAACGTTTTATTGAAAGAAGTTAAGATAATAATATTATTTTTTTCTTTCATTTAAAGGAGCAGTTGTTAAACGGCGATAGGGATATATCAGACTATTGAAAATATAAGTAAATAAAAAATTTGTATAA